>CAJQZJ010032158.1:3603791-3661446 GCA_907164525.1 Lophiomys imhausi
TGCAGGAGTTCATGCTCTTGTATATGAGGAGTCTACTTGCACACTGGCCATACATATATTTTTTCCTGTGTGTACACACTTGTACATATATGTGCACAGATGTTAAATAAAATGAAAAAGGGAGGTCATAGTTCTTGGTGTCACTTTTGTGGGTTCTCTAGTTTCAGAGTCCCATCAGTGGGACAAGGGGATATCTCAAACATGGAACACATTTTGGCAAAGCTCTCTACACTGCCCCCAGCTCTGCCCACAGTGACTAACAGGACCTTTACCTCTGACTTGGAGCGAAGCCTGACAGAAGATGGCTGTCAGAGGCCTCTGTGCAAACACAGCTGCAAGTCACCAATTCTGGGTTCTGTGGGTCTTCTGGGTGAGAATGCACATTCACATAATCCAGAGAATCAAATTAGGGCTCTCCATAAAAGCCATACTCCATTCTCTGGAGCAAATGTACTGTTTCCAGTTAAGATACATGGATGTTAAATTGTATGTATTTACTGTGGTCACAGTGTGAATGCAAAAGTAACAGGATTAACTACTGTTGTTTTTGCTGTTTCTCACTGGGGATATTATAGTGATGTGGGACTGAAATCTGTTCCCTCAACTTTCAGAAAAGGCACACTTATATTGTGTGTCTTAAATAAATAGACAGCTGGGCATAGTGTTGCATGCCTTTAATCTCAGCACTCAGAGGAGGCAGAGGCAGGCAGATCTCTGTGAGTTCTTGGCCAGCCTCGTCTACAGAGTGAGTCCAAGACAGCCAGGGTTATTACACAAAGAAACCGTCTCAAAAACAGAACAAAAACAGAGAGACAAATGGAATTGGCTGTAGCTCAGCAGAACAGTAGTTGCCTGGCATGCAGAAAAACTTGTGTTCAATCCCATCAATCAGGTTTTCTCAAAAAGTCGTGAAATTAAATAAATAAATAAATAGTTAAAAGCAGATATAGTTTTTATATGTGCAGATACATATTCACATGGACAGTGCATGAATTTGCTGATGTGGAGGTTTTAAATTCACCATGTTGATTTCCCCAACATACATAGGATTTATGAATATAAAACATGTTAGTTTAAGGTCCACTCATAGGTGATAGAGCTCAACCTAACATTTTACATAGAAAGAATTTTTCACTGACCTTTATGAAATACAAATCACATATGTTTGAGCTGGGCATGGTGTTTCACACCTGTAACCCCAGAATTTGAGAGGAATTCAAGGTTGTCCTCAACTACATAGCAAGTTTGAGGTTGGCCTGAGCTACATGGCATGAGACCCTGTCTCAAAAGAAAATAAAAAATGCATACTTTTACCAAAGTACATAGGAATGCCTGGGTCATCTTTTTCTTATATAAACATTGGTTAAGAAAAATAGTAAGAGACACTGAAGAGACTCAGACATGATCCTGTCCTGGCATTCTGTCCAGATCCCAATGTTAAGCAGGCTATGAATTTGCCATCCACACAGTGGGCCTGCAGCAACACAGCTGCCAAGTCGCTGGTCTTCCTCTGGACCAGCAGCTCTCATTTTTCCCATCAGGCAGTCACAGAAGCCTCCCCAGACAGGACTCTTGACCCACCTTCCTCATAGTTCCTGACTGGGTTGGCCACCTGTCCTGACTGAGCTTAGGACAGCTCTATATGTCCCAGGCATAATTTTGAGAACATAATCACTGTGGCTGTCCCAGACTTGGGATGAAACTAAGGGCACAGATAGAATACCAGGACCCAAAGTCTGTGTTGGCCACATTTTCTGGCCTCTCCAGTTATCCATCTCACACCTTGACATAGACGTGTAAAAGCCAGCCAGGGCACAACCACATCGAGGAGAGACCCTGTTGCCCAGTACCTGTGTCTCAGTCTGGAGATGAAAATTTCTCAAGATTAACTATGTGGATAAAACCTCGTGCTTGTTACCACAGCCCAGAAAGAAATGTTTAGCCACGAGAAAAAATGGAATCTAATTGAAGAGGGAAGTTTGGGGCAAGCACCAGGAAATCCTTTGACCAGAAGTGTTGCTAGATTGGGGAAGTGTCCCCAAAGGAAGTGGGAGACATATGCAAGCCAGAGCCCAGCCCCCATGGAAGAATAGCACTTCCCCTGCGGACTGTCTTCCAAACCCTGTGCTAGGTCAGTTTACCCTGGCAGCCACTAAAACCAGCAGACCCAACTATAGGAATAAAGTAGTTCATTCACTTGCTATAATAAAGGGGATTTTTTATAGTCCACACTCACCCCCCAAAAAACATTTTCCATTGGAAGGAAGGGCCTTTGCCCTGGCTGTGGCACTGTTGTTGAGAACAGAATGTCCAGGAGACCACGACTGTTTGCTTTAACCAGCATGCTTCTGTCACTGCAGAGTTATGAAGTGGAGAATGTCCTCGGGAAGGAGATGGGGCCTTTACTCTGCTTTGTCCAGTCCATCACTACACAGCAGACCAGCTGCGTCACACTGGAGGAGATCGAGCTTCTGAATACAGCCGGGGCCACAGCCCGCAACCCCCTTCCTGACATGGGCACTGTGCTGTGAGGGCGGGGCCTGGTGTGGGGGTCTGTTAACCCCGGACTGTTCTTATGGTGTTAAATTTAGCAAGTTTCTGTTCTTTTTTTTTTCTAGTAAAGAGATTAATAGGATGGTTTTGTAAATTAAAGATCAAAATACCTTTATTACATCTTTTTTTCCCCTTAATTATCTTCCTACAAATTTGAGGACATGTTTCTTTGAATATGTTTTCGTTTTGCATTACTTAGGCAACATTATTGATTAGGAAATGTTCTTCGTTGTAGCTTTAAAGTATTTAAGAGCTCACCAATATTGTATATTTTTTCTTTGCAGTATTTAATATTCCCTGGAAAACTATTCTGTAAAGCTTCAGCCAGTATCTCATATTGAGATACTGCTGTTCTGTTACAATAAATAAATGTCCAGCCTAAACACTTGCGTGTTTTATATTCTGGGGACAATGTTCTAGGGATTGCCAGAGATGGCACTGCCCGCCTATACAATGTAGGTGAGTTGTGTGTAAGGAGAGCTGTATAAAACAGAAATTTCTGTAGCTCACTCCACCACACACCTGTCATAGACCCTGGAGAACCGCAGAGGGCAAAGATCAGAGATTCTCGGTAATCCACCATCCTGTGCTTTGGAGAGGGATTTGAATTACAAACAAAGCTACATATTTGGACCCTGGGCATTTTGTGTTTTCTTCTGTACAGCAACATAGAAGCAAGCCATACAAAGACCAGAGAAAGGTTCCTAACACTGAGTTTTAAAGGCATATAGCTTTTTTTGGATGAAGCCCTCAAACATTACAATTAATGGCATTTGGGGCTGCCCTTTTTATATACTACACTATTAATTTGTCCTGATGCACACTTTGAAATCTACACGTTATCCCTGGGATTGAGGAAAGTGAAAGCAAAGTCCACACAAGCAAAGAGGAATCAGGGGTTTGACTCTCGAGCTCTCTTCCACCCTCTCACCGTTCAGCAACCTCCTAAAAGTTAGGGGCTTAGGGCAGCTTACTCTGGGATCGCAGCTTCCCCTAACTTGGAAATGTACTTTCCCAAGTTCCTTCTGCAGGCGGTAATCTGAGCATGAGGAAGGAGGCCAACTCTGCCAGGCTTCCAAAGCAAGCAAACTGCGTCTCCTTACCCCACGCGGGCATCACACCTGGTCCTGTGGCTCCCAGGTGCTGGCTTTCCCTGGTGAGGTCCCAGTACTGTGTGTGCGGGAGAGACGGAATATAGGAAGCTGTAGCGATTTTAAAAGCTTCTTTATTCTTACAAAACTGTAAAAATTAATGTAAAAAGCATGCTCAGTCTCTTCCTCCTATCTACGAAAGTCTGTAGGAAAAGTCTTTTCTACAAATGTACCTTAGCTGCAATGGTAATAAGTCGTAGAAAACGCTACCATTATAAAAAATAATTTAAGAGGGAAAGATTCGTGGCGCTTCTCTCGCAGTCCAGTGCCCAAGCCGCAGCTTCTTGTCGCTCGCACGTCCCACAGAAACTGCAGCGGCTCTGGCGGCGTCCGCTCCTGGCCATCGGGGTCTGAGGTATTGGTCGTTTGGAGTCTCTGAAGCCCACGCCGCGCGTTACCGGCAGTCGGCGCCGGTGGGCCGCAGGAAAGGCGGGCTGGGCAGCTCTTTGAAGAACTGCCGGAGGCCGGCCAGGTCCCGCGTGAGCTGCTCCACGCGCTGGTGCAGCTTTTCGTTTTCCGCCGACAGCTCCACCAACTTCTGCTGCATCTCCTGGTTGCGACGTTTGGCCTTGTCTCGGCTCTTGCGCACCGCGATGTTGTTGCGCTCCCGCCGCTGCCGGTACTCGGGGCTGCCGCGGTCCGGTCCCCTCTTGCCCGCACCCTTCTCGCGGACGGGGCCCGGCGCGAGGTTGGGCCCCGCGCTGCCCCGAGGAGGCTCGGGCGAAGCGGGCGGCGTGGGCTGCGCCGCGGCCACCAGGCTCACCACCGTCTGCGCGCACAGGGCCACCTGCGCCGGCAGCGGGGAGCCCGACGCGTCGCCGTCGCCCCAGTCTGGTTCGCGCTTGAGCTGGGCCCGGGCGGCTGAACCTGCCCCGGGGGCTCTCGGGGGGCCGCCGTGCAGCAGCTCCAGGCCGCCCGCTCCGGCCGCTTTATGGTTGCTGTTGAAGAGGTCAGCGAAGAGCTCGTCGTGGCACAGCTCCAGGGTGGGCACGGCGGCCATGGAGTCAATGTAGGCGCTGAAGTCGATGGCGCTCTCGTCGTCGTACATGGCAGGGGCGGTGGAGCCCGGCACCCCCAGATCCCCGGGCTCCGGCCCTCGGCCGGGCTTGACCACCCTGCCTGGCTCGTAGAAGGCCGCGGGCTCTGTGGGCCAGGGTGTGCCGCGCGCCGGGCTGTCCAGGCTGAAAAGCGCCGTGCTCATGGCGGCGTCGGCCAAGCCGGGCGTCCAGGCTGGGCTGTCACCTCGCCCAGCCAGGCTGCCGCCTTTTCTAGCCCCAGCTGACGCGCACGCCCCGCCCCGGCCCCGGCGGGTCAGGGACCCGAGCCGGGAGGGACCGCCCGCGCTGCTGGGAACGGCCCGCCCTCTGCCCGCACGCCCAGCCTTCCCCCCTTCCTGTTTGTGTGGTTTGGAGCCCATTTAGCCGTCCAATCCTGGAGCGCAAGGAAAAATCTGGATTAGGCTCCTACACGCACAGTGCGCGCCCACTTCAGCCATGGCAAAGGTGAAGCTGGGAGCGGGCTCCGCGGCCCGAGTCCACAGGTTCTGTTCTATCCTGGCGCCTCCGCCGTCGGGCCAGAAGCCGTGAACGGCTCAGCGGGCTCCCGGGCTCAGCCTCCACCGGTCCAGAGCCAGCGCAGCCAGCGGCCGGCTCCGGAAATTCGATTCCGCTCCAGCCACACTTCTCGGGGTGCTGAGGCCCAGCTGTCATAATGGTTTGACTCCCCAACCCAGCCTGATGGACGGGACGGATCTACAAGACCTCCCCACTGACCACAGAACCCACGGGAGAGGGACCGCCACCCTAAACGCTATGCGTTTCCCCGCTTCTGACCACGATCTCGAGTGCGCCCACTTTTCTTCCAGGTTATTAAAGCTGTGCCACCTGGTGGTAGCACAGCTTCTTGCTGTTTCTGTTCCTTGCTAATTGTTTCTGGAAGAGATGGTATTCTAAAGTAATTGTAACTTTGCTGCGAGAAAGCTAAGGTTCACACCAATACCCATAAAGAGGTGTGAACTTGCCAGCTTTTCAAAATGCATTTAAAAATGTGTTGCAAAAATGCACGAGAAGATGAAGTGAGATTTGCCACCCGAGCTACTCAGAGCTGAGGCTGGAGAGGTAGTTGAGCCCCAGGAGTTCAAGTGCCCCAGGACCCGTCTCAAACAAGCAAAAGTCAAGAAAAACATCTGTCCAAATTCAGGTGTGTTTTTTATATCCCTTTCTTTAACTCTGTTTCCCATTCACTGGGTATTTTGATCAACACCAGCTGATCCACACGGGGCATCAGCTCGTACCATCAATTCCTGTGGAAAATCCTATGATGGGCTGTGGAATATCTAATGGCTTTCCTGAAAAAGAGTAAACACAGTTTTGAAATTTTTAAACGGTACATGATGTTGATGTTATAACTAATTACCTGTAAGTTTAAAGCCAGCACAAGTGCGCTCATGCACATACAGAGGAAAGGCCTAGGACAAAGCTCTTGGTTCTTAGCCCTAGAAAGCAAAACAGCTCGATCAAGGCCCTCTCTAATAAATTAGGGAACATGTGTTTATCCCTCCTCGAGGCTCATTCCAAGGCTGTTTTCAGTGAGACTGCCTGCTGTTTATGGTACCTGGGTCCACTCACTACTTTTATGAAAATAAATTGTGATTACAAGACAGTGAGGCCAATGAGAATATCTTATAAGGTTAGGAAGCTGTTGGCACCATTGGCCTGCACCTGAAAGCTATGTGAAGTCTGCATTCAGAAACCTGCTGACCAGAGTTTAATAACCACATCTGGATCTGAAGACCCTTTTTCCCCCATTTTCCAGAAACAGAGAAAGAAGACATGATAAAACAACCAAGCATGAATATATTGTGACATTTGTGAACCCTGAAAATAGCAATCCAAAACTCAGTTCTTGTGACAGGCGTTTGTAATCCCTCCATGACTTCTTGCACACACTGCTCCTGTCTAAGGGACCTTTCCTGGCACCATTGGTGACGTACTCAAGATAAATACAAACACTTCCATAGCTTTATCCCTGTGAGAAATGGACATCCAAGTGCTCATTTAACCTGTTCTCAGCACACCAGTTAAAAACACCTTCTGGCTAGAATCCTTGATTCCTCCCCTTTGTCTTCTGAAACTTTCACATATGGAACATAGTGGAGAGGTCGCAATGACGCCCACTCCATGTGGACGTTCTGGAAACCTTGCTGTTTAAAAAATCAGGAAACTAGCAATGCTGAGTGTCCTAGCATCACAGAGCACTGTCAGACTTGGAGGGTCAGTCTGGTCACCCCCACTAACCAACTAACCTCCCTGAGACCCTGTCTGTGCATGCCACACAAGAGAAGTTCTCCAAATGGGATACTCAGATGAAGCATTTCTGGGTAGTTCTAGATAAAATTAAATATGAAATCAAGTTTGGAGGGAAGTAAAACATTGTTGACTTTAGTGCCCTCACAATTTATTTCCAATATCAGATTATATACTGTAAAAATATTTCCATTTATTGTATGTGTATTTAAGAAGGGGGAGGAAGGAAGGGAGAGCCCGTTTTAGCATGCATTTAGAGGTCAGAGTACAACTTTGAAGGGTCAGTTCTCTCCTTCCACCATGTAGATTCCAGAAATGGAACTCAAGTTGCCAGCTGTGGTCTTGTTAGAAGAGATGTGTCACTAGGGCTTTGAGGTTTTCAAAGACTCTAGCCATCCTAACATACTCTCTCTGCAGTTTAAGAGGTGAGCTCTCAGCTGTTTCTGCTCAATCATCATGGACTTTGAAACCATACGCCCAGTTTAACTATTTCTTTCTTTTATAAGTTGCATTGGTCAGACTCTTGCCAGGGAAGTAGGTAGGCTAACTGTGGATCTTCACCTCTCCTTCTGCTCCTCCACATCCAATTCCCCAGTCTCATCTCCAGCTCAGTAGCAGAACACCTGCTACTTGTCTCCCTTTCTTCTCTAACTGCATCCCCAGTATATCACAAAGACCTCCTCCAACCTTCCTTCCCTAACTCATCACAGTATCCCAGCCTCCAACACCAGCAGGCATTCCCTGTGAACACACCAGCTTAACACGCCAGGAAAACAGGTAAGCTAACTGAAGACCTTCACCTTTCCCTCCCCTTCTCCAAACCCAGCTGCCCCCCCCCCAGTCCCATACCTATCTCTGTAACAGAGCACTTGCTGCAGCCTTCCCTCCTCCCCTGTCCACACCTCCTGTGGATCCCACAGACCATCCTCTCCTAACCTCCCTCCCTCAACTCATTGCTTTATCCCAGCCCCCAACTCTAGCAGACATTCCATGCTAGCTAACTAGTCACTTGTGCCATGGAAGCAAGTAGACTAACTGAAGATCTTCACCTCTTCTATTTCTCCAGATCCAATCCCCCAATCTCATACCCAGCTCTTCAGCAGACCTTCTGAGGTAACCTCCTTTTATTCTCTACCACCATTCCAGGAAGTTAAACAAGCAGATCTGGTGAAGCATTCTGCTCTCCTCTCTCTTGTGGAACCCCTGAGGTCCCCAGCCTAACCCCATTCCTATGTGTCAGCTTCCAGTGCCAGGGACTCATTTTACCTGGAGCCACCAGTGCCACATCTGTTAGAACCATATAAAATGTTCTGCCAGACCACACACTCCAAAAAAATCATTGAGGAAACAAATCAAGAAACAAAACCCATTGAACAAAGACAAAACCAGATATCATCACCTAGAATTGTAAGTATCCCAACTCCAAATGCTTAGATAGCAGCTTAAAAAGAAAACCAACAGCATGACAATATGTTTCCCTTAGAGCACAGCAAGCCTAATACAGTATGAGTCAAATATCTCAACATAGCTGAAACACAAGAGAAAGACCTTAAAACAGCCTTTATGAATATGATAGACGTCCTTAAAGAAAAAGTTAATAAATCCCTTAAATCCAGGAAAACACAAATAGTGGAAGGAAATGAATAAGATTGTTCAAGACCTAAGTAAGGAAATAGAATCAATAAAGAAAACCATAACTAAGGGAATTCTAGAAATGAAAATTAAGAATTTGAACAAGAACTACAGAGGCAAGCTTCATCAACAGAATACAAGAGATTGAAAGGAGAATCTCAGGTGTTAAAGATATGATAGAAGAAATAGATAGATCAGTCAAAGAAAATGTTAATCTAAACTACTCCTGGTACAAAATATCCAGAAAATCTGGGACAGTATGAAAAAATTAAATCTAAGAATAGAGGAAGGAAAAAAACCCAGCTCAAAATTTGAGAAAATATTTTCAACAAAATCATACAAGAACTTTTTCCCAGGCTAAAGAAGATGCCCATAAAAGTTCAAGAATCTTACAGAACACCAAATGGACTGGACCAGAAAAGAAGTCCCCAAAAGACATAATAATCAAAATGCTAAATGTATAAAACAAGAAAAACTGAACATTAAAAACTGCAAGGGGAAAAGGCCAAGTGTATATAAAAGCAAACAGAATTATAGCTGGCTTCTCAATGGAGACTCTAAAAGCCAGAAGGGCTGGGACAGAAGTGCTACAGACTCCTAAGAGACTGCAATTGCCAGCGCAGACTACTGTGCACAGAAAAACTTTCAATCACCATAGATGGAGCAGATAACATATTCCAGGATAAAGTCAAATTTAAGTGATGTCTGTCTACAAATCCATCCCTGAAGAAGGAACAGGAAGGAAAATTTCAACCAAAAGAGATTACCTACAGCCATGAGAACACAGGAAATTATTTCACACCTGCAAAATCAAAAGAAGGGAAACACACACCAACACCACCACCAACAACAAGAGAAACCATCAATCAGTGGTCATAGATATCTCTAAACATCAGTAGTATCATTCCTCAATAAAAAGACACAGACTAAGAGAATGGTTGCAAAACAAGAATCCATCTTTCTGCTGCATCCAAAAACAAAAAACAAACACACACACACACACACACACACACACACACACACACACACACACACCTCAACATCATCAAGGATAGACATTTCCTCCAGGTAAAGGGTTGGAAAAAGATACTGCAGACAAGCAGACCTAAGAAGCAAGCTGGTGTAACCATTTTAATATCTAGCAAAATAGACTTTACACAGAAACTAATCAGAAGAGATAGATCTTGGTGAAATGTCAAGACAACATTTCAATTCTTAACGATACCCCAAACACAAGGGCACCCAATTGTGTAAAAGAAGCACACTACAGCTTAAGTCACATGTTGATCCTTACAAACTGATAGTGGGAAGCCCCACACTCGCAAATAGAAAGGTCATCCAGACAAAAGCTAAACAGAGAAATACTGGAGCTAAGAGACATTACAAACCAAATGGACTTAATATTTTTACAAACCATTTCATCCAAACACAAAAGAATATACCTTTATGCACCTCATGGAACTTTCTCCAAAGTACTCAAATGCAAAGCAAATCTCAACTGATACAAGAAAATTCAAATAGCTCCCTGCATCCTATCAGACCACCACAAATTAAAGCTGGATATCAACAACAGAAATAACAGAGAACCTACAAACTCATGGAAAGTGAATAAAGACAAAAATTACACAAGAAATTAAAGGGACTGGAGAATTGTCTCAGCAGTCAAGAGCACTGCTGCTCTTCCAGATCCAAGTTGATATTCCCAGGACCCATGTGGCAGCTCACAACTGTCTGTAACTCCAACTGGAGATGATCAGATGCCATCACACAGACATACATGCAGACAAAACACAAATATACACAAAATAAAAATAATTTTAAAGGAATAGAAAGCAATTAAAAACCTTCTAGAATCGAATGAAAATGAATACACAACATACCCAAACTCATGGGACACAGTAAAGGCTGTTCTAAGAGGTAAGTAAGTTCATAGCACTAAGTGCCTACATTAATATACTTACGGAGATCTCATACTAGCAACTTAACAGCACAGCTGAAAGGCCTAGAACACAGAGGAGTCACATACAAAAGGAATACACAGCAAGAAATAATCAAACTTAGGGCTGAAATCAGTAAAATAGAAACAAAAACACAATACAAAGAATCAATGAGGAAATAATTGGTTGTTTGAGAAAACCGATAAGATAGACAAATGCTTATCCAAATTAACTAAAATGTAGAGAGAGAATATCCAAATTAACAGAATCAGAAATGAAAAAGGAAACAGCAGACACTGAGGAAATCCAGAAAATCCTAAGGACATACATTAAAAACCTATACTTCATCAAATTCAAAATTCTAAAAGAAATGGATAATTTTCTCCATAATTTAATTTACCAAAGTTAAATTAAGATCAGATAAGCAATGTAAGCAGACTATAATCCCTAGTGAAATAGAAGCAGTCATTAAGTCTCCCAACAAAAAAAAAAAGCCCATGGCCAGATGATTTTAGTACAGAGTTCGACCAGAATTTCAAAAAAGAGTTCATGCCAATACTCCTCAAATTATTCCACAAAATAGAAACTAAAAAGACAATGCCTAATTGATTTTATGAGGCCACTGTTACCTTGACACCAAAACTACAGAAAGACCCAACAAAGAAAGAATTACAGACAGATTTCCCTTATGAACATAGATGCAAAAATACTCAATAAAATACTTACAAACTAAATGCAAAGATCATCCACCTTCATTAAGTAATCTGTATCCTACAGATGCAGGGATGTTTCAACATAAGTAAATTGATAAATGTTATATACCATATAAACAAACTGAAAGATAAAAACCATAAAATCATCTCATTAGATTCAGAAAAGGCCTTTGACAAAACCCAACACTCCTTCATGAAAAAATGTCCTGAAGAGGGGCTGGAGAGATTCCTCAGCAGTTAAGAGCCCTGGCTGCTCTTCTAAAGGACCAAAGATCAAACCCCAGCACCCACATGACAATTCACAGCTGTTTGTAATTGCCAGGTGTGGTGGTGCACACCTTGAATCCCAGCACTTAGGAGGCAGAGGCGAGAGGATCTCTGAGTTCAAGGTTAGCTTGGTCTACAAAGTGAATCCAGAACAGCCAAGGCTACACAGAGAAAACCTGTCTCAGAAAAAAAAAAATATCCTGAAGAGATTAGGGATACAAGGGACATGTCTAATCGTAATAAAAGGCAGTTTACAGAAAGCCCATAGAAGACATCAACTTAAATGGAAAGAAATTCAAAGCACTTCCACTAAAATCAGGAACAAAACAAGGCTGTTCACTCTCTCCATACATATTCAAGATAGTATTTAAAATCTTACAAAAAACAATAAGACAATTGAAGGAGATCAAGGGTATAAAAATTGGAAAGGAAGAAGTTAAAGTATCTTTATTTGCAGATGATATGCATAAGTGACCAAAAAAATAAAAAACTTACCAGGAAATTTTTACTATGATAAGTACTTTTTAAAAAGTAGCTGGATACAAAATTAACTCTCAAAAATTAGTAGCTTTCCTGTGTACATATGACAAATGAATGAGAAAAAAATCAGGAAAACACCACCTTTCACAACAGCCTCAAATAATATAAAATATCTTGGATTAACTATAACCAAGCAAGTGAAAGGCTTGTATGATTAAAAAAAAACTTCACATCTTTGAAGAAAGAAATTGAAGAAGATACCAGAAGATGGAAAGGCCTCCCATGCTTATGGATCAGTAGGGTTAACATAGTAAAAATGACCATCTTACCAAAAGCAATCTACACATTCACTGCAATCCCCATCAAAATTCCAACACAGTTCTTCACAGATCTTCAAAGGACATTGTGGTAGGTTTAGTGTTAGCATACAATAGCATAGGGAACTTGGAATAAGGCTGGGCTTTAAGATAAAAGACTTACATCCGAAGTGACATGTCCTTGGGAACTTGCCAAGGACCAGGACCTCTTTGATCTTAGGGCTAGGGGCAGGACATGCTTCCTGAGGTGCCCACCCTCCAGAGGTCTCCTGTCATTTCGCAGCCCTCTTTGAAAACCATCTGAATGATATGCCCTGAGGCACCTGCCCACATCTGTAGACCACCTGTGAATACACGCCCCTCTGCAAAAAGCTTTCTTGAAAAAGACTGAGCCCAGGGACATAACTTGAAAAGAGCACAAAGCCTCTGCTGAAGATATATAAGTCAAGATGCACATAGACAGGGAGCTGGGCTCCTCTTGTTGTTTCACCCCCTCTTGGTCTGCAGAGAACTCGCTTCAATATCAGTGGAAAGTTTCACCCTCTGATGTTGACCCATTTTTTTGGGTCTAGAGAGGAGACAGCTTCTCCCTGAGATTCGGGAGCACTTAGACTTGGAGCTCTGGGACTTCAGGCCTTTGCAGGCCATAAGCATCTGAATAGGTGAGCTGCCTGGGAAACTTTCATATGTCAATTGGTCTTAAAACCAGATGTGGTGATTTTGGCGATGGAGGCCATTCCTGCTTGATAAACTATTATAGAATCTGATAAACGAAATTCAGAGACTTTAAAACTGAAAAATTGTATAAAGACCAGCCATCCATCAGGACCCATGCTCAGAGAAAAATATCATTTTGAGAAATCTTAGGTTAATGTTAGAAGTTTTAGGTCTAGGTTTCAGAGTTAGGGTTTGGGTTTAGGATTTAGGAATTTTATAGACAATTGTTAGGTAATTGTTAAGTATTAATAAATATATGTATGATAAATAAAAATTTGTTACAGGACATATCTCAGCTTCATATGGAAACAAACAAAAAAACCCAGGATAGCTAAAACACTACTGAACAATAAAAGAACTCCTGGAGGTATCACTATTCCCAATTTTGTTGCCAATGGAATCAAATTGAAGATGCAGACATAAACCCGCCCTCTCTCTCTCTCTCTCTCTCTCTCTCTCTCTCTCCATATATATATATATACATACACACACATATATATGTTTATTCATTTATTTATTTATTTTAAATAAAGAAGCCAGAAATACACACTGGAAAAAAAAGACAGTATGTTCAATGTATTGTTCTGGTTTTACAAGATATCTGCACATAGAAAAAGCCAAATAGAGCCATTCTTACTACCCCACAAAACACCTCAAATCTAAATATGTGGTTCTGCATCTTCCAGGAAGCTCACTCCTTATCAGGTACCAAATCAGAAGTGCATTTTTCCACTGGAAGTTCCAACCTCTGCGGCTGTGATCAAGATGCAAGCCTGACAAGCACAGTGGCAGTGATGAGGTGGAGGCAGGAGCTTGTGCCTTGAGTGACCCAAAGTGAGCTCTGGCTGCCAGCAGCAGAAGTCTGGCATGGCAAGCTGATCCAGCAATGAGTTCTTCTGGGAGGAATAGACCCTTCCTTCCCAAGTGTTATAGCCCAAAATAAGCAGTGAAACTCAGATGATCTTTGATGAAGAAGATGATGGAATGGTGGAATTGTTTATTTCATGAACAGGGATGTTACAAATCTTGGGCAGTGGAAGGGGTTTTGGAGGTGAATGTCTTTGCTTGGCTGGGGCTAGGAGTGCCAGGGATGTTTCATTTATATGCAGCAGCACAGTCCTATCATAAAAAGAGGAATTCGGTACCTAATTACCCTATGTGCAACAGGGGTGGGTGAGTGGGAGAAGAATGGCAGCAGGGAACTGTGTCAAACTCCAGGTATGGTTAGAGGCATGGACAAAAGTCATTCATTGGCTGAAAGCAAGGTGCTAAGATATCTCATTAGCATGGGAGAGCATTTCCAAGAATCCCAGGTGCACACTGAATGGATTTCTTATTGGGAGAAAGGATTGAACCTGTAATTTCGCTGAGGGCTCTGTGACATTCCTTAGATACCTTTATGGGGATCAGCAGTCCAGGAAAACCCAGGTAGAAAAGGGGAGACCTTGCTGGCAAAGAGAGTCTGTCACTTTGCAACGAGCTCAGGGGCTTTCCAGTAATGCCAGACTTTGACCCTAGCAGCAGGATTTCCTGACATAAAGAGATTAAAGACTTCAGCATAAAACCAGACACATCAAACCTCATAGGAAAGAAAGGGAGGAATAATGGTGAAATCACTGGTAAAGAAGAGAAGACAATATCCTGAACAAAACACCATCATCACTAGAACTCAGACCAACAATTAATAAATGGATCTCATGAAACTAAAAAGTTTCTGTAAGTCAAAAGACACTGCCATTCAAACAAAGCAGTAGGCTACAGAATGAGTAGATTTCTTATCAACTCGTCATCCTACATTTGGAATTAATATCCAAAATATATAAAGAACTCAAGAAACTAGATAATGCAATTATAAATGGGTACAGACCTAAACCGAGAATTCTCAATAGAGGAAACTCAAAATGGCTGAGAAACAATTACTGAAATATTCAACATGTTTAGCCATCAGGAAAATGCAAATCAAAACTACTTTGAGATTTCATCTTATACCTATCAGAATGGCTAAAATAAAAAAACACAAGTGATAAAGATCTGAAAGATTTTCAGACAAAGACAAGCACATTGGAGCAGGAAACACTGAAAACAAAATTGTTCAATACTTGAAATTGGAAGTGGAAGCAGTAAAGAAAATACAAACAGAGGCAATCCTAGGGGTGGAAAATCAAGGGAAGAGAACAGGAACTACAGACATGAGTATCAAAAATAGGATACAAGAGAAGGAAGACAGAATCTCAGGTGTGGAAGATTTGACTGAAGAAATTTGTAAAACAACCAAAGAAAATGATAAATCTAAAAAAGTTCTCACTCACAACATCCAAGAAATCAAGGACTCAATGAAAAGATGGAACCTAAGGATTATTGGCATAGAAGAAAGAAAAGACTCCTGACTTCTTTCAGGAAACATCTTCAACAAAATCATAGAAGAAAATTTCCCAATAAAATAAAATTCCAAGAGGCATACAGAACACCAAACAGAATAGACCAGAAAAGAAATTCCTCTCACTACATAACAATTGAAATTCCAAATGTACAGAACAAAGAAAGAATATTAAAAGCGGTAAAAGAAAAAGGTCAAGTAACACATAATGGCAGACCCATCAGAATTACACCTGACTTCTCCTCAGAAATGTTGAAAGCCACAAGGGCCTGGGCAGACATCTTACAAGCCCTAAGAGAAAATAGGGACCCCGGCCAAACTACTATATCCAACAAAACTCCCTATCAACATAGATGGAGAAAACAAGATATTCCATGACAAAGTCAAATTAAACAGTATCTACCCACAAATACAGCCCTATAGAAGATCCTAGAAGGAAATTTTCAACCCAGAGAAGATAACTACACCGAAGAAAATAGAGGAAACAAAAAACTACACTGCAGCTAATCCAAAAGAAATACACATCCACGACCTACATCAAAATAATAGGAAATAACAACCTTTGGTCATTAATATCCATCAACATCAATGGACTTAACTCCCCCATAAAAAGACACAGGCTTAGAGAATGGATCTGTAAACAAGACCCATCATTTTGCTGCATACAAGAAACACATCTCACTAACAAAGATAGATGCTACCTCAGAGTAAAGGGCTGGGAAAAGTTTTTCCAAGCAAATGGGCCCAGGAAGCAAGCTGGAGTAGACATCCTAATATCAAATAAAATAGCCTTTCAAATGAAGTTAATCAAAAAAGATAGGGTAGAGCACTAAATTCTTGTTAAAGGAAAAATTCATCAAGATGACATCTCAATACTGAATATCTATGTCCCAAATATAAGTGCATCCACATTCGTAAAAGAAGCTCTTTTAAAGCTTAAAACTCACATTGCCCCTCACACATTAGTAGTGGGAGATTTCAACACCCCACTCAAAACAATGAACAGTCATTGAGACAGAAATCAAACAGAAAAAATGAGACTAAAAGAAGTCATGAATGAAATGGACCTAACAGATATCTACAGAACGTTTCACCCAAACACAAAAGGATACACCTTCTTTTTAGCACCGCATAGAACATCCTCCAAAATTGACCATATATTTGCACACAAAGCAAGCCTCAACAGATACAAGAAAATTGTAATAACCCCTTGTATCTTATCAGACCACCATGGATTAATGCTGAAATTCAACAACAACAGAAATAAAAAAACCCTACACATTTATGGAAACTGAACTCAATGACCACTGGGTCAGAGAACAAATAAAGAAGGAAATCAAAGACTTCCTAAAATCCAAGGCACAACATTCCGAAACCTATGGGACACAATGAAAGCAGTGCTATAAGGAAAGTTCATAACACTAAGTGCCTTCAAAAAGAAAATCTCATATTGGCAACTTATCAGCAGAAGTGGAAAGGCTAGAAAAAAATAATCAAAAACTCCCAAGAGGAGCAGAAGGCAGGAAATTATCAAAGTTAGGGCTGAAATTAACATCTTAGAAACAAAAAGAATAATACAAAGAATCAGTGAGCAATCAAAGAGTTGGTTCTTTGAGAAAATCAACATATAGACAAACCTTTAGCCAAATTAACTAAAAGGCATAGGGAAAAAAACCACAAATCAACAAAAATCAAATATGAAAAGGGAGAAATAACAACAGACATTGAGGAAATCCAGAGAATCTTTAGGTCCTACTTTAAAAATCTGTACTCCAACAAATTTGGAAACCTAAGTGAAGTGGACAATTTTCCTGATAGATTCCATCCACCAAAGGCAAATCAGATCAGGTTAACAGATTAAACAGTCCTATAACCCCTAAGGAAATAAAAACAGTCATTAAAAAATCTCCCAACCAAAAAAAGCCCAGGGCCAGATGGTTTCATCACAGAGTTATACCAGACCTTCAAAGAAGAGCTAATACCAATACTCTTCAAACTCTTCCACAAAAAAGAAACAGAAAGAACACTACCAAACTCATTCTATGAGCCCACAGTCACCCTGATTCCTAAAAAACACAAAGACCCAACAAAGAAAGAGAACTTCAGAACAATTTCCCTCATGAACATAGATGCAAAAATACTTAATAAAATACTGGCAAACTGAATCCAACAACACATCCAAAGTATCATACACCATGATCAAGTAGGCTTCATCTCAGGAATACAGGGATGGTTCAACATATGAAAACACATCAATGTAATTCACCATATAAACAAGCTGAAAGAAAAAAACCACATAATCATCTCACTAGATGCAGAAAAAGCATTTGACAAAATCCAACACCCCTCCATGACAAAGGTCCTGCAGAGAATGGGCATATAAGGTTGATACCTAGAAATAATAAAGGCAATATACAGCAAGCCAGTAACCAGCATCAAATTAAATGGAGAGAAACTTAAAGCATTTCCTCTAAACTCAGGGACAAGGCAAGGATGCCCACATTCACTATATCTCTTCAACCTAGTACTTTAAGTTCTTGCTAGAGCAATAAGACAACTAAAGGAGATAAAGGGGATACAAATTGGAAACGAAGAAATCAAATTATCCCTATTTGCAGGTGATATGATAGTATACATAAGTGACCCCAAAAATTCCACCAGAGAACTCTTACAGCTGATAAACATCTTCAGCAAGGTTGGATGGATACAAAATTAATTCAAAAAATCATAAGCCCTTCTTTATACAAAAAATAAATGGGCTGAGAAAGAAATTAAGGAAACAACGCCCTTCACAATAGCCACAAACAGTATAAAATACCTGGGGGTAACTCTAACCAAGCAAGTGAAAGACCTGTACTACAAGAACTTCAAGCCCTTGAAGAAAGAAACTGAAGAGGTCATCAGAAGATGGAAAGATCTCCCATGCTCACGGATATGTAGGATCAACATAATAAAAATGGCCATCCTACCAAAAGCAATATACAGATTCAATGCAATTCCTATCAAAATAACACTACAATTCTTTATAGATCTAGAAAAAGCAATTCTCAAATTCATATGGAATAACAAAAAAAAAAAACCCCAGAATAGCTAAATCAATCCTGTACAATAAAAAGAATCTAGAGGTATCACCATCCCAGATTTCAAGCTGTACTACAGAGAAATAGTAATAAAAACAGCATAGTGCTGGTATAGAAACATACCAGTGTATCAATGGAATGGAATTGAAGACCCAGAAATGAACCCACACGCCTAGAGTCACCTAATTTTTGACAAAGAACCCAAAACTGTACAATGGAAAAAGGACAGCATCTTCAATAAATGGTGCTGGTCCAAATGGATGTTGACATGTAAAATAATGAAATTAGACCGATACTTATCACCTTGCACAAAACTTAAGTCCAAATGGATCAAAGACCTTAACATAAGGCCGGACACACTAACTCTATTAGAAGAGAAAGTGGGGAAAAGCCTCAAACTCATTGGTACAGGTGACAACTTCCTGAACAGAACACCAACAGCTCAGGCTCTAAGACCAACAATCAATAAATGGGACCTCATGAAACTGAAAACCTTCTGTAAGGCAAAAGACACTGACATCCAACAAAATGGCAACCTACAGATTGGGAAAAGATCTTCACCAACCCCACATCTGACAGAAGGCTAATATGCAAAATTTACAAAGAACTCAGGAAATTAAATGCCAAGAAGCCAAATAATCCAATAAAAAAATGGGGAACAGAGCTTAACAGAGAATTCACAAAGGAGGAATCCCTAATGGCTGAGAGACACTTGAAGAAATGCTCAGCATCCTTAACCATCAGAGAAATGCAACTCAAGACGACTCTGAGATTCCATCTCACACCTGTCAGAATGGCTAAGATCCAAAGCTCAAATGACAGCACATGCTGGCGAGGTTGTGGAGAAAGGGGTACTCTCCTCCATTGCTGGTGGGAATGCAAGCTTGTACAACCACTTTAGAAATCAGTCTGGCGATATCTTAGAAAACTTGGAATAGCTCTACCCCAAGACCCAGCCATACCACTTCTAAGTATACATCCAAATGATTCCTCAGCAAACCACAAGGACGTTTCCTCATCTATGTTCATAGAAGCCTTATTTGTAATAGCTAGAAATGGAAACAACCCAGATAACCCTCAACTGAGAAATGGATAAAAACAAGCAAACAAACAAAAAACTGTGGTATGTCTACACAATGGAATACTACTCAGCCATCAGAAACAATGAAATCATACAATTTGCAGCCACATGGATGGAACTAGAGAAGATCATCCTGAGTGAGCTAACCCAGACTCAAAAGAAAGCACATGACATTTATTCACTTATAATTGGATTTTAGCCATATAGTACACCAAAGGGAACAGGAACATACATATTGTTACCTGTCAATGAGACACTCTTCCCTAGTGGTGCTGCCTTGTAGGCCCCCAGTGTATTAAGAGGCTCTTGGCCCTCATTTGACTGCTGAACTGGGGTGGTGGACTGATATGTAGGGACACTCCACTCCAGAGGAATGTGATGGAAGGGATAAGAGGTAGCGGGTGGGAGGGTAGGACTTGGAGGGGTGGAAAGAGGGTACTGTGATGGGGATGCAACCTGAAGTAATAACTGAACATAAAAAAAAACACAAGTGATAGCTCATGCTGGTCAGGATGATAAAGGGAACATTCCTCCATTACTTGTGGGAGTGCAAACTTGTACATCCACAATGGAAATCAGTGTGGCAGTTCCTTAGAAAGATGGGAATCAATCTACCTGAAGATCCAGTTATACCACTCTTGGGCATATAGCCAAATGACACTTGTACCACAAAAACATTTGTTCAACATTGCTGCTCTATTCACAATAACTAGAAATTGTAAACAACATTGATGTCCCTCAACAGAAGAATAGATAAAGAAATTGTGGTACATTTGCATGATGGAGTATTAATCAGCTGTTTTTAAAAAAGGACATCATGAAATTCACAGACAAATGTTTGAAACTGAAAAAAAAATGCCATTCTGAGTGATGTATAGAGGATGGGACTAGGAGAGGCACATAGATCTCCCTGGGAGGAGAAAATAAAATGGATTTTGTGAGTCTGCACCAGGTCCTCTTTGTATAATATATATTATGCCTTTCAGTTTAGTGTTCTTGTGGGATTTCTGAGTGTGTGAACAAGTGACTTTCTGATCCTTATACCTTCTCTTGGATTCTTTCCCTCTGTTGGTTTGCCTCATACCAGATGAGAAGGATCAGGTGGGGAGGGAGAGGAAAGAGCGTTGAGGGAAGGAATAGAGAGAAAAACAACTAGAATTGAGGGGCATTTGAGTGGTGATTTGGAAACCTAGTGCAGTGGAAACTTCCTAAACTATATGAAGGTGATCTATTTAGTTAGTCTCCAAATAATTGGGGAGATAGTGTCCCAAGGAGCCATCTCATGACACCAAAAAAGTTTCAAGTACTGGAACTGGGTTACATCCAATCGAGTTATTGGCTAAAGGGGTCCCATGGAAATTCCCAAATAACCTAGGCTGTTGCCAAGACACACTAGCAGCAAGTCCTCGAGTACTAGAACTGGGTTACATCCAATTGAGTTATTGGCTAAAGGGGTACATGGAAATTCCCAAACAACCTGTTGCCAAGACAAACTGGCAGCAAGTCCTCATCTATGAAGACACAATTAGGCTTACACAGCTCATTGAATAGGTTGATCTTGTGCCTTTATAGAACCTTCACCCCTATGTTCTAATGTCTATGACACCAAAAGGTGCTCTGCAGGCCACCCAAAGAGAAATATATGCCAACCCAGCCACAAAACCTTTGATCTTCAATGCTGTTCTGCTAAAAATATGTTAGGGCAATGGTTGTGCAAAGTTTGTGGCAGTAGCCCATGTCTGATTTGACTTAAGGACCACTCCATGAAATGGAATCCATACTTGACATTGCTCAGGTAACCAAGAACCAAAACTAGATACCCCAAACACCTAGGATAAAACCAAATGTTACTGGTCTCAAAAAATGTAGTGAAATGACTCATAATATTTCAATACTCATAGATTAATGCCTTATTCTTCCACCATCAGAAAAGTTTCCTTCTGCAGCAGATAGAAACAAGTGCAGAGATTCACAACCAGATGTGACGCGCACACACACACACACACACACACACACACACACACACACACACACATACAAACATACATACATACACACACACACACACACACACACAGAGAGAGAGAGAGAGAGAGAGAGAGAGAGAGAGAGAGAGAGAAAGACAGAGACAGAGAGAGTCTTTGGAACACTCAGATCAAAATAGACTTGAACATTTCCCCCAATTTCCTTTGGGCTTCCCAAAAGGGAGAGCTATCCAAATCATCAGGAGGCAATTTTAAGAGAATGCACCCCATAACCAAAAGGTGGGTCGTTGGTTTTTTTGGTATTTCAGTAGGTTGTGGATGTTCTTTGTCGTTTAGGGAGGTTGGTTGCAAGTTTTTAGTGATCTTGAACAGGGAGGAAACAAAATATTGAAGGTTAGATTCAGATATGTGGTTGGTGAAGATTTTTTTTTACCAATCTGTAGCCTGTCATTTTGTTCAAATGACAGTGTCTTTTGCCTTACAAAAGCTTTATAATTTCATGGGGTCCCATTTATTGATTGTTGGTCTTAGATCCCGAGCTGTTGGTGTTCTGTTCAGGAAGTTGTCACCTGTGCCAATGAGTGTGAGGCTTTTCCCCACTTTCTCTTCTAATAGAGTTAATGTGTCTGGCCTTATGTTAAGGTCTTTGATCCACGTGGACTTAAGTTTTGTGCAAAGTGATAAGTATGGGTCTAATTTCATTATTTTACATGTCAACATCCATTTGAACCAGCACCATTTGTTGAAGATGCTGTCCTTTTTCCATTGTACAGTTTTTAATTCTTTATCAAGAAATAGGTGACTCTAGGTGTGTGGGTTCATTTCTGGGTCTTTAATTCCATTCCATTGATACGCTGGTCTGTATATATAACAATACCATGCCGTTTTTATTACTATTTCTCTGTAGTTCAGCTTGAAATCTGGGATGGTGATACCTCTAGATTTTTTTTTTTATTGTACAGGATTGATTTAGCTATTATGGGGGGTTTTGTTATTCCATATGAATTTGAGAATTGCTTTTTCCAGGTCTATAAAGAATTGTAGTGTTATTTTGATAGGAATTGCATTGAATCTGTATATTGCTTTTGGTAGGATGGCCATTTTTATTATGTTGATCCTACATATCCATGAGCATGGGAGATCTTTCCATCTTCTGATGACCTCTTCAGTTTCTTTCTTCAAGGGCTTGAAGTTCTTGTAGTACAGGTCTTTCACTTGCTTGGTTAGAGTTACCCCCAGGTATTTTATACTGTTTGTGGCTATTGTGAAGGGCGTTGTTTCCTTAATTTCTTTCTCAGCCCATTTATTTTTTGTATAAAGAAGGGCTTATGATTTTTTGAATTAATTTTGTATCTATCTAACCTTGCTGAAGATGTTTATCAGCTGTAAGAGTTCTCTGGTGGAATTTTTGGGGTCACTTTTGTATACTATCATATCACCTGCAAATAGGGATAATTTAATTTCTTCATTTCCAATTTGCACCCCCTTTATCTCCTTTAGTTGTCTTATTGCTCTAGCAAGAACTTCAAGTACTATGTTGAAGAGATATTGTGAAATTGGACATCCTTATCTTGTCCCTGAGTTTAGTTGAAATGTTTCAAGTTTCTCTCCATTTAATTTGATGTTGGCTACAGGCTTGCTGTATATTGCCTTTATTGTTTCTAGGTATGGTCCTCGTATGCCTGTTCTCTCCAGGACTTTTATCATGAAGGTGTGTTGGATTTTGTCAAATACTTTTTCAGCATCTACCGAGATTATCATGTGTTTTTTTTCTTTCAACTTGTTTATATGATGAATTACGTTGATGGATTTTCATATGTTGAACCATCCCTGCATTCCTGGGATGAAGCCTACTTGATCATGGTGTATGGAACTTTGGATGTATTCTTGAATTCAGTTTGCCAGTATTTTATTAAGTATTTTTGCATCTTTGTTTATGAGAGAAATTGGTCTGAAGTTCTCTTTGTTGGGTCTTTGTGAAGTTTAGGAATGAGGGTGATTGTGGTCTCATAGAAAGAGTTTGGCAGTGTTCCTTTGGATTCTATTTTGTGGAAGAGTTTGAACAGTATTAGTATTAGCTGTTCTTTGGAGGTCTGGTAGAATTCTGTACTGAAACCATCTGGCCCTGGGCTTTTTTTTTTTTTTTTTTTTGGTTGGAAGATTTTTAATGACTGTTTCTATTTCCTTAGGGGTTATAGGGCTGTTTAATCTGTTAACCTGATCTTGATTTAACTTCAGAAGGCAGAATCTATGAAGAAAATTGTCCATTTCACTTAGGTTTTCAAATTTGGTGGAGTATAGATTTTTAAAGTAGGACCTAAAGATTCTCTGGATTTCCTCAATGTCTGTTGTTATTTCTCCCGTTTCATTACTGATTTTGTTGATTTGGATTTTTTTCCCTCTGCCTTTTAGTTAATTTGGCTAAGGGTTTGTCTATTTTGTTGATTTTCTCAAAGAACCAACTCTTGTTTTCATTGATTCTTTGTTTTGTTTTGTTTTAAATATTTATTTATTACTTCAGGTTACATCTCCATCACAGTGTCCTCTTTCCACCCCTCCCAGCCCCGGCCTCCCACCCTCTACACCTAACCCTTCCATCCCACTCCTCTGGAGTGGAGTGTCCCTACATAACAGTCCTCCACCCCAGTTCATCAGTCATATGAGGGTCAAGAGCCTCCTCATACACTGGGGTCCTCCAAGGCAGCACCACTAGGGCAAAGTGTCTCATTGACAGGAAAAAAAGTCTACGTTCATGTTCCCTTTGGTGCTAGAATCCTACTATAAGTGAATAGATGCCATGTGCATCCTTCTGAGTCTGGGTTAGCTCACTCAGGATGAGCTTCTCGAGTTCCATTCATTTGGCTGAAAATTGCATGATTTCATTGTTTCTGATATTTTGTATCATTCTTTTTGTTTCTAAGTTGTTGATTTTAGCCCTAAGTTGTTGGGGATTGATGTGTGATTTAAGCTTTAGAAGAGTTTCTTTTACAAATGTAGGTGCCCTTGTATTTGGGGCATAGATATTCAATATTGAAATTTCCTCTCGATGATTTCTTCCTTTAACAAGTATGTAATGCCCTTCACTATCTTTTTTGATTAATTTCAGTTGAAAGTCTATTTTATTTGATATTAAGATATCTACTCCAGCTTGCTTCCTGGATCCATTTGCTTGGAAAACCTTTTCCCAGCCCTTTACTCTGAGATAGCATCTATCTTTGTTATTGAGATGTGTTTCCTGTATGCAGCAAAATGATGGGTCTTGTTTACAGATCCATTCTCTAAGCCTGTGTCTTTTTATGGGGGAGTTGAGTCCATTGATGTTGATGGATATTAATGAACATAGGTTTTTATTTCCTATTATTTTGGTGTAGGTGGTAGTTGTGTGTTTCTTTTGGTTTAGCTGCAGTGGAGTTTTTTGTTTCCTCTGTTTTCTTGGGTGTAGTTATCTTCTATGGTTTCGAACTTTCCTTCTAAAATCTTCTGTAGGGCTGTATTTGTGGGTAGATAGTGTTTAAATTTTATTTTGTCATGGAATATCTTGTTTTCTACATCTATGTTGATAGAGAATTTTGTTGGGTATAGTAGTCTGGCTGGGCACCTATGTTCTCTCAGGGCTTGTAGGACATCTGTCTAGGCCCTTCTGACTTTTAAAGTTTCTGAGGAGAATTCAGGTGTAATTCTGATGGGTCTGCCATTATATGTTACTTGATCTTTTTCTCTTACCACTTTTAATATTCTTTCTTTGTTCTGTACATTTGGAGTTTCAATTATTATGTGGCATGAGGAGTTTCTTTTCTGATCTAACCTGTTTGGTGTTCTGTAAGCCTCTTGGAATTTTATTGGCATCTCTCTTTTTAGGTTTGGGAAGTTTTCTTCTAAGATTTTGTTGAAGATGTTTCCTGGATCTTGGATTCAGGAGTCTTCTCTTTCCTCTATGTCTGTAATTCTTAGGTTCCATCTTTTCATTGAGTCCTTGATTTCTTGGATGTTATGGGTGAGAACTTTTTTAGATTTCTCATTTTGTTTGGTTCTTGTACTGATTTCTTCCATTTTATCTTCCATGTCTGATCCTGTCTTCCATCTCTTGTATCCTATTTTTGATACTCATGTCTGTAGTTCCTGTTCTCTTCCCTTGATTCTCCACTTCAAACCTTATTTCTGTGTTTTCTTTATTGTGTCTATTTCCAATTTCAGGTCTTGAAACATTTTATTCGTTTTATACATTTCCTGCTCCAATTTGCTTGTTGCCTTGTCTCTTTCCTGTTCAAGTTGAGCCTCTTTGGCTTGGAGATCTCTAATGGTATTCTCCGTTGCTTTCACTTGTAAAATTGTGGAATCTTTAAATTCCTTCATAGATTTAAATTCGTCTTGAAAGAACTCTATCACTTTCTAGAATATAGATTTTTTTTCATTGTTTTCATGTGTTTCAGCTGTGGTGGAGTGGTCAGAGCTTGCTGTACTAGCATAGCTGCATTTTCTTGGAGTCATATTTCCTTGACTTTTTTTGGATCTGTTCTTTTGCTGACCTTTAGCCATGTAGTTGTTCTTAGCTGTTTGATCCTGGTGCCTTCTGGGCTTGGTGTCAAGAAGGGCGCTTTGGTGTAGAAGTTGTATTGCTTGGTGATCTGTAGCTCTCCACAGGCTGGATGGGGCCTTGTGTGGAGGTTTGTTCTCAGTGTGTCTCCCAGAGCTCACCCCTTCCTGTTTTGTCCCAAGTGTGGACTCGGGTCAGGGGTTATGGTGGGATGTGTTCATGTACATTCCTGGGATTCAACTGGTCTTCATATAGATAATGGTGCAGGTTGGCAGGCCACAGACTGTTGGCTGGGGCTGTAGCTCCCCTGCAGCTTATGTGTCGGACTGTGTTCGTGGTTCTCGCAGGGTTTCTCATGATCAATGTGCATCTAATAGCTAGAAGCACTGTGATCTGGTACATTCCAGGAAATGAGCAATGTCCCGGGATTGTTTCACTGCTCCTGAATCAGAGCTCTCTGTGTTGTAGTCTGGGTATTCAGCATGTAGCTGCTCTGCTGGTATGCTCCTGGGTGTCCAAGAACAGATGCTGTGGACTCTGTTGGCCTTAGTTTGGGGGTTGAGTCCACCACCTGGAGACCTGAAAAGATCCGACAGGGAGGGAGAACAGTTTCCTGGTGGGAGGTGCTCAGTGTTCATGTCTGGTGACCCTGATCCTTCAGTGTCTATATTTCCAGTACCAAGTTATTTGTTGTCCCTGCTGGGCAGGTCCAGATGGGCTTGTACATGTCTAGATGGTCCCCAGGGCACCTATGTGCCTCTCAACCCTAAGCACTAAGCCCTTGTAGTCTGAGTCATTCTGCAGTGCACCCAGGCCAAGAACTCACTGCTCCAGGGGTGGAACTATATATGCTCAAGATTTGGTTTCCTGCCAGAAGAGCCAGTTCTAGCAAAGGGGTCTGATATTAACCCCACAACCTGTCTAGGGCTTGGACCCAGTGGAGATCCAAGTAGCCATCCAACCTGGCCACCAGCCTTTCTGCCCGCTCTGATCTCACCACTCCTACATCTGTGCTGGAACTGTCCTGTGGATACTGGCAATTGGGGCCACTGTCCTCTGAGTCCTGGGACACTTCACTGCTCCCAGAAGTGTATCCTGCTGTTCTGTCTAGGTGCAGTGTTCTTCCCACTGACTGAAAATGCAATAGAAGGGCCTGTGTGTCCAACACCCCTCTGGGGAAGCCCAAATATGCTTGTGTTTGCCAGACTGCCCCTCCGCCGAGGTTCTACTGCTGTCCCACAGCTCAGAACGTGATATGGCCCACAGCCACAATGGTTCTACTGAGAATATATCCATTCCTGCAGCTCTGCCGATCTTCCTTTTGGTGTCGGAATGCCTGTGTGGAATCTGTGAGCCCAGGAAGCTGGTGAGTAAACCTGTCTGAGGTTCAGAGCTGCTCACTGCTCAATGGCCAGTCCCTCTCCTGGTGAGGATTCTCCTGTTTCCTGGAGTTAGTGGCTTCTGTGGTTTCTGCTGGTCTGTTTTTCTGAATGTCCAAGAGAGGAGATTCTTGCCCAGGGACTTTTAATAGTCCCTAGGTTGCTGGGTAAAACCCAGCAGGTTCACACCACTCAGATTATTGCTCGGAGTCTTATAACTCTGCGGTATTATAGCTGTTTTCCCCACGTTCAAAATGTGTCCATGTGGGCTGCCACCATCTTGGATCCACCAGCATCTCTGTTCTACTTCAAGGAAGATGATGAGCATAAAAGAATCTCCTTATGGGGTTTGCTTCAAATGTGGTAAGCTAACCATCATACAAGAAACTGCCCTTGCTTCGACTGCTAACCGTATACCATCTAAAATGGACAAGTATAGGCACGGGGAGGTCAACTCCCAAGCTTTACCAAAACAGGATAAACAGTCCTTCATAATTCATGCTTCACAAAAAAGTCTGTCAAATATACTGGGCCAGAAGACTGAAGATTGATTCTTCAACATTATAGAGGAATTTTGGGGTACTGTCCAGGCAGCCAACTATCTGTGTCATTTCTATAGTTTTGGAAGCTGCTTTCTCTGCACTTCCTGCATACTCAGGTAATATTCCTTCTCAAGTCTCTGATGGGGTTGAAGACTAGATAGTTATATTCTCACAATTAAGCTTCAATTATTTAGGATTTATGAAAATATTTAAGGTCTAAGAAGATTCCCTTTTTTCAGGTTGACAAATGCAAACTATGATAGAAAATGACTTGGTGGTTCTCTGAATTTACCAAGATAGGATAGATAATAGAGTAATTTCTCCAATGTTACCAAATACATACAGACTGGACATTGTAAATGTAAATCTTACCTGATATTTTTCCTAATTGTTATTATTACATATAGTTTATTATTGTAGTTCAAAGAGCCTTTTAATAGACTAAGAGACAGAGATGTTGGCATAATGTTATTGTGCAGTGTGTAAAGATTATCATTGTATTATTCAAATGCTGATTTCTGTGTCCCTATATCTGGTTGCAATCTGGACAAGGCATTGTAATGGTTGTTCTAAGAATCTCCTGTCTGAATGTTATGTAAACTTTGCTCCCCAATTATTCTCTGATTGGTCAGTAAAAAACTGATCAACCAATGACTGAACAGAGGAGAGAATGGGGCTGTAGTTCTGATTCCAGTGGGGGGGGGGGGTAAAGAGATGAAGGTTTTTGTCCTGAGGTGAGGGTCCTGGAGCCACCAAGAGAACATGCTTCAATCAGAGAGAGCCAGATCAATACTAAATGCAAGTATCTTGGAGACTTTTGTTAGGATAGAGCCAGGCATGGGAACATTCACCCAGGAATTCTGGAGGAAGTAAGATGAATGAAAACTGAGCAGAGTAATGTGGCGTACAACGATTAGAATAATGGGGTAATTAAGTTATGAGCTAGTCAGAGAACAAGCAAAGCTTATGGCCTAAGTGTTTATAAATATAGTAAAGTCTCAGAGTCATTATTTCTGGGAACAAGAACATGGGAGGAAAAATATACAGTTATAGTAAACACCCTACAGGGATGTCTCTATCAAATTCCTCTCCTTAGAGCTCAGGGACTAGGCAGAAAAAAGCATTAGAGCCAGAGGAGACAGAGAACTCCAGGAGAGCAAGGCCCTCCAAATCAACTTTGAAAAATTAACTCACAGAGAATGAGTTGTAGTACAGGGCATGCATGGATCTGTACCAGGTCCTCTTCATATGTAGTATCACTTTCAGTTTAGTGTTCTTATGGGGTTCCTGGGTCTGTGAACAAGCAGGATTTTAATTCTTGTGCTTTCTCTTGAGCTCTTTTCCTTCTGTTGTTTTGTCTTGTCCAACTTTGATGTGGTATTTGATTTACCTTATCATATTTTATTTTGTTATGTTTTATTGTTATCTCTTAGAAAACTCCACTTTTCTAATGGATCCAAATAGGAGGGGAGGTGAGGAGGAACAGATAGGATGTGATAGGAATTAGGGGAAGTGGAGGGAGGGAAGTAATCAGGATATAGTGCATGTATAAATAATCCATTTTAAAGAGAAAAAAATAAAAAATTTAAAAGTTGTCATAGTGTTTGTTACAGCAATAGAAAACTAAGACATAATAGATAAATTTTCTATAGATACTTCAGTGCCTAGAACTTAACTGGCTAGCTGTTTGACCCCGTGGATCTTATGTCTCAAATACCATTTCCATCTTTTGCATTCCTTTTCAAATATTCATAAAAGTGAGATATTATTAAAACCCATGCCTGAAATAGATTAAGTTCTTTCCATGAATGCAAAATAGAAAGTTAAAGAAATGTGATAAGAGCAATGTCATTGTCAGAATGGGACATTCTGGTAAGACAGGGACAGTAACATGGCTCAGTACTTAAAATTCTTGTTGACAAGTGTGTTGACCCAAGTTGGAACACCAGGATCCATAAATAGGTAGAAAGGGAGAACCACCTCCTCAAAGGTCCTCTAGCTTTCACTTTCTGCTTATGATGAACTCAGCTCCATGATAAAATGAGCCTTTACCCATCTGAGCATACATCTCTGTGAGATTTACACATCTCACATTAGATGTGAACTTTTAAAAAAGACATCCCAGATATACTAGCATGTAGGCCCAAAATATCAAGACAAAGAAAAAGGAAGAAATTTCATTGTCTCGAAGAGGAAAGATGAGTCTATATGTCTTATCACCCAACTTGTAACTGTGGATGCCAAGCATTGTCAACTAGATCTTGCTTTGATCTCTTCTCAGCTCCCAGGCACAAGCTGTTGATTGAAATGAGTCCATGGCACCATTTTGACCCATGGGAGATGGCATGGGCTGAGATCAGGGGGATCTGTGGCAGCTGTATCTAAGACGCTTGGTAATCAACTTGCTAAAATACTTAATACTAATTTAAAACCTGAGTTGTCTTGTGTGCTTTCCTGCACTTCCCATTTCATGCCAAAGACATGGAATGTCTTTGCACTTTCCAAAGTATTCCTTACCTTTTACTTGCTCACAGTATTGCCAAGTTGCCTCAGCACTTGCTTGGGTTCTTTCTTGTATTGGTAAGAAACTTTCCATCCTGGGATCATTGCTGATCCAAAGGTGTGTATTTCATCCAATGAATATAATGGGAGTATGTCTCTCCTAAGGAAAGGGACCTGATTAATCTTCTGGATAGAATTGAAGTCTGGGACAAACACCCAAGTTGGTGATAACAAAGAATGCTCTCAGAAATACATTGAGGGGAATGTTCTTTCTGAAAAGATTGCTTCAGATGTAGGAGGTGACTGTATCTGGACTGAAGCCCATTGGTAGGACCTCAAATTCACAATCTAGTGTGATTAACTAATTGGTGTAAAGGGGAAGGTCCAGGAAATTAAAGTCCTTACCAGGCTAACTACTTTTGATAAACATAATTTTAGGTCTCTATTTGTGCAAAGTATTGTTTTCCCCCCATGGGGGAAGTGGTGCAATGTAGTCAACCTAAGAAAGACCAGGTTGGCAACTCCTGGCAGTGGTACCATACAGGGTCTCAGTATTGGTCTCTGCTCTTGGCAGATCTGGCACTCAGCAGTAACTGTAGCCAGATCAGCCTTGGTGAGTGGAAGTCCACATTGTCAAGCACATGCATAACTCCCTTTTTTTTTTTTAACCAACATGTCTGCTTTGTTCATGGGCTCATTGGGCAATAGAGATAGCTAGAGAAGGGGACTGACTATCCGAAGAATGGGTCATCCTGTCTACTTGGCTATTGAACACCTCCTCAGCTGAAGTTGTCTTTTGATGAACATTTACATGGATCAAAAGTATCTTCAATTCTTGGCCCATTTGGAGAGATCTATCCACATACTTCCACAGATGTCTTTCTCATCAGTTTTACAATCATACTTGTTCCTAACCAGTCAGCTAATTCATTGGCTACAACCCATGAATAAGTGAACAATTGTACATCTGGTCATTTCTTCTTCCCAAAAAAATGTATGACCATGTGTACTGCCAACTTTGAAGATTTCTCTTTACCAGCATCTTTTAAGGTTGTCCCAAAAAGGGATTGTAGCTGTCCACTTCTGGTTGGTGGCTGCATAAGACACAGAACCTTCAGTAAGCCAAGCCCAATTTTTCTCTTCCTCCATCAACTCATCATAGGACACACTTATGAGGCTACAGATGCATGCTTGGCAATACATTGCATTGTTATAGGAGTAGAAACTATAGGCATTTGGCAACTTGCTTGTGCTTTCAGGACCTGTTTGGACCAGATCATGTGTATGCCCCATTCCATTTGATAATAGATTGCTGCTATGCACATCCTATTTTATGACTTTGTGGGTCAGATATCACCCAGCTCATAATGTCACTCAGCTCAGGTCACATGGAAACTTAGTAACCCATTGTCAAATGTTCAGTTTCCACTAAGGCCTAAAACCAGGGCAAGCAATATCACTTAAAGAAGCAATAATTGTCTACATATAATGGGAAAGCCTTGCTCCAAATTCTAAGGTCTTGTCTGTGATTTATCTACAGGGGCCTGTCAAAGGCTCTGAACAGCATTCCTATCTGTCACTGATACCTCAAGAAGCATTGGCTCTGGTGGATCATATAGTCGCAGTGGTAGAGTACCCTGCACAGCAGCCTAGACCTGTTGAAGAACCTTCTCTTGTTTCAGGCCCTACACAAATCTAGCAGCTTTTCTAGTGACCTAGAATATGGGCCTGAGCAACACACTCAGGTGATGAATGTGCTGTCTCTAGGTTCCAAAGAGGCCCAGTAAACACTGTGATTCTTTCTTGGCGGGGGGAAGGACCAAGTGCAATAAGCTTTTCTTCACTTTATAAGGAATATATCTGTACTCCCCACAACATTGGACTCCTAAGAATTTCACTGAGATATAAGGTCCTTGAATTTTAGTTGAATTTCCCATCCTTTGATGAGCATGTGTTATCACTGAGTCCAAAGTGGATGCTACCTCTTGCTGACATGGTCCAATCAGCACAATGGTATCAATATATCACCAATATGATATTATGTGGAAGAGACAGATGAAAAAGATTCTTTCTAACTAAATTATGACAGAGGGCTGAAGAGTTGATATATCTTTGAGGCAAAACTTTAAATGAAAACTACTGGCCTTGCTAACTAAAAACAAATTGTTTTTGATGGTCTTTTTGCCAAGAAAAAGGTATTTGGTAGATAAACTGCATTCATACCATTACCAAGAGATGTGGTAGTCTGCTCAAGTAAGAACAGTACATATGGTACAACAGTTGCAATTGGAATCACTACTTGATTTAGTTTTCTATAGTCAACTGAATTTCTCCACGATCCATCTGCCTCCTGATTGGGCAGATAGAGTGCAAGAGAGATGTGATGGGAACCACCACCTCTATATTTTTAAGTACTTGAAGGTGACACTAATTTCTGCAGTTCCTCCAGGGACAAGATACTATGGGGTAGAAGTTAGACCTTTTTAGTGAAGTTAGTAGGCAGTTCAGCTTAGCATCTGGTAGGTCATAGGAGATTGGACTGGCATGACATCCTTTGACATTGCTGAGTTGGAAACATGGACTGCTTTGTTGAAGTGGTGTGGCTAAGAAACCATACAAGTCATGCAGATGACATAGGTTGTCTTGGCAATGGGACTGCTGGAAATCCTGAGAGACTTTGGACTCTCAAGGCCACCAAGGATCTCACGATAATGCCATGTATAACCCAGAGACTCCACAAGGTTGCCCCTCTTCCTCTTGCCCTCACCGATTGAGAATTCATGCTGGAGAAGCATGCAACAAGGTATACCATTAACCAAATTTAGACTGTGATAGAGACAAAGGCATGGCATAAACCCTGCTGAGAGAGAGAATTCCCTTAAGGTGTCTGACTTGGGGCTGGGGCTCCAGAGTGCCAAAAAAGGCAGTGAGGTGAGCGAAGTTCAGAAGCTGCTTGGAGAGGTTTTCAACTGTGAGGTTTTCCCAGGCAAAGACTATCATAGAGGCGAGTCTCAGCTGAAGGAAAAAGCTGGCCTCAGTTTGGCGGTTGGAGCAGACTCACTTTATAAACCAGCCACAATTTGGTGGAGGAAATAAACTGGCCTATGAACTGGCAAAGTAAGGCCCAAAGAACCTTAAGTTTAAAACATAATACCTGATGAGACTGCTGTAAACCAAGTCACCCTACACAAACCTATGCTAAGAATATTAATATCCTTTAAAGAAAGTTAAAATAGTGTTTTTTAAATGTTTTTAGATAGGTATTAAAGTCTTCTTAGATAGATATTAGAGTGTTCTTAGATTATAGGTTATAGGATTTAAGTATTTTATAGGTGATTTCTAAGTATTAATAAATATAAGTGTGATAAATAAAAATATTCTGTTACAATACTATTTTTCACTCACTATTTTCCCTGTCAGAGACAACCCTAAAGATTTCCATTTAGCCTTTCTAACCCTGATAGCACTCACTCTACAGGTCAGGGAATCAATGTGAGAATTCTTCCAACTAAGTATATCTTTCCCAATTATACATTCTGCAACTGGGGAAATATACACAGGATGAGTTCAGGAATGCACTTAACCTACTGTGAGTCAGAGATCAACCAAAATTCCATTAATCACCTGACCTCCATTAGCCCCTACTTTAACTGGAGGGCCACAATGCTAGCTTTTTGGGGTCTCTCAGAATCAGTGTCAGTTCATAATCAGTATTTAAAATATTCTGTAAAGTCTGATTGCTTGCTTTCCCCAAGTGTAATGTTACACTTGTAAAAGGATTGGAGAAAGTCTAACAATAAAAACTCTTATTTTATCAAGTTCCTTCCTTAGAGGAACCTGGCTGTCTCTTCATTCATGGTAGTCTGGGTCTGCAAACTGGCTCAAATCTGGAAATTAGTTCATGGGCCAAGATTCCTTTTGCTATGATCCAATGGAGCCTTTCTTTCATTTCAGAATATTCCCATTTATTTAGGTCAAAAACCAAAACAAAACAACAACAACAAAACCCAGTAAGTTTCTTATCTATCTTATATTTAGAAATACCATGGTAGATTAGGCAGTACCTAAGGTCTGTTTCATGAATTATGAATATTAATAATTGATCCATAAGATTAGTATGACAGTGGAGTAAAAGTGGAGTAATTCCTTAAATTTATAAATTAAGAAACTTAGAGGCAGTTGGATTTTAATACAGCCTAGGCACTAGGGCTGGGCATATCTTAACCCTCTATGCTAACATCCTACTTTCCAATATAAACCCCCATAAAAACTAACACTTGTTCCATGGGCTGTTTCTCTCCATACCATGCCAATCCTCTGGGCCACACGGAGTTCTGATCCACCTAGCCCATAGTGGTTGTCCTTCTTCCTCTTCCTCTCCTTTCTCCTGTGATCTTTTTACTTCCAAACTTTTGAAGTTAAGCTTCCCCAACTCTTTATCTCTGCTCAGCTTAGGCCAAGGTAAATTTATTTAGCTAATCAGAGATGGCGTAGAGGCAAGAGTCACAAACATAATTTTGGGTACATGAGTATGGGTTCATACAGTAAGCAAGATAGGGGGCAAGCAAATAACATTTGAATACAAGTAGCATAAGACAAACTACATATGAATCAAGGTCCCTATGAATCATGCCACCATTAAATTCATGTATACTGTGCTGATCATTTCTGGTCAGACCATTCTGGACATTGCTTTGTTTATGCTGCCAATTACAGTAACATTTTACATTAATTAATGATTGTGCCTTTGGTGATTCAGTGCTTCCACTTGACACTGCTACTTTGGAGCCCAATTAAAAGCATCACTTTTAATTCATCCAACTGAGCAGCAATGTCACCAACCTTAAGGCCTGGCAGAAGGAAAAGGGCAACCACAAAGCTCTTCAAATGTACTGGTGCTCCTCTCATCATTTTGTGTCTGTCTTGGTTAGGGTCACAACTGCTGCAATGAAATATCATGACAAAAAAAACAAGTTGGGAAGGAAAGAATTTATTTGGCTTACACTTCCATCTCACTGCTCATCATCAAAAGAAGTCAGGACAGGAGCTCAAACAGGGCAGGAACATGGGGACAGGAGCTGATGTAGAAGCCATGGAGAGGTGCTGCTTACTCTCTTGCTCCTCATGGCTTGCTCAGCCTGCTTTCTTATAGAACCTAGGACTACCAGACCAGGGATGGCACAATCCACAATGGGTTGGGCGCTCATCTATCAATCACTAATTAATAAAATTTTCTAGAGGAAAGCCTAAAACCTGATCTTATGAAGGCATTTTCTTAATTGAGATTCCCTTCTCTCAGATGACTTGTGTCAAGTTGACATAAATCTGCCCAGTACAGCATTTTATAGGATTAGTGAAGGACATGTCTTTGGGGTTGCATCAGTCAAGCACAAGATGGGCTCCCAGGACAGGAATCGAGCCAGAGACTGGGGGAACCCTGCCTGGCCCTGGATGAGGGGGTTTTGGGCCAGTCCCAAGGTTGTAAGTATGGGAAAGCCAGCCCATATATTTTGTATATATTTTGTATATTTTGTATGCTTTGTGGTGGTATTGGCAAGGGAGAGATTCCCTCCCTTTGGCCCTCACCACCAGTGGCAGACAGGAAAAATACTGAGTCAAAAAGAGTAAATACTGCTGGGTGTGGTGGCACACGCCTTAAATCCCAGCACTCGGGAGGCAGAGGCAGGTGGATCTCTGTGAGTTCAGGGCTAGCCTGGTCTACAGAGTGAGTTCCAGGACATCCAGAGCTGCACAGAGAAACCCTGTCTCAAAAAACCTAAAAAAAACAAAACAAAACAAAAACCAAAATCAGTATATACTGCCCCTAGAGGCATTGCAGATGTGGCTGCTGTGTCCCATGTACATCAGTAGGGAGTAGAGAGGAGAGAGGCTATGTTTATATTCAGTGTTCTGACCTATGAACATCTGAATGAATAGTAGCCTAACATTCCCAGGGAAAAAAAGCAAGCTGGATACCAACACTGCTTTGGTGCCATGGGGTCCAGAAGAGGAGCTAGCCTGTGTCAACCACTAGTCCAGGACCAGGCAAGCACAAGATGGGCTCCCAGAACAGAAATCGAGCCAGAAACTGGGGGAACCCTGTCTGTCCCTGGATGAGGGGGTTGTGGGCCGGCCCCAAAGTTGTGAATGTGGGAAATACACCCCTGGCTTTTGTCTGCTTTGTAGTGGTATTGGCAAGGGAGAGATCCCCTCCCTTTGGCCCTTACCACCAGTGGCAGGCAGGAGATCTGGCCCCAGTGGGGTCACAAGAAAAGTGAGCTCCCTGCCCCTCGTATGCTGCAGCAACCAGGAAAACAGTCCCTATACCACCTTGCCTGGGCAGCACACTACAGCTGGCCCAGTGTGGAGCCTGACTGAATCCATCTTGAAAAAATATTCCATTTTGTATTAAGTTTGACTCAGTGCTGACCTCCAGTTCCAGAACAACAACAAAATGTACCCAACCTTGTATTCCAGGGGTGTTCCCTCGTCATCACCAGACGGCTCACTCTGAGAAAGCACCCAAAAAGTCTAAACAAACTTTCTGATGGTCAAAGTGACCGCAGCTGGTTAGTCAGTTACAACGAGCCAATCAGAAATGGACAAGACTAGCTACCCACATGTCATCCAATCATATGGTAAAGAACCTGATTCTTTGTCTGAGTCTCTATATAAACTCTGTACTTTTGGGTCTGGGGGCTCTCAACTCAAACTGCTGTGTCAGTGAGTGTTGAGAGTCCAAGCTCTGAGCTTGAATAAACAACCCTCATGTATTTACATCACAGTTGGCTCCTACATGGTCTTTGGGGTCTTGAGAACCGGGCAGAACATTTGGGGGCTTGTCTGCCCAGGATCCCCAAGGTCACCAGGACTCCTGCCTGGAGGGTTCAAACCAGCTGGTAAGCTACTATGTCTCTATGTGTGTCTGTCTCTGTGTATATGTCTCTCTATGTACTTGTGAAAACCAGGGCGCCATTCCTGAATTTCCAGTAGACTGGTACTAGCCTTTACATTTGGAGGTCCCATCAAGATCTTGGGGACCATGAATCACCAGGAAAGACCCCAAGATGAAGGTAGGATCTCATTTTTTGTCTAGTCTAACTCTCTGTCTATGCTGTCTGTGAGACTACTGCTTGTCTCTGTTTTCATTTTATACAAAGTTCAAGTTTGGCTTGTTTTCAGGTTCTACATGAAAGTCTGTCTGGAATGATTTATTGTTTGTGAGACCATTTGTTTTTGTTTGTGTTCTGTGTTTTGGCTTCTGTTGCCTTACTTTTGGTTTTCTTCTTGGTTTACTGAGTTCAGAAATACTCTGGTTTATGCGTGTCAGATAACACACAATTGGAACGCATGTGGTGCATGTTCTGGGTTTGTACATGTCAAATAACATACACTGTTTCTGGTTTCTGTGTGTCAGATAATTCAGGTGACTGCTGAGCAGTAGGACAGATGTGCCTGTTATCCTGCCAGTAGTGGGAGCCTGGAGGACACTCCAGCTCTCGATGAGAAAGAAGGGGGAAGACGTGCCTCCCTTCTTGCCTGGATCCCCAGTGGCAGTGGGGAAACGGGAACTGGTCTTGCCTAGCTGGTTGTTGCCAGTCTCACTGTAGTCCTGTACACTGTATAATCTATGTGACTGTTTCCTTGTTTTGGTCTCAGACTGATTTGGGGTGATATTCCAGGCTTGTTCAGGATCTGCCTGGCCAGTTCTTGTGTGTTGGTTTTATGCTTGTCTTCTTGTTTATATGTTTTTGTCTATGTCTTTCTCTTAATCCATGGGAACAGCCTTAGACCTTGGCTGCCTTTCCCCTTGTGCCACACTGAGATTGATCTCCCTTCTCCTGCCATCAGCACATGGTCCAAGATGGGGGAAGAGATGGGGATTCACCAATATTCCCCTGCCAAAATCATTATGAGGGGACAAGGCCCTCCTTTCCACCAGGGCAGCTCCAAAATTCCAATTGTCTGCTGAAACATCATTACAGAAGGATGAAAAAAAAAAAACCAGGAAAGACTCCCTAAGGTAAAAGCTGCCTTGAGCTGGGCGAGTTATGGGGTCACCCCTCTCCCCAGAGGCAGAAATGAAAACTAGACAGGCTAAGAGAGATTTGCTACCATCAGGAAAGATAAAAAAGGGTCCCACAAGGACAAGTTCTGCAAAGTTTGCCTGTTGAAAAATGTAACAAAGATAAAAAGAAAGTTTTCTGGAGGATGTTGATACAAAGGTTTGACTATGAAAATATATGTATGTCAGAGAAGAGATGGCTTGGATTTGGATTTAATTATGTTTTGTAATTGAGAATGAAAAATTGTTCAGAATTTCTGATGTCTGAGTACACCTAGATAATTAATTATTTGGACAGAAACAGTTAGAGAGAGAGAGGGAGAGAGAGAGAGAGAGAGAGAGAGAGAGAGAGAGAAACCCCATAAAAGTCAGGGATCATTGGGGTCCCCACCAGAAAGAAAGGATGAAAAGCTTAAGCAAGTTATGAGGGTCTGAGGATGTAAGTGCAAGTTATTATGAAAAGATGCTAAGGTTTGGTAAATGGAAGTTACTAAGGTTGGAAAAAGATTAAAAGATGACAAAAATGGTTAAAGATATGGTATAGATGTGGGTTTGCGGGTTGACAGTCAATCAAAGTTATGGTTTTGTTGCAATAATGGAGCTTCTTGGTTTTGATAGGCTCTGTTCATTAGTGTATCCTCTTTTTAGATTAAGAAACCAACAAATCTCTTGTTTTACATCAGTCACCTTATTTGTAGTTATGCCAAGAAGTTATGCAGTTAGTTTTATTAAGCTTTATTTAGCCTCCTATACCTGCCTTCACAGTCAAGCAGAGAGTAAATAACTAAAAACAAGATCTATCTTAGATAGATATGATGGTTCTTAGACACCTCAGAGATCTGCAGAATATGACAAAAAGCTTTTTATGATAGACATGTCATCTCCTGACAGCTTTCCTAGTCTCCTCCAAAGAAGACAATGGGCACAGAAGTTCTCCACCTGAGACCTGATTTAAATATGACAAAGCTGGCCACTGGGCTAGACTGCCCTTTGCCTCAACAGCAGACAGCATGCTGTCTATGTTGAATGTGCTTGACACAGACAGAGAAGTTGACTGCTGAACTTTGCCAAGACAAGGGATGCAGTCCTTCATAATTCCTGTCTCACAAAAAGTCTGTCATACCTTGGTACTGGTGGCCAAATATGGATGCTCCACAGACACAGAGGAGGTAAAGACTGTCATTTTTTTTTTTTATAGATTTGGAAGCCAATTGATCTTGCTTACTCAGATGATATTTATTGTTCTCACATCCCTGATGAGTCTAATGACTACACTAATGAAAGATTTAACAGTTTAACAACAAAAACCAAGGCTTCAGATGCCTTCTCAGTCTACCTTGTTACCAGACTCAGAAAACAGTGAGCTTCTTCCCCTTGCTATGTTACTGTTAAAGTTCCAATAAATTGTTAATACTAAATGATTAGTCACAAATTTAAGATTTTAAAGCTCCTTTGATTTAAAAATTGTTCATGCTAACAATTCAAAGTTGTTTTTTAAGTCTTTGTTGTGTTACCCTTCTGAATGTAGTCATAAAACCTGGCTCCACCAGCCTCAGATCAAACAGGATTCCAGATAAGTAAACTGCCTGTTCTTAAAATGAGATTTTTTTTCCCTTGGCCATGGGGTTCCTTACCTTCCCCAATTAGTAAACAATTTTAACTTCTGTTACCAGTCTATATTTGTCTCAGCAGATTCTCACCTGACTGATAGACTCTATCCTAAGATCACCTGTGGACTGCAAACTGTTGCGCCCTGGACTTCCTGAAAGCTGATATGAACCAGTCCAGCCAATATGATTGCTTCCTGTCCTTCACCTGAATCAATAAACTAATCAGATGCTTCTGATAACTGCCCCATTGCCCAGCCTTTGAATAGCATTTCAACCTCTCTGGGCCACAATACAACGTCCTAATGTCAGCTGGAAGTAGTTACAGAAAAGAATGCACCATCCTTTGTTGCCGCAACCTGCAGGGAAAATGAACAGGGGCTGGGGGGTGGGGGAGCAGGTCCTGGATGGAGAGGGGGGGACGACAGAACAGACATGAGAGAACGGAGACAAGATAGGATTCTGATCAAGTCTCAAACTTTATTTTTCTCACAGCTGAATATATGCTTTGCAGAAGCAGTGAGTATTAGCAGGAAATACCTTGCCCTGACATTAGGGCCTTTGGGTTGCTAGGTTACCAAACTACAGAATGTACTTTCACCTCGGATCACGGATCAGCAGCTAGGGAGTAACAGAGTGTCAGACCACAGTACTCCTTAGGGGAGGTACAGATTTATTCACAGAAGTTAACTCTTAATAAAAGCTCCAGGACTCTATTGTCCAGCTGAGCAGGAACAATTTTGGTTCCCAGCATCTCCTCCCTTTCTGTTTATAAAAAAAGAGGAGGCTGGCACCAGGTAACCAGGACCACATAGAGTAATTTGACCGGCAAATCCCAGGGGAGGGAAGTAGTGACCTGATCTCCCAGGGTCTTTTGAACCCAACGGATGTCTTCTTGCGGGAGAGAGGAGGGACCAGGCTCTTATTCCCCTAAGCATCCTCAGGGGGACAGAGCAAGGTCGAGCTGACATCAACTTCTATGCAATCAGGTATGCTTCTCGGGGGACCCAGATATGGACTATGGTGGTCCTCCCCCTGCAGTACTTTGTCTCACACTCCACAAGGGTGCCAGGTCAAGGGAGGGTGCCTCTCTGGGAAAAGGCGGCTCTGAGAACTATTTCTCAGAGTCCCTGGTCAGCTAGATCAAGCTTATGATAATGAACCTGGATTGACTTTGCAGTTCAAGAGTCGAATTGTTGTCTGACAAGCTCTGAAATTTTTCTTAAAGCCCAAGGTGCAAATGCCAAGAGAAGGAACATCCCTACCAGTGGGCCTAACAAGAAGAGGAGTAAGGTGGTGAGCCTGGAGGAGGTGGAGAACCAATTCTTAAACCACCCCTCTTCTAAATCTCTTTGACGTTTTCTTTTTTCTAGTCCTTCTCTAACCTTGGCCATGCTGTCCCTGACTACCCCTGTATGGTCTGCATAAAAGCAGCACTCTTCCTTTAAGGCAACACAGAGGCCCCCCTGTTGGAGGAAGAGGAGCAGGGCGACTTCTGCCAGGGAGGAGAGGGATTTTTCTAGGTTGGATATGCCGGTTTCCAGCCGCTCAATATCAACATCTATGGCCTGTCAGAGATCTGAATAGTGTCTGTTGGATAAGACAAGAGAGGTTATTCCCATCCCCACCCCCCAGCCTCAAGGCCTAGGAGAACAGCCAAGGTGACTGTAGATATCTGCTCCCTCCGGGTTCGGAGCAGGACATGGTCATTAACAGGATACCATGCCAGAGCAAATTTCTCCTGAGAGAAATATGTAAAATGGGGAAAAAGCTGAACAAGGACACAGAAACTGGTAGAACTATCTCGAAGCCAGGCCGTCTGGACACAGGGCATTAGCCCATCAGAGCAGGCCCACCAGGAATTTAAGGGTGGGATGATATATTCCTTCAAGGCAGTGAAGTTGGAGATGGTTTGATTGCAGAGGTGAGAATGGTAATCAGGGACTGTTTGACCAAGACAGAGGCCTTGGCCAGAGACTGAACTTAAGGTTATTTTGGAGTGTCCCCGCTGGTCCCAGCGACAGGCATGTTGAGACGGTGAAATAGGCTTGAAGGCTTTTCATCTATAAAACACAAAAGGGGAAAAAGAGGTTCTCAGGGGAAATTTCCCTCTGGATTTTAGGATTGTGGAAGCCATCTGTAGATGGGTCCAAATTAGAGGAAGAAGTTGAGTCTATTTGTTTCACTAGTCTTTCTGGTAACCATCTAGCTTCTCCATCTTTGGTGTCATAAATGCAAACGGTCCCATGGCCCCAGATGAGGACAGGGTCTGGGCCACACCAGCGGTTGGTAAGCCGGTCCCGCCACATAACAGAGGCATAACCTGGCTGTGTCTGTGGATGCCGGAGTCTGTCTGCTGCAGATTTATTGTGAGCATCCAGTTGAAGGAAGTTGAGCACAAAGAGCGTATGATTGAGTAAGTGACTGGGGAGCCTTTTACAGGGTATAGGTCTCCTCCCTTTAATTTACAAAAGGTATTTGTAAGTGTCTGGTTGGCTCCAGATCCACTGACCTTGGGGATTGTAAGGAATGCCAGTAATATGCTTAATGTTAAGCTGCTGGTAAAATTGTTAGAAGCCTGTACCAGTATATCCTGGGCCATTATCTGTTTTAATAATTTTAGGCTTGCCCATGACAGCAAGACAAGTGGGGACATGGGCTATAACATTTTTTGAGGCTTCACCAGTGTGGAGGCTTGCAAAAATAAATCCACTGAAAATATCAACAGTGACATGAATATATTTAAGGTTACCAAATTCTGAATGATGTGTAACATCCATCTGCCATATCTCATTTGGGATAAGACCTCTAGGATTGACTCCAAGGTGTGGGTAGGGAGGGAAGTCACACAGTTCTTACATTGTTTTACAATTTGTCTAGCCTATTCTCTGGTAAGTTTGAAAAGAAGGCGTAAGGTGTGAGAGTTGAGATGGTGGAGGGCATGAGCCTGTTGTGCCTGAGTCTGAGATTCTTGGGTAACCAGGAGAGCCAGATGGGTGGCTTTGTCAGTAATATCATTTCCTTGAGATAGGGGACCTGTAGTCCTGAGTGAGCACGGATGTGTCCTATAAAGAAGGGAGCGGTACATTGAAGAAGCTTTTGTTGAATCTGTAAAAAAGAGGGTAAGCACCTGTACCAGGTTTAATAGCTGGAACTGTTTCTAGTAAGGGTAAGGAATAGGCAACACAAGCACTGTCTGTATACAGGTTTGATGGTGAATTATGTAATTTTTGAAAAACTTGTAATACAGGAAACAATTCCACAAGCTGAGCAGACCGATAGGGGGAAGTAAAGGAAGAAGTTTGACCATTAATAGTATAAGCTGCTTGTCTGTTAGATGACCCTTAGATGACCTGTCAGTAAAAACCAAAGCAGCTGAGAGGAGGGGCTTGGAGGAAGTTAGGTGAGGGAAGATAAGAGGCTGTGTTTTTAAGAATTGAATGAGACAGTCTGCCGGGTAATGATTATCTATAAGGCCCTGATAGGAAATACAGGAGGTGGCCCAATCATCATCATTTTGCATAAGACACTGAATTTGTGTGGGGGGAAAAAGGCAGAATGAGTTTACTGGGTCCTTACCAAAGTATTTATGCCCCTGTGTTCGTCCCTCCCGGATTAACTGGGCCACTAGAGATGGGTAGGGAACAAGAACATGCGTAGGCGAGACAGGCAAGTGCACCCTAAAAAGAGGATCCTTACTTTGCCAAAACACTCCCGTGGGCACTTATAGGTGTAGGGCAAGTTATATAAATGAGAGGTTCCTCAAGAGAAACATAGGTTATCTGTTGATCTTGAATAGCAAATTCAACTTTATGAAGGGCCTCTCGTGCAGGGGCTGTTAAAGTCCTGGGCGTGTTTGGGTCAGTGTCACCCTCAAGTATGTCAAAGAGAGGCTCTAATTCCCCCATGGTTAATTAAGATAGGGTCTGAGCCAATTGACATTTCCTAAAAACATTTGGAAATCATGTAAGGTAGAAAGTTGATCAGTTCTCAATTGAACTTTCTGGAGAGTATTTTTATGTGGGAGCAGCTTGAACCCCAGAAAGAGGTACGGTGGCTTTAACTGGACCTTTTCAGGTGCGATTTGAAGCCCATATCTTGTTAATGCTTAAACTAAGGTTTGTGATTGTTGTGGTAACAAATCTGGTTGAGGTCCTGCAAGTAATATATCATCCATATAATGTATAGTATAGGCAGTAGGCCAAAGAGCCTTAAAGGGGTCAATGGCTTGAAGTACGAATTTTTGGTAGAATGTGGGACTGTTGGCCATACCCTGTGGTAAAACGTTCCACTGATACCTTTGCATGGGACCTTTAAAATTAATGACAGGGAGACTAAAAGCAAAATATTATCGTCATCTGGGTGTAGTGGAACGGTGAAAAAGCAATCTTTAAGGTCAATAACGATCTTAAAATAACCATGTGGGATGGCCACAGGTGAAGGGAGTCCAGGTTGGAGAGCTCCCATGGGAACCATGACTTTGTTGACCTCTCTGAGGTCTTGAAGAAGTCGCCATTTTCCTGACCGTTTTTTTTTTTTTTTTTAATCACAAAAATAGGCGTGTTCCAACGGGAGGTAGAAGGCTCTAAGTGGACAGCCTGGAGTTGTTCCTGCACTAACTATGTGGCTGCAGCCAACTTTTCTTGTGGAAGAGGCCATTGATCGACCCAGACAGTGGTGGAAGTTGTCCATGAGATTTTTTCTGCATGGGGTGAAGGTTTGTCAATGGCCATTAGGGAAAATTTTGTTGTGGGATTTGGTCAAAATCTTGTTGTGGAAATCCCAGACCAGACCTCTCAAGTTTACCCCTTGTATGAATGGGCTGGGTGATGCCTTGTGAATGTTTTTCCAAACCTTGACCAGGAAGGAATCCCTGGGAGAGCATCTGATGGGTAACTAATTCATTAGGGTTACACATAACTATCTGCATTTGGGAGAGGACATCACGACCCCAAAGGTTTACAGGCAAATTGGGAATAATATAAGGTTGAACTGTGCCTTGGTTGCCCTGTTCATCTTCCCAGGTAAGCAAAGAAGTACTCTGTGAAGGGTTCGTAGATTGGCCAATACCTTTAAGGTGAGTGAGTGTAGGTCTCACAGGCCAAGAGGGAGGCCAGTCCTTTTGGGCAATGATAGTGGCATCAGCCCCGGTATCAAGGATTCCTTTAAACGCCCTGCCATTCAAGTGGAGAGTCAGCATGAGGCGGTCAGTAGTTATAACTTGTGCCCAATAAGCATCAGAGGACCCTGGGGCATCAGAAGTCCTGGGAGATATGTGACATGGAGTGGCAGAATATAATGGGAGAAGGATAAGATGGGCTATTCTATGTCCAGGGAGTTGTGTGAGGGGACCTTGAGAGGCGGAGACCATAAGTTTGATCTCTCCCACATAATTATTATCTACAATCCCAGGATACACAATCAACCCCTGAAGGGTACTGGATGATCTGCCTATAATGAGTCCAAACATGTGTGGTGGAAGACTGCCTGTGACCCCAGTGGGCAGAGGTACAATGCCCATTTCTGGAGTTAGTATTGTATGGGCAGAGGGACTGAGGTCCAGTCCTGCACTGCCGGGAGAGGCACGGAGGAGCCAGGAGACAGGCCGGCCTGAGGAGGGACAGGATTTTGTTGGCTTGGGTGTTGAAGGAAATGATGAGATTGAGGGACAAACCGAACCGTCCCAAAGTTTGTCTTGGCTGAGTGGTTGGGGCCTTGGGACGGGCCCCACAAGAAGTTTCCCTGATTATTTCTTGGAGGCAGGGGCTGGCCTTGGGCATTTGTTTTGGATAAGCATTCTGCAGCCCAATGCTTTCCCCTCTTACATCTAGGGCAAAGGGCAGTAGGAGGTGGTCTTTCCACACGAGGATTCGGACATTCTCTAGAGAAATGTCCAGGTTGTTTGCAATTAAAGCAAAGTTTAGACTGTAAAGAGGTTGGGCTCAGGTTACGAAGTGCTGCCATAACAGCCAGGCCAATGCTGCGAGACATAGGGTCCACATCAGCACAAATTTCTATAAAGTCAGAAACAGTTTTTCCCTGGCAGTGGGGGCGTAAAGCAGCTTGACAGGCATTATTAGCATTTTCAAAGGCTAGTTGTTTTATAAAATCATTTTCAGGCTCCATCTCACCCAAGAGTCGCTTGGTGGCTTCTAAGAGCCGACCAACAAACTCATTGTAAGGTTCTTGGGGGCCCTGTCTGATCTTAGACAATGAGGTAAAAGCTGATCCCTTAGAAGGGAGTGTTTACCAAGCCCTGACAGCAGCCAGAGGGAATTTGGCTTGTAGCTCCTTGGAATCGAAGGGAGCTGATCCCAAAAGTTTTTATCAGTCCAAGATTGTGAAGTGCCCTTAGCAGTGGCATTGCGCTGAGCAAATTCTTGGCATCTGTCATGATAATCAGCCTTCCATAAAAAATAATCACCCCTGGAAAGCGTGGTATTAGTAAGTAATTGCCAATCATTATGAGTAAGCCATTCATTGCTTAACGATTCTAGAAGCGAAAGTGTGAAAGGAGCAGTTGGCCCATAGGCAGCAACGGCCCCTTTAAGTTCCTTAATATGCCTAAACTTTAAGCGTTATAACGCTGGTGTGAGGCAGTGGGGTCAGTGTTAGTTGTGTCAGTGTCTCCCTCCCCCTCTGAACCATCAGTTTAGGGTTGGGCCTAATCCTGGTCCTCCTTACCAGAATTATCATCCTCATGTCCCTCATCAGAGGCAGTCATATCCCCTGGCTGTTTGGCAGACTGGGAGTGGTTGACTGGGAAAGCCTGGAGAGTTTTTGACTTAGATTTATACTTAGGTTTAAGTGAAGGGAGAGAAAGGAGCGGGACAGCCCGACAGGGAGGCAAGCTCCATATCAGCCTCCCGGAGGGCTTTGATCAAGGCGACCTCCTCCTGTTTAGACCGCAAGAGGTCACTAAGAGACCGTAAATCTTGACAAAATTTGGACTTAGCTTGTATAGTGAGAGAGTCCACCTCTGAGGGGAGAGACAAAGCTGGCGCACAAAGCGCGGGTTGAGGGTAGGGAGGGATCTCCTCTACAAGAGAAGCCTCTTTCCCGGGAGTGAGAGAGTCTGGTTCAGAGGAGGTTGGGGGCAGGAACGTAAGGGAAGAGTGCACCAGGTAAATGGATTTAGGTTTGGCTACATTTTGGGAGTGAGAAGGATCCCTGTGAGGCGGGGCAGTAGGCTGTGGGGGAGGGCGATCTGCTCAAGGTTGGTCATGGGGATAGGAATGGTTATGGAGGGGCATCTAGGTGGAGACTTAGAAGGAGTTGGGAGGATGTTCTTTAAGGAAGGATTCAGAAGAGTGGATGACCTGAGCAGACTCTGGGCTAGTCTGATGGGAAGAAATAATTTCATTTATAAAATTCCAATAAGAAAAGGCAGTAACAGGAACCTTTTCAGGCCCAAAGGCATCATAGAAGTCCTTCATACAATCGCCTACTCTTTTCCATTTCTTTTCATTTACTGTGCCATCCTGGGGAAACCAGGGGCAGAGATCAGAAATAAATTGAAAGAAGTGAACCAAATCTTTTTTCTTAACCCTAGTTCCTCATGCCTTGAGTGAATCCTTTAAACCTTGAACAAATAACTCATGCTTAATGTCTGTCCCATGATCTTGTCACCAGTTACCTCACAGAGTCAGGCTCGCTGGCGGGCACTCCGTGGAGACTCTTGTGCGGGTCTTCGCTCATCTGGGGGACGGTGACCCAAGGAACTCTAGCCGGCTGTGGGCTGTGGAAGGTGACGTCCAGGAACAGCCTCGCACACCGGTCCCTGTTTGGGCGCCACTTGCCCCGACCTGCAGGGGAACGAACAAGGGCTGGGGGGGGGGGGGGGGGGGCCGGGGTGGGGGGGGGGCGACAGAACAGACATGAGAGAACGGAGACAAGACAGGATTCTGATCAAGTCTCAAACTTTATTTTTCTCACAGCTGAATATATGCTTTGCAGAAGCAGTGAGTATTAGCAGGAACTACCTTGCCCTGACATTAGGGCCTTTGGGTTGCTAGGTTACCAAACTACAGAATGTACTTTTGCCTCGGATCACAGTTCAGCGGCTAGGGAGTAACAGAGTGTCAGACCACAGAACTCCTTAGGGGAGGTCCAGATGTATTCACAGAAGTTAACTCTTAACAAAAGCTCCAGGACTCTATTGTCCAGCTGAGCTGGAACAGTTTTGATTCCCAGCACTTTGTCCCACTTAACAGGCTGAAATGCTATTTCAAAAGAAACTCCCTTACATAGGCTACAAATGGGTATCTATTTCTATAATGCCAACTGATATACTACTTGGGTCCTTGGTTCTGTTTCTCCTGCTTATGCTTTATGCCCCTTATATGATTACTGCTTATAGTCCTTTGAACTTTTGTCGGAGATAGACCACTGACATGTTTAAAGACCCATGATTGTGTCTCTCTTTGACCTAGAGAAAGGGGGAAATGTGGAGCCTGACTGAATCTTCCTTGAAGAAAGATTCCATTTTGTATTAAGTTTGACTCAGTGCTGACCTCCAGTTCCAGAACAACAACAAAATGCACCCAACCTTGTATTCCAGGGGTGTTCCCTCGTCATCACCAGACGGCTCACTCTGAGAAAGCACCCAAAAAAGTCTAAACAAACTTTCTGATGGTCAAAGGGACCGCAGCTGGTTAGTCAGTAACAACGAGCCAATCAGAAATGGACATGACTAGTTACCCAAATGTCATCCAATCATATGGTAAAGAACCTGCTTCTTTGTCTGGTCTCTATATAAACTCTGTACTTTTGGGTCTGGGGGCTCTCAACTCGAACTGCTGTGTCAGTGAGTGTTGAGAGTCCAAGCTCTGAGCTTGATTAAACAATCCTCATGTATTTACATCGGAGTTGGCTTCTAGGTGGTCTTTGGGGTCTCAGTTACTGGGCAGAACACCCGGATGTGGGGATGATGGGTGAGTCAGCCCTGAGGGAGTGAGTGTGAGAGAGCCATCCCTGCTTTTTGTCTGCTTTGTGGGGTGTTGGTGAAGGAAAGATCCTCTTCCCTCCCTTTTCCCTCACCACCAGTGGCAGACAGGAGATCTGGCCCCAATGGGATCACAAGAGGAGAGCTGTCCCTGCACTTCACATGCTGCAGCATTCGGTAGACCCGGCCCTGCACTTTGCCTGGGCAGAATATTACAGCTGTCCCTTGATGTATGGATTTTGGGTGAGCTATCCCTTAGAGAGTGACTGTGGGAGAGCTAGTCCTGCCTTCTCTTTGTTTTGTACTGTTGGCAAAGGAGAGATCCCCTTTACTTTCTTGCCTTTCTACAAGTAGCAGGCATGAGAGTTGGCCCTGATAGGGTCATAAAAGCAGGAGAGCTGATCTAATCCCTTACCTGCTGCAGCACTCAGGAGAGCAGGCCCTGAAAGTGGGTGGTTACAAGCCCAGAACCAGGGATTTGAGTTGTCCCACCCCAACACACACCCCATAAACGTACTGCTGGAGTGCATGAAGAGGTCAGTTCCACAGACCCAGGACAACAGAATCTCCATGGCACAGGGCAATAACAGGGCATCTGAGGGGAATCCCAGTGAGGTTCCACTGTTGATGGGGTAGTAGAGGCCAGAGACCTCATGCCAGGCCAAAGGGTCATTGTAGTGAACATTTGCAGCTGAAGACGTGTGGACAGGGGGGACTACTGAAAGACACACTGAGATGCACTACAGCATCCACAATGAGATTTTGTTTATGTGGGGGAATGTTAGGTCTGAGGGGACATGGGAGGTGAGGGAGAACAGGGTGCATGACATGAAATTCACAAAATAAAAAAACAATTAAAAACAAAACAACAACAAACCAGTATATAATCCTTGATATGCCTTCCCATTGTGGAGGATTAGGTTTTACACAGCATACCCATTCTAGTATTGCAATTTCCCTGAGCCTTAAAAATCCCTTCATTAATAGCAAGCCAAGAGATATTGGGTATCTCATATTCCTTTTGACAAATGCTTCAGTCAACCACTCAATCTTTTACACCTTTTGAAAAACTGTGTAAGCTTCCATATTAAACCTAGAATCTCCACTCAGTCAGTTCATATCAATAGAGTCTCCCTAATCCAACTTTATGTTCTTTCTACCATTATCCCACGCCTTAAAATCCTTCCCCACACATACTCCAGACTTCTGTTTAAATGAGTAATCAAACTCTTTAAGTTCTTTAGTACTATAGTGGATCTCCTTGTTCACTACATTTTCTCTCTCCCTTCTAGAGCTTGCTTAGCCATAATTGTGGTTATGGATACAGAGGCAACTATTGGTGGATCCTGTGGAACATCAGTATTTTCTTGACTGGCATCTCTGCAGAGATAGTCACTCCGGGTTTAGCAGATATTGAGGGCAGAAGGTTAAAGTTAAAGGCAGAAAGGGCAATAGTTCAGTGGGTGGGGTGGGAGGACATCTGTTGAGGGTGGAGAGACTAATTTCTTAGGTGAGATAAACCCTTGAAAATGTGAGGTTTCAGAATTTTCAGCTTCAATAGGATCTTCCCATACATCCTCCTCCCTAAGTTGTAACATCCCATTTTTAAAAATCAATTTTATTTACTTTATCCACTAACACACTCTGAGACTGGAACTTGAATTTTTGTTGTAATTGATTCAACCCTATAATGGAGGGTTTGGTTTGATTTTCTTCAACTTGAGTTCTGTGACTGCTGGAGAAAAGGTTCTCTTCCAGAGCACACTTACAAACCTTTAGATGGTTTATGTGCATCAGGTGTTGGTCAGATTTTTTTTTTTTTACTGAGTTCATTGTTTTCCTTAATTGTATCCTGAGATGATAGAAGTTTGTAAATTTCATCACAAAGTTCATTCTTTTTCTTTCCCAATTTAGCCATAGATGATAGAAACAACCAACCAGCACCATCATTTTCCTTATTATTCCACAACTGTCAAAAGATTTATATACAGAGTCACCAAATCTGTTCCCCTCACAATTGGTGAATCAGAATAATCAAATGCATTTGTCTACTTAAGTTTGTAAAATAATTCACATCATGGGCTTTCCAGAACTCTCCAAGCTCCCATGATAGGTTTCAGTGACTTGAGAGGCATTGATAACTGTAGGTGTTGACACATTGGAAAACTTATTTCAGGCACTTAAAATATTCATCCTTACCTGGGAGGTGGTAGAATGTGCTTTTAATTGGGAAGCAGAGGCAGATGGATGTGTGTGAGTTTGAGGCCAGCATGGATTACAAAAAAAGAGTTACAGGACAACCAGGGCTACACAGAGAAGCTCTATCTCAAAAAACAAAACAAAAAATTCATTCTTATACTTCTGTTGTTCTAGAACCACTTCTGGTACTAAAATCTATGTTAGGGTTTTCTACAACAACAGAGCATATATATATATATATATATATAGTGCATGTGTATGTGTGTGATGTGTGTATGTGTGTGTGTGTGTGTGTGTGTGTGTGTGTGTGTGCGTGTGTGGTTTAGTAAAATGAATTGCAGGCTGTATCCCAGGCAATCCAACAATAGCTGTCTACTAACAGAAGGACCAACTATGCAGTAGATGTTCAGTCTATAAAGCGATATGTCTCAGCTGATCTTCAGTTTATGCCAAAATCTTGAAGAAGTAGACTCTAATGCCAGTGAAGGGATGGATTTGTCAGAGAGCAAGAGTAGCAGGTCCTTTATCTAGGACTCCAGCAAAAGATGTAGTCCAAGTTCAAGGTGACTCTTTCCTCCTCCAAACATCTGAATTGAAAGTGTATCTTCCACCCACAAAGATCTGGATTTGAAGTGGGTCTTCTCACTTTAAATGATTTAATTAAGAAAAAATCTTAAAGGTACGCCAAGTGTGGGGCCAAAGAGTCAGTGCAACTGGGGAGCCAGCCTGGAGCAAGAGTGAGGTCAAGGCATATCTAACCCCCCACATTTTCTTTTTGAAACTAGAAGGAGTAGGACTGCTCCCTCCCTGCCCTGGGCCTGCATGTCCCAGTGCACATAACCTTAGGCATCCCCAGCTTCTACCACTCTTGAGGTGGTCACATAACCTGACAGCCTGGTTACAGGTTAAACTTCCTTTCTCCTTATAAGTTCATGTCCAGCAAGCACCTGGAATTCTTGTTTATGCAAATAAGGTACTTCCAGCACCTTGGCCCTGGCCAATGTTGTACCCCCAAAGCCTCTACTCACTCTCCAAAGGTCTAGATAACTTTCATTCTCCTCAATTAAACAAGCAGCTCAATGAAGCCAGCCTCCTAAGAGTCTTTTCTCATAGGGCTCACCACTGCCTGAGACCTCCTCACTCCCAGCTGTCCCACCTCTGCTTCCTCCCTTTGGGATCCACTGGCCTCAGTCACAGGCCAAGCACCCTGGGAAGGGTGAGGAAAGCTGAGCTGGAATGGCACCTAGCCATTTTAATTTTAGTTAATTACAAATGTAGTGAAGTTCACAACAAAAAAACAACCATCACAAGAATCACCTCCTTGCTATTTGGATCCACAATTACAGTAAGAATGTGGCCCAATTACATGGATATATTCTAAAAATACAAAAGGCTTATGATCAGACTGTTTCTCTTAATATCATAAAAAATGATCCTTGAGGTTAACAAGAGCAGGAGAGGTGTCCCTGCCCCTCACATGCTGCAGCACTCAGGAGAGCAGGCCCTGGACCTTTCAATAGTAGAACTGGCCCTACAAGTGGGGGTTGCAGTTTCATAACCAGGGCCTTGAGTTGGCCCACTCCAACATCTACCCCATGAATGAACATCTGGAATGCAAGACAAGGCCAGTTTCCACAACCCAAAACTACAGGATCTCCATGATACAGGACAGTTACAGCATATCCGAGAGGGGTTCCAGTGAGCTTCTAGTATTGACAAAGTAGCAGAAACCAGAGGCCTCGTACCAGACCAAGGAGTCATTTTAATGAATATTTGCAAGCAAGATGTGTGGACAAAAGGGAATATTGTTGGACACACTGAGCCACACTACAGATTACACAATGAAATTTTATTTTTGATGCTGGGACAAATTGCAAGGGTGGAGAGTAGGTCTGGAGGGGAGGTGGGAGATGAGTGGGAACAGGGTGCATGATGTGAAATTCACATAACAAAATTGTTTTTCAATAAAAAATGATCCTTGATTACAGCTTGCCCATACTCTTATTATTCTCCCAAACTCTTACACTGCTCCTCTACCTTCTTTCTGCATCTATGCTGAGTTTCTTCCTCAACAGGACTGAGACTGTGTGAAAAAGACCCCATTACTTGGAAACACTTAAGTTTGTCTTGAAATGGACTGTTTAATCCCATAACCAAGAAACTTCTCTTCATGAAATCTGTCTGTCCTGAACACTTTAGAGAACAGTGTGAAGCCTAGACCAATATGAAGGGCAGTAGAGGGATCTGTGGCATATGGCCAGCTTCCACTCTGACTGTTTTCCTGCCCTGTGACCACTGCTCATTTTTAACCTTGATAGTGCTACATGTACTACTGTAATATACTTTGCTTGTGGAATAAGCCACTCTCTGTGTCTTATCAAATTCATTATACTAAGATCATCAAGACTTGGGGATATAGGGAAATGTTGATATTTAGCATTATTAATATTGACTCTTAAAATGAGTACAGAGGCAGTTACTCTTCAACCAGCCAATTCCCCCAAATAACCACACATGGAGACCATGATTTATTTAAAAGTCTGAGTGTAGAACTGAGCATGAAATCTAATCTAATGCCCCATGACTAATCTATTTTCCTCCCAGCCATAATAGCCAATACTTACATTCATGATTTTATCTGGAATTGGTTCCTTCTCATTTCTCTCCTTGACCTCTGTTCCTCATGGCCCAAATCTCCTTTCTTTGTCTTTATCCTTCCTTCACTGGTAATCATATTTCCACCCTATACTGTCTAATTCTCGGCCACCGGCTAGCATGTTTTATTGGCAAAGCAGAGAATTAATGGTGTACATGTCTATACAACTTGAGACAGGAGATTCTGAAATAAATATAACAAAGCCATGTCCAGATTGAAACCAGATTGTGGGATAGAGAAATCAGCATTTGAATAAACAAGGGTAAACTTTATATGTTGCACAAAAACATTATGCAACAGGGAAAGCCAGAAGACAACCTGTGATCACAATCTGCACAATACATAGAAAAGCCGGACAAAGACAAAAGCAGAAATGAAATAGGGCACTTGAGCAACTGGAAAAGCTTATAAGGTCTTTTAAGTGAGTTTCAGTTAAGAAAGCAGAATCAGGCAGATCAGATATTTTCAGGAAGCCAGCTGGTAGTTTTGACCTCCAAACACAGGCCCTCCTCAGTTTCCTGAATCTACAGCTTCTGTGCTGGTTATGACCTCCAAACAGAGGCCCTACTCAGTTTCCGAAGTCCACAGCTTCTGTGCAGGCATTCTGACACCCAGGAGAAGACCAGCAGAACCACTACAGTAAGACTGAAGGCAATTCCCCTGGGATTTGCAGCATGGTGGTGACTGGCTGACTGGTATCTGGAGGATCAATTGAGCTGGCAGGTGATGAGCTTCCCTGAGCCCAAGTGCACTGTGGACAGGATACAGACTACATATTGGAACTCCCTGTACCCCCCCACCCCTCAGCTGGGCTCTCTGATGTGCACTCAGAGTACAGCATTTGTGTCTCAGCCCAGAGCAGTGAAGCTCTGTTATGGGCAGCTGGAGAAAGCAAGCAGCACTGGTTCACAGAGTGTCAGTCTGAGAGGCTCATCTGACCACATCAGAACTCCCTGCTGTCATCTGCCTTGCCCCTCAGCTTAACACCCAGGCTACAACACAGAGAGCTCCTACCCTGAAGTGGTGAAACAACCCCAGACCATTGTTCACTGCCTGGGTGACGTGGGCTGTACCAGATCACAGTGCTTCTGGCTATAAGGTGTACATTGTGCCTGAGAACCCTGAGAGCAGCTTGGGAGGACCATGATCACAGTCCTAATGCATAAGCTGCAGGGGAAAGGCAGCTAGCTCTAGCCTATAGTCTGTGGCCTGCCAACCCCCATTGACACCACTAAGACCAACTGGATTTCAGGAACCTGCAGGTGTGAATAATACATCCCACCCCAACCTCTGGCCTGAGTTACCAATTGAGACATAACAGGAAGGGGTGAGCTCTGGGAGGCTCACTGAGAACCAACAACCAACACAAGGCCCCATCCAGCCTCTGGAGAGCTACAGATCACCAAGATTGTATGGCCTCTACACCAAAGCTCCCTCCTTGGTAACAGAAAGCACCAGGAACAAACGACTAAGAACAATTAGATGGCTAAAGGCCAGCAAAAGAACAGAAATGACAAAAGTCAGGGAAATATGACTCTAACAAAATTCAGCAATGCTAGTACAGCAAGCCCTGACCATTCCACCACAGCTGAAGTGCATGAAATTGATGAAAAAATCTATACTTTGAAAAATGATAGAAGCTGTATAAGAAGAAAATAAATCCCTGAAAGAATTTAAAGAATCCACAATATTACTAATGAAAGCAATGAAGAATTCCATTGGAGACTTCCAAGCTAACTCAGTCAAACATGAATGGGAAAGAGACAAGGCAATGAAAGATTTGAAAGATTTGCAGGCAAAGACAGCTAAATTGAAGCTGGAAATATATAAAATGTATAAAACTGTTCAAGACTTGAAATTGGAAATGGAAGCAATACAGAAAACACAAACAGAGACAATCCTGGAGATGGAAAACCAAAGAAAAAGAACAGGAGCTACAGACATGAGAATCACATATAGGATACAAGAGATGGAAGACCAAATCTCAGGCATGGAAGATTCAATTGAAGAAATCAGTACAAAATCCAAAGACAATGAAAAATATAAAAAAGTTCTAACCCACAACATCCAAGAAATCAAGGGCTCAATGAAAAGATAGAACCTAAGAATTATAGGCATAGATGAAAGACAATACTGCTGACTCCAAGGTACAGGAAACATCTTTAACAAAATCATAGAAGAAATTTTCCCAAACCTAAAGAAAGAGATGCCGGTAAAATTCCAAGAAGCATACTGAACACCAAATAGATTAGACCAGAAAAGAAATTGTGGCAGACCCATAAGAATTACACCTGACTTCTCAGAACAAAGTTTAAAAGCCAGAAGGGCCTGGGCAGACAACCTACAAGCAGTAAGAGACCGTAAGTGCCAGTCCAGACTACGATACCCAGCAAAATTTTCTATACAACATAAATGGAAAAAAAACCCAAGATATTCCGTGACAAAATCAAATTTAAACAGTATATATCCACAAATCTAGCCCTACAGAAGATCCTAGAAGGAAAATTCCAACCCAGAGAAGATAACTACACCCAAGAAAACAAAGGAAGCAAAAAACTCCACTGCAGCTAAACCAAAGGAAACACACAACCACCACCTACATCAAAATAACAAGAAATAACAACCTATGATCATTCATATCTATCAACATCAATGGACTCAACTCCCAATAAAAAAGACGCAGGCTTACAGAATGGATCTGTAAACAAGGCCCAACATTTTGCTGCATACAAGAAACATGTCTCACTAACAAAAATAGACTCCACCTCAGAGCAAAGGGCTGGGAAAAGGTTTTCCAAGTAAACGGTCACAGGAAGCAAGCTGGGGTAGCCATCCTAATATCAAGTAACATGGACTTTCAACCAAAAATAATCAAAAAAGATAGGGAAGGGCACTACATACTCGTTAAAGGAAAAATTCATCAAGAGGACATCTCAATATTGAATATCTATGCCCCAAATACAAGGGCACCCATATTTGTAAAAGAAACTCTTCTAAAGCTTAAACTACACATTGATCCCCACACATTAATAGTGGAAGACTTCAAGACCCTACTCACACCAATACACAGGTCACTGAGACAGAAACCAAACAGAGAAATAATGAGACTACCAGAGGTCATGAACCAAATGGACCTAACAGATATCTGCAGAACATTTCACCCAAACACAAAAGAATACACCTTCTTTTCAGTACCTCATGAAACGTTCTCCAAAATTAACTATATAGTCAAACACAAAGCAAGTCTCAACAGATACAAGAAAATTGTAATAAGCCCTTGTATCTTATCTGAAAACCAGAAGAGCCTGGACAAATATCCTGCAGACTAAGACACCACAATTGCCAGCCCAGAATACTATACCCAGAAGGATTTTCAAACATCATGGATGAAGAAAATAAGACATTCAACAATAAAGTCAAATTTAAACAAAATCTAGGCACAAATACAGTCCTACAAAGGTGCTAAAAGGAAAACTCCAACTCAAGGAGGTTAAGTACACTGATGAAAGCACAGGAGATAAATAATCTCACATCAGCAAAATCAAAGAGGGAAGCACATGCAAATCTCTCTCTCTCTCTCTCTCACACACACACACACACACACACACACACACACTCACACACACACACAC
>CAJQZJ010032158.1:3661456-3698449 GCA_907164525.1 Lophiomys imhausi
CACACACACACACACACACACACACACACACACACACACACACACACCAAAATAACAAGAATCAACAATCATTAGCCGTTGATATCTCTCAATATCAATGACCTAAATTCCCCAATAAAAAGATACAGACTGGCAGAATGGAAGTGAAAACAGGATCCTTAGATGTGCATCTAAGAAACACACCTCAACATCAAAGATAGATATTACCTCAGGATAAAGGGTTGGAAAAAATATATTCCAAGCAAATGGACCTAAGAAGCAAGCTGGTATAGTCATTTTGATATCTTAAAATAGACTTTAAACTAAAACTAATCAAAAGAGATGTGGGAGGACACTACAAACTCAAAGGAAAAATCCACCAAGATGACATTTCAATTCTTGTTTTAACTTTTAAAAGAAGCTTTTGTTTATTTTCAATATGCATTACAGGAAACAAAACACAAGAATGCAAGAACTAAGTCACCCAGTCACAAACAGCTTAGCTTGATATGCCCTTCTAGATACTGCAAATGTACATACACTTAGAGAATTGAGATTATACAGTATGTACCATGCTTTCCCCCACATTGTGAATATTCACCAACTATAAACCCCACAGTACATGAGAATTTTAATAACCAAGAACATGCCACACCATCTTGTAAGTATAACTATTAAACTATATCTATTAATATGTATAAACAACTACCAACCAACCAACCCTAACACTTTAGAAAGGATACCCAGATCAAGATGTCCTCAGGGGCAGGTCCTTTGAGGGCAACTTGTCAGCAGTCTGTCTGCAGGAACACCCCAATCCTGCATCATCAAAGATAGATATTTCCTCAGGATAAAGGGTTGGAAAAATATATTCCACGCAAATGGACTTAAGAAGCAAGCTGGTATAGCCATTTTAATATCTTAAAATAGACTTTAAACTAAAACTAAGTTTTAACTAAAACCAGTCGTCACCTGGCTCTGGTGTTGCTATGGGAGCCTCACTTCTGCTTGGTGTCAACCTCCTCCACCCATCCATGCCTCGCATTTCACCGACCTACGAGGCCAGTTTCCCTCAGCTGTTCTGCTCCCACTGTTGGGGCTCCTCCTCAACCCGCCTGGTTCTTTCAAACCTTTTCTGAGCTGGTCCTATGTCACACCTCTTCCACCAGCCCAATGTTGCTCATGGCAGGTGCCACATTCCACTGCTTTTCTCAACCTCTCTGCCCACCTCTGTTGCCATCTTCAGAAAGTCTAGGTAGCTAGAGTCTTTTGGAGTGAGGCAATGTTGAGAAGAAATGCCAAGCAAAAAGCCCCCCTGTTGCTTTTCTGGACCTTCATTTATATCGGTGTCTCTTAATTATACATCAGGCTGTCTTCTCATTGGTCAACCTGATACCCTCCTCCCAAGGTATACCTGTTTACCAGGGCTATGTGTGCTGCCAGGTGTTTCCTGATAGAGGCACATCTTTAAGTTGATTTTGCCTGCCCCTTTCAAGAGTCTGTAACTCAGAAGCCCCAACATAACTTTTACATATTAATCCAACATAACTGTGTTTAAAAGAGATCCAAACCTCCACTACACTATCTCAGTCTAGCAGACAACATTGAAATCCTGTCTTCCTTAGCAACAAAAATTTCATAAAAGACAAAAATAGCATACATCTAGACAAAATACTTGCAAAGTTAAAATTAAAATTTTACATTTCCTCCATGCTCATCTTACAAGGAAGCACAAACCACACTAAATACAGCATTCCTAAGTTCATCATCAGATCCACAAACCACACTAAATACAGCATTCCTAAGTTCATCATCAGATCTCCATACATGGAACATACATGGAAGAAGGGTGTACCCTTTCAGTAAGTGTATTCCTATAGAGTACCTAGAAGATACTCCTATGGCATGGGCTCTCAGGATGTCAGTCTCAATGGTAACATCTAGGCCCCAAACACAAGGGCACTCACATTTATAAAAGAACCACTGCTACAGTTTAAATCACATATTCACCCTCACACATTGATAGTGGGAGACTTCAGTGCCCCACTTTCTTCAATGGACAAGTCATCCAGACAAATGCTAAATAGAAACATACTGAAGCTAACAGGTGTTATGAACCAAATGGATTTAATATATTTATAGAAAATTTCACTCAAGCATAAAAGCATATACTTTCTTTGAACTTATGGAACTTTTCTCCAAATTGACCACATGCTCAGACACAAAGCAAGTCTCAAAAGATACAAGAAAACTGAAATAACACACTGCATGCTATCTGACTACCACAGATTAAAGCTGGATTTCAACAACATAAACATAAACAACAACATAAACAACAAAAAGCCTACTGAACACTCTCTATGTATATAATAAATTAATGACTTCCTAAAATTTATTGAAAAAGAATACACAGCATACCCAAACTTATGGGACACAATGAAAATGGGCTAAGGATCAAGTTCATAGCACTAAGTGACTACATTTTTAAAATGGAGAGACCTCATACTAGCAACTTAACAGCACACCTCAAATCTCTAGAACAAAATGAAGTATGTACAACCAAGAGGTACAGACTGTAAGAAATAATCACACTGAGGGTTGAAATAAAAAAAAAAAAACAAAGAAAACTATACAAGGAATTGATGAAACAAAGATTTGGCTCCTTGTGAAAATCAATGATATAGATAAACCCTTATCAAAACTAATTAAAAGATGCAGACAGAATATTGAAATTAAAAAATTCAGAAATTAAAAGTGGGACACAACAGACATGGAGGAAATCCAGAGACTTATAAGGGCATACTTTAAAAAATTGCAATCAGCTAAAGTGAAAAGTCTAAAAGAAACGTATATCAATAGGTAGCACTTACCAAAGTTTAATCAAGATGAGATAAACAATTTAAATACACCTACAGGTCCTAGTGAAATAGAAACAGTCATTAAAAGTCTTCAAACAAACAAAAAAAATAAATTAAATTAAAAAACCAACTCACGTCCCAATGTGTTTAGCACAGAATTCTACCAGACTTTCAAAAGAAATTTAACATCAATAGTCCTCAAATTGTTCCACAAAATAGAAACAGAAGGAACAATGTCTACTTCATTTCATAAGGCCACAGTTATCTTGATATTCAAATCACATAAAGAAAGACTCAGGAAAGAAAGAGAATTAAAGACCAATTTTCCTTATGAACACAGATACAAAAATACTTAGTAGAATACTTGAAAACCATATCTGAGAACACAACAAAAAAACCATTCACCATCCCCAAAGTATCATGTTAATATCATAGTGTAAAATAAGTCCAACTCCAAAAGATTCCAAAGTCTTCAAAAACTCCATTTCAAAAGTCCAAAGTCTTTTAAGTGTTGACTGTCATTAAAACAAAACAAAACAAAAACAAGTTATATACTTAAACATTCTTATTCCAAAAGAAAAATGCAGGAAAAATCAAACCGAAGATAAACCAAAAGCTAGCAATGTAAATCCAATATCTTCAAGCTCAATGTCCACTATGTGGGACTTATAATCTGGTCCCCAAAGGGAAGGACAGTCCAACTCATCCATCCAAGCACATACAACTTTTCTCTTAAGCTGGTTCTACTCCACACCCAAGCTCTCCCTCACAGATCTCCCACAACCATGGCATCTCCAATATTTGGGGGCCTCCAAAGAAATAGGGCTTCTTAGGAAATCTTTGGAGTGACTCTGACCCTGCTACAAATTTCCAAGTCTCTAGTGTTTTAGTTGACCACTTTATACCTTCTAAACCAGTACCAGGCTGGGTGGTGGTGGTGGACACCTTTAATCCCAGCATTCAGGAGGCAGAGGCAGGCAGATTTTTGTGAGTTTGAGGCAAGTCTGGTCTACAGAGTAAATTCCAGGACAGTCAAGGATTGTAGCAAGTTGTCTTTTATTAATTTGTATTATATTAATTATACATTCTGATTTATTTTACTATATTTAATACCTTTACCTCCCTTCCACCCTTTGTTCCTCCCAACCCCTCAACACTATGCAGGAGATAAAGAAGGTTAAAAGTGAAAGGAGGCATAGTTTCTTTAAGCTACTTCCTGCTGATTAGGGTCATTGGATTCTTTGAGGGCAATACCAGTCTCAGTAGAAGTCCAGCAAACCAGGAGACAGCAGCAGGAAGAACAAGAGGGAGTTTGTGGGAGCACCAGCAGCTGGGAGAGCAGAATCCTCTCTCTTCTTTGTAACCCTTTTTCCTACTTTTTGTAGAGCCCCCTCTCTTCTACTTCTTTGTAGAGCCCCCTTGTCCTCAGGGCTCTGGCTTTTTAATCCCTTTCTCAAGTCCTCTGAGTTAAACTTGCTCAGCTGGCTAAGCCACACCCCTGCTAGCTCACAAGACAGTTAAAACTTCACACCTGTGTCTTAAGCAGCCTCACACCTGAGATTAAACAAAAAACATTCTCATAATTGGTTATTTTAATAAACTCATACCACATTTCCCCCTTTTAGTTCAAAAATGGTATGTGTGTGTTCCATATAATAAAGATATTTATCAGATCTACCAAGAATTATATTTTACAATCTCAAGTCCATTTGTATTTATCAACCTTTGAGAAAGCATCTATTATCTATACCTAGCTTAAAGCTCTGTACCTATACCATTTTCTATTCTTATTTGCATTTATCAACCTATAACATTTTTTAAACCTAAAATATTTCTTAAATCCTATACAACAAAGTTCAATTTTAAGATTATAACTACTTAGGCTTCAACTACATCAGAGACTTTAGAGGAAAATTAAATTATTATCTAAGTATTACGGAATATAGAGCAAGCTAATTCCAAAACTACAGTAATGACAGAGGTTGCTGGCTACCTGAACAGTCACTCATGGTTTCTCTATATTGTTGGGGCATCCAGTCTTCAACCTACTGTCCCAGAATAATAGACAAAATTTTCTGTGAAGCAGGAATATTAAAGGGCTGGCCTACCTTATCTGTAATGTTGGTAAGTTGACTTTTCAGTGTCTTGCTTGTTCACAGATTGGATAGACAGTCTGCTATCAGCAGTTTTTTATCCAGTGACTGTCTTGTCACATTTGTTTCTTTAATGCCCATCATCTTCTATCAAGTAGATTGTGGGTGCTGCCAGGAGCCAATATCTCTGTCAGAAAAAAAAAAAAACTTTTCTTATTAAAATCGCTTAAATGCCATTTCTGTAGGTCTCTGAGGTTTTTGAAAACCATTTATCATCTGTCTGTCTCTCTATCATAGACATTTTTTCTATGTACTATATACCTAACTTCAAAAACATATACAAGAGACTGAATCCAGCATATTTCTACAACTAACTAAACTAATGTCTAACAAAACTATAAGTTCAATTGACTATTAATTATTTCTTAATTATCCTATACAGTTTTCAATAGTTTCTTTCAAATGGACTGGAGCTAAAGATTGCACTTTTAAATAAGTAACAAAGACATTTTCAATGAAATAAATCCTTTTTTTCAGTAGTTTTGTTTTTATAACCTGGTAAGTCTCCACTGCTCTATCTTTGTAATAACTCTCACCTGCTCTTGTCTGAAATGTCTCATACATTTTGCTGTGGGGCCCTTGAGGTAGGACCCCAAAGTTTCTTCCTGAGTGGAAAAGATTACCTTGGATGTCCCTGTTGGGCTTATAGTCATTTATCCAATGCGGAGCTCTCCCCAAAAGTTCACAAATTCCAGAAAATCTCACTTTCTGCCACCAGAAACCATTTGTGTGCTGTTACTGTATTTCCCAGAGTTAATGTGAAGGCCATTTTGACATCTGGCTTGAAAATGTCAAACAGCATTTCTCACCTTGCTGGACATGTTGGTCTCTGAGGCTGTTAGCCTTACAATTTCTTTGTAAATGGCCAAACTTGCCACAATTAAAACACCTAGTGTTTTGATATCTGAGGCTTTTGGTGGTTTCTGGGAAAGTTAATAGCTATGATCTCATAAACCTAGGCCACTCCTCTGGGGGCAAAGTTATCTTGAGATTAACCCTTTCTCTCTGAAAAGACTGTTTCTCTTTCACCAGATCTAAAACTGCGTGTTCTCTTCTCCAGTGCTTTTTGCTTTCTAAGCCCTTCAACTTCAATTTACAAACTCTGTAGTTGCATAGCCATTTCTATAATCCTTTTATTATAACCCTTCTTATCCATTTACAACTTTTCAAATTGTTCAAGTATTTTCTTCATCTTTTTTGAAATATGATACAGGAGTAAAAACAACAAATACGAAAAAATCCATTCTGGCACAAAACAAGAGAAAACCCAGTGGCAGCAGCCATCATAAGCCTTGCTGACATCCTGAAAAATATTGTTTACTTCTTCAACTCCTGCCATCTCCTTCAGAGCATTAAATACAAAATTACCCATTTTGCTTTGCCCCATGTTGGGTGCCACTTGTAGTAGGAGGCTTTATTATTTTTGTATTATATTAATTATACATTCTAATTTATTTTACTATCCTTATACTTTGTGCCTACTGTCCACCCCTGTTCATCCCAATCCCTCAAGACTAGGTGGGAGAGAAAGAAGGCTAAAGGTGAAAGGGGGCATAGTTCGCTTTAAGCTACTTCCTGCTGATTAGGGTCATTGGGGGCAATACTAGTTTCAGAAGAAGTTTAGCAAACCAGGAGACAGCAACAGGAAGAACAAGAAGCAGTTTGGGGGAGCACCAGCAGCTGGGAGAGCAGCAACCTGTTTCTTCTTTGCAGTGCTTTCTCCTTCTTTGTAGAGCCCCTTTTCTCCTTGGAGCTCTGGCTTTTTATCCCTTCCTCAAGTCCTCTGAGTTAAACTTGTTCAGCTGGCTAAGCCACGCCCTGCTAGCTCATGAGACAGTTAATACTTTACACCTGTGTCTTAAACAGTCTCACACCTGAGATTAAACAAAAAACATTCTCATAATTGGTTATTTTAATAAACTTATACCACAAAGGACACATACAGAAACCCTATCTTGAAACAAAAGGTACCATGTGAACATTTTCTACATTGCTGACTTCTTATATACATATGAGAACTGCTCCACTCAGAGCACAGTGTGTAAATATTTTTCTGTTGTCCCAATAGAGCACAGTAGTTCCACTTTGGTGGTGCTGATCTCCTTGGCAACTGCAGGTCCTTCCTCAGCCTGAGCATAATCATCACACACAGATTCTTAGGCAAATATCACACCAATTGTTCCTAATTCAGTTCCCATTACATTTCTTGTTCCCTTCTGAAACCTCACAAGACAAGACTCCATTGTCTATATTTCTTTTGGAATTCTTTCTTCTAAAATACATTATTGTGGTAGGTTTGGTGTCAGCATATATAGTATAGGGAACTTGGAATAAGGCTGGACTTTTAAGATAAAAGACTTCATCCAAAGTGACATGTCCTTGGGAGCTCACCAAGAACCAGGATCTCTTTGATCTTGGGGCTGGTGGCAGGACATGCTAACCAGTCACTGATATCCAGGGCTGTTTGTTGCCCAGGAGGCTCATGGAGCCGGTATTCTTCTTCAAGTCTTAAGGCCAATATCATAGAAGTAGGAGTTCCCCATGTCACCTCTGGCCCTTCCTTAGAAAACTGAATCTGTGCCTTCAGTTTGGTTAATAAGTCTCTTCCCAACAAAGGCATAGGGCATTCAGGAATGACCAGGAAAGAATGGGACACCTGTCCTTCCCCAGGTCAACCATTCGTGATGTAGTCCAGGGGTATTGCTTTTGTCCAGTTGACAACACAACTATACTCTTTCTGTTTTTTAATTTCCCAATGGTTGTTTCAGGACCGAATATTCTGCTCCTATGTCCACCAGAAAGTTTACAGGGGTCCCCTCCACGTTCAGGGTTACCCTAGGCTCCGGGAGGGGGTCCAAGCCCCGTCACCCCTAATCATCTTTTTCAAGAGCAAGGACCTTAGGGGTGTTGCCCTTCTTCTTTTGGGCAATCTCGAGCCTAGTGTCCTTTTTCTTTACAATAGGCACACTGATCTTTTTCCAACTGGTGTCTCTGTTCTCCATTCCCATTCGCGAAGTCAACTTTTGCACAAACTATATAACAGAACCAGACAACAGAGATAAACCCAGGACACAGAAACAAAAATCTCACAAACCAGACAACAGAAATAGGCCTAAGACACAGAAATCTCACCTCCAAGTGGGTTCTTGGTGATTGGGGTGGCTGCAAATTCCCAGCCAATGCACCAAATGAAAGACCCAGGAGAGGGAAGTCCCTCATCTGACACTTGGGATATCACGGCCACCCAAAAATTCACAAGAGACCATCTTGATGCAATCGCAAGAGTTTTATTTCTGGGATGAGTGCTGAGGACGCAACTCGTATCCCATGCAGGGGTAGAGGAGTTGCGACCCTTAGCTGCGGGGGGGGGGGCGGCGGCGAGGGTTTTAAAGGGAAACACCACAAATCAAGGGGATGGGGGAAATCACAAGTGGAAAGTACCAACCCATTATTTAGTTAGTCAGCAGAAAACACACTCTATACTTGTTTTTCTCCAGAATGAATCTAATCTTATTTCACCATCTACTTTCTGGTCAGCTAGTTCCTGAGGCTCATGACTCGACTAACCTTCATTCTTGGTTCCACCGTCTTTATGATCAGCTAAGTTCCTGGAACCTAGCTGGCCTGGCTCCTGCCAAGGGGGGTCTCTAAATTTTTCATTCTTTTCATTACCTGTCATACACTTCCAGCAACCAGAACACAAGCTCTATACCCCTTGTCTCCTCTGGAGTGTGACTGATTAGCTCCCTACTGTTTAAGTTGTATATTCTCAATGCACTAGTGGTGGTATAGAGAAGTCGGACACATAACCATCTTGTTATGAAGAGCCAGTCTGTGGTAGGTTTAGTGTTGGCATACAATAGCATAAGGGAACTTGGAATAAGGCTGGCCTTTAAGATAAAAGTCTTACTTACATGTCCTTGGAAACTCACCAAGGACCAGGACCTCTTTGATCTTAGGGCTAGGGGCAGGACATGGCCCCTGAGGTGCCCGCCTTCCAGAGGTCTGTTGTCATTTCACAGCTCTCTGCAAAAAAGCATCTGAATGACATGCCCTGAGGCACCTGCCCACATCTGTGGACCGCCTGTGAATTCACGCCCCTCTGCAAAAAGCTTTTTTGAAAAAAGACTGAGCCCAGGGACATAACTTGAAAAGGGCATGAAAGTTTCTGCCGACAGGTGAAGATATATAAGGCAGGATTCACGTGGACGGAGGGTGGGCTCTCTCTCCTGTTCCTGACTCACTCAACAACATTTTCCTTGGAAAAACACGCATCACAATCTCATCAGAAAGTTTCACCCTCTGATATTGACCCATTTCAGGTCTGGAGAGGAGATGGATTCTCCCTGAGATTCTGGAGTGCTTAGATGCAGAGCTCCTCCAGGACTTCTGGCCTTTGCAGGTCATAATCATCTGAATAGGTGAGCCACCTGGGAAACTTTCATATGTTAATTTGTCTTAAGACCACAAGGGGATAAACGAAATTCAGAGACTTTAAAACTGGAAAATTGTAGGAAGACCAGCCATCCATCAGTACCCATGCTCAGAGAAAAATATCCTTTTGAGAAACCTTAGGTTAATGTTAAATGCTTGTATTATAGGTACTAAGAAGTTTTAGGTGCTAGATTTCAGAGTTAGGGTTTGGGTTTAGGATTTAGGAATTTTATAGACAATTGTTAGGTAATCATTAAGTATTAATACATATATGTGCGATAAATAAAAATTTACTGTTACACAAGCCATCCATGTGAGAGAACTACATTTCCTCATGATCTTCATGAGCTTGTCCCCTCGTTTCCATCAACATAATTGATAACCAGATTCAAAGAAGCACTTGCAATCTTTTTGCTAAGTAGGTAAAGATGCACAGGAAGGAGGAGGAGGAGTGGGGCAAGTGGGGCGTGTCAAGAGAGAGAAGCAGGGAGGGAGCAATGAGGAGAGGGCTTGAAGCTGGGTGAAGGACAAGAGTCTGTGCTGAGGAAATTCCAGTCTGGCAGCAGAGAAGAAAGGGATGAGTGTGTGGGGTGGTGACAGAGGCAATGGACAAGCAGGGAATGAAGCAAAATTCACCTGGAGAGGAGAGTTGGGGGTATATGGGATGGGTACCCTGGTGAAGACTGCATCTTCCTGTTGGGTTCTAATTGTTTCAAAGTTCACCACTTGGATACTGCCTGGGAAACCTGCTCTTGTCCTGGGGTGCTCAGGCATGGTGCAGCTGTAGAGAAGAGAAGCTACATGCTTCCCAGGAGCCTCCTCTTTCTGCTTTACCCAGGCTTGGGCAGATCTAGGAACTTCTGTGTCTTTGTTTTCACAATCTTCTTCCTTCAGAGCCCATGGTGCTGTTACCCCTTCCAAGGGTTATATAAATATAAATTTCATGCTCCCAAAGGGGGTTCCTTGAGTGTGAATAAAATTTCAAGATCATGCATTTGGTCTACTGTGCATAGGTAAGTAGTGTTTGGCAGGGCTGTGGAACATCTCTGCCCAGACAAAGCCTTTTAGACCAGTACCCACCTTCGGGGTCAGGATTAGAAGTAAACCTAATTGCCATGGAGCTGCAGATGACGGACAGTGGTATGGTGTGCAGCCATGCTGAGTGAGGTGTCTGCAGTGAACTCCTGGGACCTTCCCAGTAGGGAGTAGCTTTCTGGATCAGCAGGGCCTGCCATCTACAGGAATGCAAGAAACTAATTTGGGGGGGGGGGGTGTCATTCAGATGAAGTAGTTAGACTTCACTAGATATCTCTTGTGGTGGAAAAAGAATTTCTAATATTGGATCTTGCCAAAACACACCAAGGAAATTGAACTTTCTTTCCTTTGCAAAGGCTGCTGACCTTGGTTCTTGACAATACAAGTCTTTCTGAAAATTAGAAATTTGTCTGGAATACATTCCTTGGTCATAGGTGTAGCCAAGACCAAGTGGCTATGGCAGTCTACACTGTTCAACCTTGTGGCAGTGATGGTGCAGTGGGTCATCAGGACTGTCATAAGGAGGGCTTGACTATTGCATCTTTGTTTCCCTGAAACCTTTTAAAGATGTTCTAGAGCCCACATGATAGGAACTTGGTGCAGAGGGACACAAAATATTTTCTCTTCCAGCATTCACTTACTGAATTGGTCCATTCCTACAACTTCTTGCTTCTGACCTATGACCATAAAAGGACAAAAGACTGTGACCAAGGCAACTTAAAAGAGAAAACATGTTACTTAGGGCCCACATTTCCAAAGGGTTAGCATACGTGACCATCATGAAGGGAAATATGGCAATAGGCAGGCTGGTATTGCATTGGAGAGTAGCTGATAGTTTATCTCTGATTCTCAAGCACATGACAGACTGAGAGAGGGAGGGAAAAGAGACAGAGACATAGAGGTGAAGACAGAGCTTACTTGAAATGATTTCAGCTTTTGAATCCTTCCTGCTTTGTGATCCTCTACTGACACATCTTCTCCAACCAGGCCATACCTCCTGGTCCTTCCAATGAGTTGCATTAAGTAGGGACCAATTACCCAAACATGTGCATCTATGGGGGCCATTCTCATTCAAAACAACATCCCAGATCATCTAGGCATGTGATAAAAGTTCTATGGGTAGTATCACACTCTGTTCTGATTGGTGAAATCTCCCCCTTGTGCTCTGATTGTATTTTCAAAGAGCAGAAGTGTCACCTGTATCTCTTTCCCCTACAGATGTTCCAGGAAACATCCTCAAAGATGTATAGACTTGTTTTCATGAATATCAAAGGAAGATACCAAAACAGACTATTGTGCTCCATTTTCTTGCCTTCAAAGGGTTTTGTTGGGGAGCTGCTTCCACAGGTACCCATGTTTTGCTCCTTGAAGCCATGGTGGAGATAATATGATCACCTCATAAGATCAAAATAGACTAGATCCTGAGACTATGTCTCTGACAAGGAACAAATAACAAGCAAACCCCACAATTTTTATTATTGTGAGACAGAATATACAAAACTACCTGTGGTCTGCCATATGTGACAATGGAAGTCTAACCATGGTGGCAACCAGTCAAGCTCCCCATGCCGTGGCCCCTGTAACTTGTTCAAACAGGTGAGATAATCAGTGTCAGTGTCTCTTGGCCCCTAAGTATCTAAGACATACTATGTCAATGTCAGCATAAATCATGGCCCAGTGTGGAGTACCATGTTGTTTAAGGAGTATTCTTTTTTTTTACATTCATTAATTCAAGTCACATCTTAATCACAGCCCCATTTCTCCCCAATCCAGTCCAACCTTCTCACCCTCTACTCACTCTCTCATCTAGCCTTCTCCTCTAGTGTGCAGGCCTTCACATATCAGCCCTCCTCAGTGCATCAGTCATATGAGGATTAAGAGGTTCCTTTTGCTCTGGGGCCCTACAAGGCAGCTCAGTTAAGGTAGTGTCCCACTAAAAGGTAACAAAGTCCATCACTGGGACTGCCCACCCTCCCACTTCCTAAAGGACCTGTATGATGACAAAGTTGCCCATCATCTACATTTGTATATGGGGACTAGGTCCAGACTAAGCTTTTTTCTTTTTGTTTTTTGATTAGTATTTCAGTCTCTATAAGCCTCTATGGGCCTAGATTGGTTGGTTCTGTTGATCTTCATGTGTTGAACTTGTCCCTTCCAGGTCTCTCTATTACTCCTCCCTCTCTTATACAGGGTTCCCAGAGATCCACTTAATGTTTGACTGTGTGTCTCAGCCTTTGCTTTGTTCTGTTACAGGGTGGCATTTCTCATAGAATAGTTATGGTAGGTTCCTATTCCTTTGGGTTTGTGGGTTGTAGGATTGTTGTCCTGTACTATATGTCTAGAATCTAGTTATAAGTGAATATATGCCATGTGTATCTTTCTGGGTTTGGGTTAGTTCACTCAGGGTGAGCTTTTCTAGTTCCATCCATTTGGCTGCAAATTGCATGATTTCCTTGTTTCTGATAGCTGAGTAGTATTCCATTGTGAATTCACAAAAGAGGAATCTTTAAAAGCTGAGAGACACTTAAAGAAATGCTCAACATCTTTAGTCATCAGGTAAATACAACTCAAAACAACTCTGAGATTCCATCTCACATCCGTCAGAATGGCTAAGATCAAAAACTCAAGTAATAGCACATGCTGGTAAGGATGTGGAGAAAGGGGAACACTCCTCTATTGCTGGTGGGAATGCAAACTTGCACAACCACTTTGGAAAGTATTCTGGTGATATCTCAGAAAACTGGGAATAGTTGTACCTCAAGTCCCAGGCATTCCACTCCTGAGCATATACCCAAAAGATTCTTCACCAAACTGCAAGAACCTCAGCTCAACCATATTCATAGCAGCTTTATTTGTAATAGCTACAACCTGGAAATAACCCAGATGCCCTTCAACTGAAGAATGGATAAAAAACTGTGGGAGTGTTCTTTAAATGAGTTCCTCGGATTGGGCAAATCATCTAAGCAAGCAATGAAAGATTTTCTCAGCTTTCCGCATGAGGCCTTGCAGGTGGTAGAAATGGCAAGTCTGGGTAAACTGTTACATCATGATCTATTTCCTGGCATGGTGAAAATGCATTGGGGACCCCAAGACATTCAGATTGAGGACTCTGAAAACAGAAAACCTGAGGCATATATCTGCCCATCTCCCTGCAAGACAAAGTCTGACTAAGTTGAGGCAATATAAGAGAAGTGTGTTCCTGGGAGACAAGGTAACAGAATGCATTAGGAACACCATCCAAAAGGTCAGGCCACATTTTTTTTCAACTGCAAGGCACGAGTCCTTTGTGGATTTGGTTTAAGAAGGGACATGATCACTTATGTTGCCCTTTGAGCCAGCAAATCCACAATGTGGATCTTAACACAAGTCAAGATACATCCTTTCAAGCTAAACTTCCTGGTTCCATAGGCTACTCACCATGGCAAGAAATTGATAATAACCAATAGTTTTCCTCAGTTCGTAGTTTCCCACAAGTCCTACAAATTCCACAATACAGAGAATATGCACATGCTCCAGTTGCTTATGCTTCTCGTACAGAGATGGAACACAGGATTGACCAAGCAAAGTTCCATATGCTCTCTGGACTATAATATGCTCATGAGAGATACCACGAGATGAAAATTTAGCCAAATTCTTGTGACAGGGATGAGAGCTCACTAAACCAACACTTGTTCGGCAAACATGAGGACATGAGCTCAAATCTAGTAACCATATAAAACACTTGCATGGTACTTTGAACCTGTAATCTCACACCTATGCTGATAGGAAACAGACCCCTTGTGATTTCCAATGCAGATGGTCTAGCCAAATTTCTAACCTCCAGCTTCAAAGCAAGTGTTTCAGAAAACAAGATCAAGATAACACTTGAGACCCCTCACTACTCACACACAAGCCAACACATGCAAGTGCTCCAGACACACATATAAAGTCATACAACTCTACCTAGACAAACACAAGACATGAGGTATGAGGAAAAGAAAATAGAGAAAACCATTGTTAAAAATGTCATCTTTCATGAATGATTTTTCTTATGTGTGAGATGTGTTTCTCAATCTGCTATCATCATGACTTTCAAGTGAAAGGCTCATGCATTACTGTTTTTGAATTTGAATTTTGTATCATCAGGTGTTTCTTCTAAAGAGCATGCATTGGCCAAACTCTATGAAGAACAAATGCCTGGCTGGAAGTGCCACAGAACAGCAGTGGTTAGCTTGTTGTAGGAGACTTGCCCACAATGCCTCAGTGCTGTGACCCTGTATTCATTTAAACTCTGCTGTTAAAACCTAAGACATTTGAAGACATTGGAAGTCATTGGAGCACTATAACTTATTTCCATAGTTTAAACAAGATTTCTCAGGCCTAACATGTAAATTATTTTATTTTATTAAATGTTCACTGGATTTGTTTTCTTTTTATTGTTTTTTTATTTTGTGAATTTCACATTATGCACCCTGTTTCTTTTCCTCTCCCCTCTCCTCAGACCCATGCTCCACCCTTGAAACTTTCCCACACTCAAAAACAATCTCATTGTGGAAGCTGTAGTGTGTCTCAGTGTGTCCCGCAATATTCCCTTTTGTTCACATGTTTTTGCTTGCAAATGTTCATTATAATGAATCCTTGGTCTTGTATGAGGCCTATGGCTTCTGCTACTTTATCAGTACTGGAACCTCACTGGGACTTCTGTGAGACATGCTGTTGTTGCCCTGTGTCATGGAGTTTTGTCATCCTGTAGTTTTGGGTCTGTGGAACTGGCCTTTTCATGTACTCCAGTAGTTTATCCATGGGATGGGCCAACTCAAAGCCCTGGTGCTGGGCCTGCAACCACCACTTGCAGGGCTTGCTCTCCTGAGTGCTGCAGCAGGTAAGGGGTTGAACAACTTTCCTGTTTTCATGACCCTATTAGGGCCAATTCTCCCACCTGCTACCTGTGGCAAGGACAAGAGAGTAAAGGGGATCTCTCCCTTGCCAACACCACAAAGCTGACAAAAGGCAAGGCTAGCTCTCCCACACTCACTCCCTCAGGGCTGGCTTACTTACAACCCCTACATTCAGGGCCAACTGTAGTGTGCCATCCAGGCAAGGCATACCGCATGCTCTTCTGAATGATGTAGCATGTGAAGGGCAGGGACAGCTCTCCTGCTCTTGTGACCCCTTTGGGGCCAAATCTCCTATCTGCTACTGGTGGTGAGGGCAGAAGAGAGGGGAGGAGAGCTCTCCCTTCCAGCACCATCACAGAGAAGCCAAAGGCAGGGTTGGCTCTCCCCCACTCACTCCCTCAGGGATGCCTCACTGATGACCCTCACATCCAGGGCCAGCTAGAGTGTGCTACCCAGGCAGGGTGTGGGGACCTGGAAAATGGAGGCTTATGAAAAATGCCTCGTTGCTGGGAAAATGAAAGTAGTTTGTGTGAGATATCTAAGATGGCAGTGGCTGAAAGATGCGTGGACAGAGTTGATACCCAATGGTGGGTATATGTGATTGGGTGAACAACACTTCCATGCTCATGATCAGTACATGATCACCATGTTACTAGGCCTGTGCTATGTGGTGTGATAGGATGACTTTTAATGTAATTGGCCCATGTAGCCCCATGTGGAAATCCCCCATTTTGTTCTGTATATAAGCCAGAGAATGAAACATTAAAAACAGGAAATGCTTGGACATCACCCCTGTCGCATCTGTCTTTGGAGTGAAGGCTGGAGGTTCAGGCGGGCAGTGCACTCACCTTTCCCTGAGAACACCCTTGTGTGGTGACAGCTGTGTTGGGGATCACCACAGCAGCATGCATGGGCTGCTCTCCCAAGTGCTGCAGCATGTGAGGAGCAGGGACAGCTCTTCTGCTCTTGTGATCCCCATTGGAGCCAGATCTGTCTACCACTGGTTGTGAAGGCCCAAGGGAGGGGATCCTTCCCTTGTCAACCCCTCCACAAAGCAGACAAAAGACAGGGCTGGCTCTCCCACACTCATACCCTCAGGGCTGGCTTACCCATAACCACTTTATCCAGGGCCAGGCAGGGCCCCCCAAGTCTCTGGCTTGCTTTCTGTCCTGGGAGCCCATCTGGTGCTTACCTGGTGCTGGACTGGTAGTCAACACAGGCTAGCTCCCCTTTCAGGTCTCATGGTGCCAAAGTGGTGGTGGTATCTGGCTTGCTTTTTTCCCTGGGAATGTTCATTCAGATGTTCATAGGTCAGAACACTGAATATAGACATAGCCTCTCTCCTCTCTGCCACCTACTGTTGCACATGTGACACAGCAGCCACATCTGCAATGGCTCTCTAGGGGCAGTGTGTTCACTTGATTTTTATCTTGATCCATTAATTCTTTTTTGAAAGAAACCTATGACATCTAAACACAAGTGAATAAAAGCATTGAGGCACCATCTTTTCAGTCGGGATCTTCTAATTAAATGTCCTCATCGTCACGGCATGTTCTTCTGGAGCTGTTCCAGAACAAAGCTTTGGCTTTGACACCTCTAGCTGCAATTTTGCCGAGGCACCTTTTATCTTGTAGGTAGCTGTTTTTTAAACCATGACATGTCACGTCTCCTGCATGGCCACAGGGCTACTCAGATCTTCACTGTTAGTTTGTGTCCAACCATATTACGGTGTCAGAATCCAACACCCTGTCCCAGATCAATTTTTTTTTTCTTGGAGATCCAGGAAAGTGAAATTCTTGTCCAAGGCTACAAATACAGATAGCTACTTAGAGCAGTGTCTGCCCTCACCACCCAGGATTGTCAGTTTTAATCCTTTACTTCCTCCGACTATATCCTAGTTACTGCTGCATACATTTTGTAACTTCACAAAAGCATTTGCATTATTTCTTAACTGTTTACCGTGTGTGTGTGTGTGTGTGTGTGTGTGTGTGTCACTGACCTGAGAATTCTTCTAATATTATGGACAATATTCTTTTCCACATGTGGTTGCATTAGTAATGCCAGACAGGTAAACTCTCAGCTTCATGATCCTGAGATGCAAACTAGGGGCATTTGTTTTTAAATAACTAAAATATCCCAGTCATTTGATTTTATCAATGAAGACTCAGGAGCCAGATGCAGCACTGAAAACATGCTACCTCAAAGAGGCAGAGAAAGCACCCAGCTGATATTCCTATTCCACCAACATCCCAGTCAAAATCCCTAAGCTACAAAGATGAGAAGAACCTAGAGAAAGAAGCCCAGAAGGAGAAAACCCTGAAGAAGAAAATCCAAAGGAAGAACTAGTCCAAAGGAAGAAGCATTCTGAAAGTGAAAGAATTCCAAAGGAGAAAACCTCTGAAGGAAGAACTTTCAACTCCTTTTCCACACTGTCTTAAATACTCTCAGCCTAATGTCCCTCCTTTCTGTTTGATCCCTGACAGCTGGTTTCTTGATCCACCTCTTGACCCAGGGTTAACTTTATTTAATCCTGTTTACAGAAAGCTCTTGCAATAAAGGTGTGTGGTTGGAGCTGAGCCACACCATAAGTACTTGTTTACAATAAATAAACAAAGTTCTTGGATTAAAGATGTGTGCTTAAAGGTGAGTCACACTGTAACCATTTGTTTACAGTAAACAGAAAGCTCTAAGATTAAAGGCTGAGTCACTCCACAATTAGAGACAGATTTTTCAATTCACAAACTCAAGGTTCACATGATGGTCAAATATTCTGCAACAGGCTCTGCCCTAAACTATCTTCTAAGCCCTCCATCCCCTCACAGACATTCTTTGAGCAACCCTGAACTCTCTAGACAATGGAACAGTTATCAGGAACCAGGCAGCACAAACTGAGAATTTCAGGACTGTGGACCAGGCTAGCCAAGCACACAGGAATGGAAATCTCCTTCAGTTCGTCAAGATGAGTTGTGTTCTCTGAGGTAACTTAAACTGCTGATGCAAAAGTGCTTTTTCTCTGCAATGGCTTGACCAGCTCTGACCCAGGGCTAATTCCATGCATTCCAAGATGCTAAGGACCACAGTACCAGAATCACACCACCAGGACTCTGCTTCCTTTTGTCAGTGATGCACAAATCAATAGTTATTGGCTCCTATAACCAAACCAACTGCATAGAGAGACATCCATGTTGTCACATGACATTGGGATCTGGGGATTGGCTTCTTGATTGGGTTGACATGAGTATTGTAGGAAGGAGCTAACAAAAAGCCTTACATGGTTAGGGTCACAAGATCACAGAGATTTGGATGATGGGAACAAAACAGACATTTTATGAGAGGGGCAAATGAAAGGGAGACCCCAAGGGATATCAAGCTTATAACCCAGAGAAAAACACAGTCCAATAAAATATCAGAGAGGCAGAGAAGGTGGTTCACTTCAGATGTCCCTGCTTCAGGTGTCTAGAAGTCTGAACAGACCAGTCTGAGGAAAATGGTAGACATAGTATAAGATGCAGAGAAACTGTGGAAAATGTAGAAACAAAAGTGAAAAAGCTAGAGAGGTCCTTGTCCGTAAAGTGCTCCATAAGCAAGCATGATGCCCTGACTTCCATCTCCCCCTCCTTTAACAAACACCTTTGGAGTCAGATGCTTGGTACCCCACCTCTGGCAGGATGGAGACTCACTGATTCTTGAGTGTCACTGTCCAGCCAGCCTAGCTGTATCATTGAGACCTTGGTATAGATGAGAGGCCCTTGTCTACAGAAAGCAAGATGTATATGTCCTAAGGCAGCTACAGTTGTATACACCCAATGAATATATGTATACACACAGACACACAGCAGACAAAAATACAGTCATATACACCCAATGAATATATGTATACACACAGACACAACAGCAGACAAAAATACAGTTGTATACACTCAATGAATATATGTATATGCACAGACACAACAGCAGACAAAAATACAGTAATATACACCCAATAAATATATGTATACACACAGACACAACAGTTGAATATATGTATACACACAGACACAACAGCAGACAAAAAAAGGTGTTTATCGAGAAAGAGGAAACACACATGTAGCACACAGAGAAAAAGAGAGCTCAGGAAGATGAAAAATCCCATCTCTTCAGGGCTGGGGTTTCTAAAGCTTCTAAAGAGTTTTCCTCCCTTCCCTTAGATGTGGTCAATTTGAAGAAAGAATGATTTATGGAACTGCAAATGTTACATGACGTGCCCTGTTCTGGCTTCCAAGGAACTTGTTGAACCAATCCATCAGCAGGGGGACTGCTGGTAGGGGAAAAGGCCTAGAAGGTCTTTGCTTGAAGCTGCCTGGCTTTTGTCTCAGGTCACCAGGGTAAGGACAAAGTTGTCAGTCTTGGAAGTTCACCATCTTTATTACCTACTCATGGCCCTATCCCTGTTTGCCTGCCTACCTGGGAATCTGTCTAACTCCTAGTTTCTCAATTTTCTGTGCTTCCAATTCCTTAGCTTGGCTTAGTCTACTTCCTAGACTCATTTAAGTCTAGTCCACCATATACCCCATGTAGGGAGTTAGATAAATTAAATTAGATTTAGAAAATATATAGGGGTTTCTGATACTGTCTCTTAATTCGGGGCATGAAGATCATTATCATCATGGGGACTAAAAACAGGAAACAAACAGGAGACTTAATAGACTGAAAAACAAGGTTGAAGTCAGGAAAAACAGGAAATACTCAATGGACTGAAAAACAAGGTTGTCAGAAAAACAGGAAAGACTTAATGGACTTAAAGAAACAAAGTATCTGGCCTGACATTGTTTTCAGCTGCTAAGTGAGCGGAGCCCAAATTAAATTGAAACAGAGTTCCTCCTATTTAAGGACAGTGCATGGAGCCCAAAAGGAGACGAGGCCCCTGATGCTACAGAGCTCCAAGAGTCCTGCTGAAAAAAGTGCTGGCCATCATTTGATGGCCAGATCTCCCTGAGGCAGAAAGAAGCTGGTGAGCAAAGAAAGCCTGAGCAAGACAGCAAAAGGCCAAGGACTAAACCCTGTGGCTCAGCTTTTGCCTAGAGGGGTTTGATCTGTCCGAACAGTGGCCTAAAGGAAACTGTGCCTGGCTTTAAGGACTCTGAAATAGAGCGGCAGAGTTGCTGATGCGAAGGGGCTGGGGTCTCCCAGAGAGAAGAAAGCATCAAGCCTTATTTAAGGTGAGACTGCAATAACCAACTTACCCTGACGAACCTGCATCTGAGAGATCCAGAGAAAGGACTGCTAAGTGCGTTAAAGAATCTACAACAAAGACTGTGTTCCTGACGACTGAGGACCTGCCCCAGAGACTGTATCATTCTAAAAGGTTAGAAAAATAATTATCAATAGGTTTAGTGGATAGGTTAAAGGGATTGTAGGAATTTATAGGATTAATAGTTAAGAAATTGTTGGTGTTGGTTATAAGTGAATATAGTAATAAATAAATAAGTGTTAAATAATAATTAAAAAGTTCAGTTACAACCCCAGATGTTTCTCTGAATTTAAATAAACTTCAACCAATGCATGGCTTTTGATAACATAGAAACTCCATCCTGATATACATATATCTATTTGCTAGAAGATGAATATTGCATGTTCTAATATGTGGAATAAGCCATGTAAGGGACTCTTTTGGGGTGAAGGAAGGGGAATGCTTGGAGGGTACAACAGAAAGTTTCATGAGATAAACATGAGCAAAGTGTAATACCGTGCACATATAAACATCATAAATCTAGTATTTTAAATGTTTATTACAATAATCATTAAAATATGTGTGATGGAATCCATAATAACACTGAGTGTCCACACCTAGGAGTAAGAGAGATGAAAATGCCCACTGTACTCTCATTACCAGCAACTGTCACTATTGACCTGTGTGTACCTACTGCTTGCTCAGGGATTAGATCTTGCATTCCTTTTCCTTAGATGTGTGCATGTGGAAATGTCTTCTTTTTCTTAGTTAATGTCTTAGTTTGATCCTTTGCTACTATAAGTTTTCCATAATCAAGTGAAAATATCAGTTTTTAGATTTCAGGTTTCCTCCAGAGTCAGGATGGATGAGGAAGGAAGTGTTTAAATTTATCCATCTCTAACACAGCATACTAGATTGACTCAAAAACATGAGTGATTTGAGAGTTTCTGACCAGGTGCTGAGTTCACCATCTCCCAAGTCCATCACTACTTGGAAGCTTCTAGTACTAGTTTGTATCATAGATTCTCTATCCTCCTGAGGCTCAGCAATAGTGAGCCTGTGTCTGTCTCAAGAGTGTTGAGTAAACATCCTCCATCCACAGTGATGAGATAGTGTGAGCTCCTAGTGAGGACAGGGGCTGCTGACTGCAGGGTCCCAATCAGTATAGTCTTTATCTACAACAACCACCACTTCCTGCAAAGGGGAATAGCAGCTCCTCATGGCAGGCCTCCAGTGAGGTACAGATGGTCACAATATTAAAGCATATCCAAGCTGGGCAGTGGTGGCGCACGCCTTTAATCCCAGCACTTGGGAGGCAGAGGCAGGCGGATCTTTGTGAGTTCGAGGCCAGCCTGGTCTACAAAGCGAGTCCAGGACAGCCAGAGATATTCAGAGAAACCCTGTCTCAAAAAACCAAAAAAAAAAAAAAAATAAATAAATAAAGCATATCCAAATGAAGATCTCTCCCACAAGAACTCAGAAGGGTTCTTAGAGCAAGAACAGCCCCAGCTCAAGGTAGGAAACCAACTCTTGGGATATCCTGGACTTTTCCACTCTCCCTCCTCACATTTATTTATTTCTGAACAGGAATTGATTGGAGGAATTTTTTAAATAGTGGAAGTGCCCTTGTACTGGCTTCAGATTTAAGTGAGATCTAAGCAAAAGAGTCATTGTGGAAATTCTGTTTCTCAGCTTCATGTGACCTCACCTGGTCTTGACTGACCTCTTTTCTTCCTCTAGTGTCCTATAGTATTTAGGTTGGGAAATAGAACACCCTAAGCTTACAAACAAAAGGTATTTTAATTTTATAGTTATGGAACCTGCCAAGTACTGAATGAGAATTCTAGTGAATTCAATGTTTTCAGTGGGTAGATTTGGAATCAATATTCTAAGAAAATGATCCTCTAGAATATTCTATGTTTTGTTAAATTGAGTGATGAGACTGTATACAAAACTGATGGAGAGAAATAATAAATCAGCAGAGATAGAAGACTAAGACTAGAATCAATGTTCTTTCCTCTAGAGACATTAAGGGAAAGTTGAGGTCCTACATTGGCTCACAAATGGTGTCTTCTCACTGCTAACCCATGAAATTAAAGCAAGCAATATAATTTTTTTGAAGATACACTTATCTACCTATTGATAACTTTGCCACATAAATGGCTTTGCCTTCAAATGCAGTCTCCACTAGGCTGTGATTTCAATCTGTGCATTTTAGAGGAGAGATTTTTTTATTAATTTATTTTTTCAGGTTACATCTTGATCAAAGTTCCCTCCCTCATCACCTCCTAGTTCCTCCCTCCTTTCCTCTCTCTTCCTCATCTCTGTTCTCTCCTTCTCCTCAGATGAGGGGAGCCCTCACATATCAAACCCCCTCAGTTCATCAGTCATGTGAGGGCTAAGAGCTTCCTCTTGTACTTGGGCTTGATATGACATCCCACCTAGGGTAAATTGTTTCACTAACTAGGAACAGGTTCCATGACTCACTGCTGGGTGGAGTTTTTCATAGGATGGTTATGCTAAGTTCCTGTCCATTTGGGTCTGTGGGTTGTAGGATGGTTGTCCTGTGCTATATGATTAATATCCATTTGTATGAGAGTACATAAAATGTGTATCTTTCTGGGTCTGAGAATAGCTCACTTAGGATGAGCTGTTCTAGTTGGTTGCAAATTGCATGATTTCCTTGTTTCTGATAGCTGTGTAGTATGAGGAGAGACATAAATAAGCCAAAGCTTCTGATGACCTCACTTTTCCTTAAAATCTCCAGAGGAAAGAACATTGATTCTCATCTTAGTCCTCTATCTCTGCTGATTTATTATTTCACTCCATCACTTCCATTTACAGTCTTATGACCCAATTTAACAAAATATAGACTATTCCAGGGGATAATTTCCTTAGAACATTGATTGCAAATCTATCCACTGCCCCTTGTCCAGCCATGTTCTTTTCATTGGTCTCTAAGTAGACTGTGAGGCTCACTGAGTACAGTCTTGAAATCATTCCTAGAAATCTTGACACATGGTGACTTTTCTCCCCCACCCCATTCTTTATCCTCCTTCTTGCCTTTGCAGGTGATGTATGGAAAGGATAATAACTTTCAAATGTAAATTTGGGGCATATGGACAAGCTGAGCTACTGATAAATGGCAGACATTCCCTTTTATAGGTAGGCAGCTTTTTGGGTTGAGATTGCTGAATTGAGTGATAAGACTGTAAACAGAAGTGATGGAGAGAAATTATAAGTCAGTAGAGATGAAAGACTAACACTAGAGTCAATGTTCTTTCCTTTAGAGACGTTAAGGAAAAGTAGAAGAGCTACACTGGCTCTTAACTTAACATCCCTGATCATGAGGTTTGTAATGTCACATATGCTGTATAACATTGAGAAGGGATCAAACATAGTACCTTTTGAGATCCCTTAAATCCATTATTATTACATACATCTGGATCTCCCTTCTTTTCTTTTTTGAAGTCTATCATCATGCCATAAGCTGCTAAGGGGAGCATTATAGAGAAATTGGGGACATGAACTATCACTGAAGAAATGCCCAAGACATTGTAAGCTGTACAACATGCAACTGTTACCAGTTAGCTGTTTGTCTGTGGGACTTGGCTGTTAGTCTCCTGGCCAAGAACAGAGTTTTCTACCTTCTCATCTTCCTGAAATGAGGAACACAAATGGAACAGATACAGAAGGGATTTTCCTTTACCTTTTTATTGTTTGTGTGTGTGTGTGTGAATTTCACATCATGTACCTTGATCCCACTCATCTCCCACCTCACCCTCAGAACTGCCCTTCATCCTTGCAACCTCTCCCAACAGAGAAAAAAAAATCTCCCCATGGAAGCTGTAGTGTGTCACAGTGTGTCCCACAATATTTCCTTTTGTGCATACTTTTTTGCTTGCAAATGTTCATTACAATGGCTCTTTGGTTTGGTATGAGACCTATGGCTTCTGTTACTTCTGCTGGAATCACACTGGGGCTGGACTATCCTGATGTTGCCCTGTGTCATGGAGATCCTGTAGTTTTGGGCCTGTAGAGCTGGCCTCTTCATGCACTACAGCAGTTCATCCATGGAATAGATGTTGAGGTGGGCCAATTCAAAGCTCTGGTTCTGTGCCTAGGGCTAGCTCTACTTCCCAGATGAGGTGCAGGACCTGCTCTCCCAAGTGCTGCAGCATGTGAGGGGCTGAGATAGCTCTCCTGCTCTCAAGACCCCAGGGTAAGGTCTCCCACCTGATACAGGTGATGGGGGTGAGGGAAAGAAGGTTATCTCTCCCTCATCCATGCCACCTCAGGGAGACTAGTGGTGAGGCCAGCTCTCTCAAGCTTGCATCCTTGGGGCTAGCTCACTCACAACTCCCAAAATGTGCAGGACCTGCTCTCCAGAGCACTTCCGCTTGCTAGAGGCAGAGTCTGCTCTCCTGCTATAGAAAGGATTTCTAAAGGAAGAGCCCATACCTTCATTCCATAACATGATGTTAGTGAGAAATAAACAGATATGAGAAGTTACCACTACTTCTGCTACAGATAAAGAGCTGACAAGTGAGTGCAGCTCCTCTGTTAAATAAATAATTAAACTATTTACCCAGTGTTTATATTATCTTTAATTGGTTGGCGGTGTTAATCCTTAACCCGCCATTATAAATGAATACACACAAACACCACGTGGATCTTAACAAGCCTAGGCCTGGGTTGTGCAATCCTAGCCCATCTAAGCTAGCTCATAATTCTATTAACCAAATATAACCCCATATATACATATGTCCCTTTGGACTATTATTCTCCACACTAAGCAGATGTTCCAGGCCATGTGGAAGGATCTTCTTTAATCTACCCCATGGTGTGTCTTCCTTGTTTACTCTTGGCTTTTCTCCAGCCTTCTTCTTCCAAGATGCTCTCTCTCTCTCTCTCTCTCTCTCTCTCTCTCTCTCTCTCTCTCTGTCTCTCTGAAAACCCTGCCTACCTCTGTCTTTGCCCAATCTCCAGGCCTCAGCATTTATTTAACCAATCAGAGTCAATTAAGTAACAGACAGCAAACAGGACCAATTAACATGTAGAATGCTTAACACCACCCCATCATTTCCCTCCTTTTGTCTAATAAAAAGGATACAAGGTACATATATAATGTTTAGCCTATTTCTATCAGGCAATCTTAAAGAAGAAAAAAAATCATCTATCCATCTTGGTGTGTCTAAAGTTTTGAACCTACATAATTTCTATCATATCCTATATTTTCTTTTAAATTCTAAATAACTCAGGTTTAATTGAAATTTTATATCTATCATGTCTTCAACCCCATCAAAGACTTAAGAAGGGATAAAGTTATTATTTGAATGAATAGGAAGCACAGAAGAGTAGCTTCCAAAAAGAAAAAAATGACAGTTTGTTGCCTAGAGAGTCCCAAATATCTCTCGATACCGTTGGAACATCATCTTCAGCTTTCTGGTCAAGCATATCTCACAGACATAATTGTGCGGCAGGAAATAAGGATTTTCCCATTCTGTCTCTGCAGAATCAGGACATCAACTTACCTGCATTTAAGCTGTGGTCCATATTGGACAGTATATAGCCTGTTGAGAAAGCAGGGACATTTTTGTCCAGTAGGAATTGTCTTCTGATGGGAGATTTCTTTTTGATGCTCATTGTTTTCTTCCAAATCAAATGGGAGCTGTCAGGGACTGTCTTAAAGTCAAACAATTCTTAAAATAATAATATATTTAAATGCCATTTTCTGTACATCTCTGAGGGTTTTGAAGACATCTATTGATTTATAAATCTATCTATCTATTATCTTTGAACAAGTAAACTGTAAAATTCTATCAAAATTAATCTTATTTTTTATCAATATACAAAATTCTATGCCAATGTATCAAAAGATAGCCTTAATTTAATAATAACAACAGTTTTAAGTTTCAGAGCAGATTTAATAATTTATCCTTTTATCTTATCATTTCTATATTATATACATATATTCCATTCTTTTTAAAGTCTTTTTTCCCTATATAAGAAAGAAAGGATAGAGAAAAGAAAAAGAAATAGAAAAGTCATTGAGTCTAACCTCCTATACCTTGTTTCAAACGTCCAAAAAAATCACCCATCCCACCTTTTGAAAATGGGGCGTCGCTCTCTTAAAATTGTTTCCTGCTGAATTGGGATGTAGAAAACCTGTTTGGGGGCCCAAATAAAATATAAAAAATTGGTTAAGCAATTTAATTGTAATAATTTTTGTCAGGTCTCTACGTGCTCAACAATTTGAATGTCCTGACCAGTTTGTAGTCCATTGAACTTTGGGTGGGAAAGTTTAGAGTTTCATTGAAGTCCTGGCTGGAACAGTCTGTGAGCTGTACCATCTGGGCTTGTCTTGTCTTCTTTGGTGTTTGGTCCCTTTGCTCTGAAAATATATAATTTCTCACAATTAACATATCTCTCTATTTTTTTCTTTTGAGACAGGATTTCTCTGTATATCCTTGCCTTGGATTTATTTTGTAGATCAGTCTGACCTTGGCGAAGGTCAGAGATCCACGTGTCTTTGTCTTCCAAATGTTGGGATTAAAGGCATGCACCAGCACACCCAATGGTTAACATATTTTCCCTAGGGTCTAGTATCTCTCTTGAAACCAGTTTTCCAGTGGGTGTTCCACATCTAAGGATACTGGCTTGTGATCCCTTTCTCTTTATATCTTTAAAATCTCTTCTAAGGATTAAGATATATCCCCTAGGGTATAATATCTCTCTTGAGACCAGTTTTCCGTGGGAGCCCCACATCTAAGGAGACTGGCTTGTGACCCCTTTTTCTTTATATCTTTAAAAACCTCTTACATTTTAGCATTGCTAAACGACAAAAATATCCTTTTTACCTCCCAATATAGAAAAATCAAAGATATCTAAACAAAAATCGAGCAAAGAAACAAGAACATTCCCAATGCCTTGGTATAATTGTCATCCCATGTTGTAATTATAGTTCTGTTTATTGGGCTGGAGAGATGGCTCAGCGGTTAAGAGCACTGCCTAGTGCTCTTCCAAAGGTCCTGAGTTCAATTCCCAGCAACCACATGGTGGCTCACAACCATCCACAATGTGATCTGGTGCCCTCTTCTGGAATGCAGGTGTACATGCAGATAGAGCACACATATGCATAAAATAAATAAAATAAATCTTTAAAAAGTTCTGTTTATTAATTATTCCTGAAATATAACTTTGACTGTATATCCTTGGTGGGCCTTTCCCAGATACTCTTGATAAGTACCTAGTTCTTAGACATTTGTGAGTTCCTGCTGACATCTTAGGCCAAAAGTAGTAATAACGTAGAAAATGATGTTTTTTTTCTAGGTATGGTTTATACTCATGGTGATTTTGAAACAGGCCTCATGAAGAAAATTTCACAAGTCACTGTTGGAGAATATCTAATTATACATTTTATGATATCAATAACCTTCTGAGGAGAAAATGAGAATTAAATTTGAATTGTTATAACACAGATTTTGGGGTTTTATGATGTCCTTTTGCTGATGCTTGTTCCTCTCAGAAATTTTGTCACGTGAAACTTAGTAGTAACCAGTCCAGATAAAGTAGTACAATTAGCGGGTTAGACTTCATTTGTTTTGATCAAGTGAGAAACTACATCTCATAATTTGGAAGAAATTTTGTGAATTCTTTAGTGCTGATGAGATGTGAAGACTCAATCTGAGAGAAGAACTCTGGAGGGAACCATTCCTTATAGCCATGCTGGAGTAAGAAGTCCCAGATGTCCTCACATCTGAAAGAATGAGAAACTGGACAAGAAATGCAATACAATCATGTTACCACATAAGAAATACAGTATCAGAGATCCAAGATGGTGCCGACCATAGAATATTATATCTGAGTAGAAGGTGAATAAGATTAGTCACTGTGGAGTAAATGTGAGGTCCCATAGCTGACTGTGAAACACAGATGGTGTCTGAATTTCCACGGGGAACACTGAGACTGGTCACCACATAAAACAGCTCACACTGTTCCCAGGAACACTCCCCTGAGATCAGCCAGCTTGGTCATCCATCTGGAGAGGAGCGCAGGCTAGAGCAAGTCTAGCCCATGAGAGTGTTCAGCCCATGGCTCCAGCCACAGATCAGTGGCCCCGCCTGTCTGCCTGATATCCAGCCTGCTGGGCATGATGGTGCATGTCTTTAATCTCAGCACTTGGGAGATAAAGACAGGTGGATCCCTGACCTTCACTAAGGTCAGCCTGATCTAAAAAATGTATCCAGGACAAGGATACACAGAGAAATCCTGTCTCAAAAGAAAAAAAATTAGGGAGAGAGATGTCATTTGTGAGAAATTATATATTTTCAGAACAAAGGGGTCAAACACCAAAGAAGACAAGACAAGCCCAGACGGTCCAGCCTCACAGACTGTTCCAGCCAGGACTTCAATAAAGCCCTGAACTTTCCCATCCAACGTTCAACTTCGGACTACAAACTGCTCAGGACATTCAAATTGCTGAGCACATAGGGACTGGACAACAAATGTTACTATTAACTTGCTTAACCATTTTTCCATTTTATTTGGCAACTCCAAACAGGTTTTCTATGTCCCAGTTCAACAGGAAGCAATTTTAAGAGAGTGACACCCCATTCCCAAAGGTGGGGTGGATGGTTCTTTGGTCATTTGATGTGTCACAGAAGTTGTTTAGGGTGAACTAGTTATAAGTTGTTAAATGGTCTTGTTAAACAAGGTATAAAAAGTTAGACTTGGAGATATCCTTTTCTTTTCTCTATCCTTCTTTCTCTCTTATATAGGGGGAAAAGACTTGAAAAGAAAAAGATGGGGAATATGTGTATATAATATAGAAATGATAAGATATAAGGGTAGATTATTGAATCTTCCCTGAAATTTAAAACTGTTGTTATTCTCAAAATAAGGTTATCTTTTATACATTGGTATAGAATTTTGTATATTGATAAAAATAAGATTAATTTTTGGTTCATTGGTATAGAATTTTATATTTTGACACATATTATGTATATTTCAACTCGTTTTATGTTTTTTTATTACTTCAGGTTACATCTCCATCTCAGTGCCTTCTTTCCACCCCTCCCAGTCCAGTCCTCCCACCCTCTATCCCCTATCCCTTCCATCCCACTCCTCTGGACTGGAGACTCCTTACATATCAGTGTCCTGCCCCAGTTCAGCAGTCATATGAGGTCCAAGAGCCTCCTCATACACTGGCGGTTATATTTCAACACTTATATAAGGCATTGTGCCTATACAACTCATTTAAAAGTACAAGTTTACTTCCAATAGATTTATGGGTTGCTATTGCAATCTATTTAGGAGTCTTAGGAGTCATGTTGATTGCTGGCCAGTCAAGCTCCTGGCCATGTCAATAAGAGTCTTAATTTATCACCAAATAGGCTTACTAGGTTAAACAAATAGTAAATGTTTTAAAATATACAGTTTGCTTGTTCAAAGATAGATAGATAGATAGATGATAGATAGCTTTATAAATAAATAAATCAAAAGATGTTTTCAAAACCCTCAGAGGCATACAGAAAATGGCATTTAAAGATGTTTTTATTATTTTAAGAATTGTTTGACTTAAGACAGTTAGTTCCTGACAGCTCCCATTTGACTTGGAAGAAGACAATGAGCATCAAAAAGAAATCTCCCATCAGGAAATAATTCCTACTGGGGAAAAATACCCCTGCTTTCTCAACAGACTATATACAGTCCAAAGATGGACCAAAGCTTAAATGCAGGTAAGTTGATGGCCTAATTCTGCAGAGACAGAGTGGGCAAAATAAGAGCTTCTTATTTCCTGCTGCACAATTATGTCTGTGAGATATGCTTGGCCAGAGGGCTGAAGATGATGCTCCAATGGTATCTAGGGATATCTGAGTCTGTCTAAGCAGAAAACTGTCATTTTTTTTCTTTTAGGAAGCTGCTCTTCTATGCTTCCTACTCACTCAAATAATAATTTTATGCCTTCTTATGTCTTTGATCGGGTTGAAGGCATTATAGATATAAAATTTCAATTGAACTTTAGTTATTTAGGATTTAAAAGGAAAAATAGGATATGATAGAAAATATTTAAGTTCAGAACTTTAGAGACATGATTTTGTTCTTCAAGATTGCCTGATACAAATAGACTAGACATTATGTATGTGACTTTTATTACATGAGTTAAAAAAGGTAGCCTTTTTATGGGGTTGTCTTAAGCATTCTAAATGTTAATGAATTTGTCATGCTTGCTGTTACTTACATTGTCTCTGATTGGTTAAATAAATGCTGAGGCCTGGAGATTGGGCAAAGACAGTGGTAGGCAGGACTAAGGTGTTCAGGCTTCTGAGACAGAGAGCATCTTGGGAGGAAGAAGCCTCCAGAATAAGCCAAGAGCAGGAAGAAGGAGGACATACACCATGGGGTATGTTAAAGAAGATAATTCCATGTGGCCTGGAACATCAGCATAGCATGCACAATAGCAGTCCAAAGGGACGTATGTATATATGGGATCATATTTGGGTAATAGAATTATAAGCTAGCTTAGATGGGCTAGGATTACACAATTCAGGCCAAGGCTTGTTAAAATAAAAAAAGCAGGAAATAACAATCAATGGTAATTGATATCTCTCAACATCAATGTACTCAACTCCACAATAAAAAGGCATAGATTTCAGCCAGGGCTACACAGAGAAACCCTGTCTCAAAAAAACAAACAAACAAAAAAAGACAGAGGCTTACAGATTAGACACAGAAACAAAACCCATCATTCTGCTGCATATAAGAATTGCACCTCACCAGCAAAGATAGGCTGTACCTCAGAGTACAGGGCTGGAAAAAGTTTTTACAAGCAAATGGACCCAAGAAGCAAGCTGCAGTAGCCATCCTAATATCAAATAAAATAGACTTTCAACCAAAATTAATCAAAAAAGACAGGGAAGAACACTACATACTCATCAAAGGAAAAATTCATCAAAATGACATCCCAATCCTGAACATCTATGCCCCAAATACAAGAGCACCCACATTTGTAAAAGAAACAATACCCAAGTTTAAACAGCACATTGACCCCCACACATTAATAGTGGGAGACTTCAACACCCCACTCACACCAGTGGGCAGGTTATGGAGACAGAAACCAAACAAAGAAATAATAAAAATAACAGAGGTCATGAAACAAATGGACCTAACAGATATCTATAGAACATTTCACCCAAACACAAAAGAAAATACCTTCTTCTCATCACCTCCTAGAACCTTCTCCAAAATTGACTATATAGTCAGTCACAAAGCAAGCCCAACTGATACAAGAAAGTTGAAATAACCTCTTGTATCTTATCAGATTATTGTAGATAATCTAGACTTCAACAACAACAGAAATAATAAAAAGCCTACACGTTCATGGAACCCAAATAACTCTCTACTCAATGACCACTGGGTCAGGGAACAAATAAATAAGAAAATTAAAGATGTCCTAAATTTCAATGAAAATGAAGGCATAACATACACAAACTTATGGGACACAATGAAAGCAGTGCTAAGAGGAAAGTTCATAGCACTAAGTGCCTTCAAAAAGAAAGTGGAGACAGCTCATATTAGCAACTTAACAGCACAACTGAAAGTGCTAGAAAAAAAGAAAGAAACACACCCAAGAAGAGCAGATGGCAGGAAGTCATCAAACTCATGACTGAAATCAGTAACTTAGAAACAAAGAGAACAATACAAAGAATCAATGAAACCAAGAGTTGGTTCTTTGAGAAAATCAACAAAATGGACAAATCGTTAGCCAAACTAACTAAAAGGTAGAGGGTAAATATCCACATCAACAAAATCAGAAATGAAAGGAAGAAATAACAACAGATACTGAGGAAATTCAATGACTCATTAGGTCTTACTTCAAAACCTTGTGTTCCACAAAATTGGAAAACCTAAGTGAAATGGACAATTTTCTTGATAGATTCCACTTACCAAAATTAAATCAAGATCAGGTTAACAAATTAAACAGTCCTATAAACCCTAAGGAAATAAAAGCAGTCATTAAAAGTCTCCCCACCAAAAAATGCCCAGAGTCAGATGGTTTCAGCACAGAATGCTACCAGACCTACAAAGAAGAGCTAATACCAACACTCTTCAAACTCTTCCACAACCAGATATGGGAGGGTACAGAAACCAGCATTTGAGTTGCACAATAACTTTATGCCTACAGATAACGTCTGGATTAGAGATGTAGGATTGTGCTTTCTTCCCCCTCTCTGCTCTGGGGCCCCATCAGGTCTTAACCATACAGGCCATTTGTATGATGTCTCTGTGAGTTCACATGTTCATAGATTTTGTTGTGTTTATAAGTCATTTTTCCCCAGTATCCTCCATCTCCTCTGGCTCTTATACTCTTTTTGCAGAGTTCTCTGAGCCCTGAGGGGAGATATTTGGTGGAGACTTTCCATTTAGCACTGAGTGTTCAAGGTTTCTCATTATCTGCATATTGTCTAGCTGTGGGTCTCTTTATTGCAGGAGGAAGCTGATGATGGCTGAGCAAGACACTGATGTATGAGCTATCAGGATGTCATTAGGAGTAATTTTATTGCTATGCTCCATTAGCAGATCAGTAGTTTTTTGTTTTCTCCTGTTCCCCTCTCTTCCCCACAGTAGTGAAAGGGATGGTTCCATCTCATGGACTGGGCCTTAAATCCAGTAGGATTGATTGGTTACTCCCATAAGTTTTATATCCAATCACGTTGGCTAGTTACTCCCACAAGCTTTGTGTCACTATTGCAGTTGCGCATCTTGCATGCAGGCCATCATTGTTGATTGAAGAGTTACAGCTGAGTTGGTTTTTGCCTTTTTCCTCTGGTAGCATGCTGTACCTTCCAGGACTATGAATACTAGTTTGTGAGGATGAAAGCTCTAGATTGTCACCAGCTCAAGTTCTCCATATTCAATGAATTGCAAGGGTCTTATCTTCAGAAATAGGGCCTTATTGTCAGTTTGTGGAGAGCAAACAGTAGCCTTGGCAGTATTTGATATTAGTTCTCTATCAGATAAGTAGTTGGTAAAAATCTTTTCACATTCTGTAAATGTTTCACACCTGTTTCTATTTCTGAATGATGATTACTTTTGATGTACAGAAGCTTTTCAGTTTCACAAGGTACCATTTATGAATATTATTCTTAGTGCCTGTGTTATCAGTGTTCTGTTCAGAAAGACTTTTTCCTGTGCCAAAGAGTTCAATACTATTCCCAACTTTCTCTTGTATCATATTCAGTGATTTTGGCCTTATATTGAGGTGTTTGATCTATCAGGACTTGATTTTTGTGCAGTGTGATAAATATGGATCTATGTACATTCTTCTACATGCAGCCATCCAGTTTGAGCAGTACCATTTGTTGAAGAAGCTGTCTTTTTTCCAGTTTGTTTTTCTGCCTTCTTTATAAAAAAAAAAAAATCTGTAGTCCATAGGTGTATTGATTTACTACTGAATGTTAAATTTGAGTCTATTGATCAACATGACTGTTTTTGTGACAGAGTGTGTTGTTTTTATTACTATACTTCTGTAGTGCAATTAGAGATTGGGGATGGTGATACTCCCAGAAGTTCTTTTATTAGTTAAGATTGTTTTAGGTATCCTGGTGTCCTGTGTTCCCCTTCTTATGCTAGGACCATGCAACTAGCATAATGTATGTATGTAAATTCATGCATGTAAATGAAGCATCCCTGGCACGCCTAGTCCCAGCCAATCCAACACATTCCCCCCATAACCCCTCCCACTGCCCAAAATTTATAATGTCCATGATCATAAAATAAATCATTCCTTCATTCCACCATTTACTTCATCAAAGATCATCTGAGACTCACTGTTTGTTTGGGAAGGAAGAGCCTCTTCCTCCCAGAAGAATTTATTGCTGGTTCTACCTGCCTAGACTTCTGCTGTTGGCAGCCAGAGCTCACTTTGGGGTGCCTGGGTGGCAAGCTCCCACATCTGCCTGTTTGCTGCCACTGCTGCCAGTCAAGCTTGTGTCTTGATCACTACTGCCAGTTGCTGTGGGTTGTTGGTTGTTCCCAAAGCAGTCACCAGATTTCAAGTCAAGTCAGAATCGCGCCACCACTTGGCTTGGTTCAGAAGCCTAAAGTTCTCTGCTACTGCCTGACTTTGTGCCAGTAGCTTAACTAAAAGAGCTGTGAGCGTATACTGCATGACAGAGAGGGTCTCTCTCTCTCTCTCCTTCTTGTGTATCCAGGAGCTCTAACATTTTATGGTGGGGATAATACATTCTCCCAACTCTCCTGAATATCCTGTGACATGGATCTCTTTCTGTGTTTCAAACTTTTCTGCCCAGAAACCGACTAAGCACGGACCTTCCAGAGAAGAAGTGTGTGCTTCCAGCTTGGTACCTGACAAGACCTGAGCTTCTTGGAAGATGCAGAATGACAGTAATATATGTATGCAATCATATCATCTGCAAATAGACATACTTGTATTTCTTCCTTTAAGTTTGAATCCCTATGATATCTCTTCATTTCTCTTACTGTTCCCACTAAAACTTGAAATATTATATGGAATAAGTATTTATTTATTTATTTATTTATTTATTTATTTATTTATTTTAACTACTTTATTTTTTTTTCTTCAAGTTACATCTCAGTAACAAACCCCTCCCTATTCCCCCTTCCTAACCCGCCCTTCCACCCTCTTCCCTCCAGAGGTTTCCCCTTTCAGTCCAACAGCTGGTTCCTTCTCTTATAACAGTAAGTATTATACAAAACAATAGATATAAATATGCCACATTTATGAGAGTAAATTGGCCCAGTATACCTTCCCAATGTTCAGTTTATACCTATTTGGCCCCTGACTTTAACATTCTACTATCTACCCAACTCCATGAGTTTAAAGGTCTATATGTGACTCAACATTCATACTATCTTGCAACACACTTTTAAGAGTATCTTCTTAGATCTATAACACCCTCTTGATTCCTAAACAGTTCAAAATTTAACTATAAGATTCTATCTGTCTATTCTTCAACCACCTCAGAGACCTGAGAGGGATAAATATATTTGCTTATATAGGAAGTGCAGAGCCTGCCGCTTCCAAAACTAAGAAAGAACATATCAATAACTGCCTGGACAGTTCCCATTTTCTCTCCATACATTCCAGCATCAATATTCAGGCTTTGGGTCCTGTTTCTCTGACAGACATTTTTGTAGAGCAGGGATTATGAAGGACTTACCTACCCTGTCTTGGCAGAGTTAGGCTGTCGACTTCCCTGCTACCAAGTTTTGTCCTTTTTGGACAGCAGTCTGTCTGCAGTTGGTGCAAGGGGTTTTTTCATGCCAAGAGAAAGGCTTGCCACTAATTCAACCATCTTACAGTGGAGGTTCTTCGATGCTTATCTTCTACTTGGAGTAGAATAGGGGGTGCTGTCAGGCGCTGATATGTCTCGATATCAAAAAAAAATCTTGATTTAAGATAACATCTTTGAATGCCATATTCTGCAGATCTCTAGGGGTTTTTGAAGATGCCCTAACCATCTCTTGTATTTAGATAAGCAAATGTTGCTTGTCTCTTAGCAACTTGATTACTGGGTAGTTTAAAGAATATCTGTGATAGACTGTCATAGTAGCTAACAAAGAGACATGTTTGCATGACTAGGAGTATGTTTTAACTATCCTAGACCGTTTTAGACGGTTGGTATCAAGTGGTCAGAGCTTCACATTTTATTTTTAAGTATCTCTAGGTATGATACCATTGGGAAGCATTATCTTTAAATTTGTATCAATATACAAAGATCTATTCAATTGTGGTTAAATATACTCTTAATTATGTATCAATATACCAAGATCAATGCCTATGTAGCCCAATATAATCTTAATATTACGTCCATATGCAAGGGTCAATACCATATCTCTATTCTTAACCAACCAGTGGACTATGATGCTCAGAAGTAGCTATTTTAACACAAAGTACAGAAAATGTATTAGTCTGCTATTTTTAAATAATATGCTGACAACCTCTTTCATGTCTAGAGAGATGAGACCTTGTAAATAAGGACTTCTTTGCCCTTTATACATTCTCTATACACAACAGAGTAAAAAGAGGGTGGGGTGGGGGCGGCCTTTCTTTTCCTCACTGTGAGTAACAAGCCTTAGTGTTCTGAATTACCTACTTCTAGAACCAGGGCCCAAACACAAAGATAATGATGTAACTTGGGTTAGAAGATCCATCCCAAACAATATTTCTATAAAGTTTAACAGAAGGGGGTATTCATGATGTGTTATGATTTTATTACATTGGTTTATTTTGTGTTATGGCAGTGTGTGAGGGTCAGGGGAATGGTTGCTGGTCAGTGCTCTTCTTCCACTGTGAGTTTCAGAGATCGAACTCAGGTCTTCTGGCTTGGTAGCAAGGACCCTTACCAACTAAGCATATAATATAATATAATATAATATAATATAATATAATATAATATAAT
>CAJQZJ010032158.1:3698459-3740485 GCA_907164525.1 Lophiomys imhausi
ATATAATATAATATAATATAATATAATATAATATAATATAATATAATATAATATATAATATAATATAATTAATATAATTAATATAATATAATGTAATATAAAATGTCTAAAGGAGGTTTTTATGGGTTGGAATGAGAGAGAATCTAAGATAGGTGACTGGGAAGAGGAGACTTGAGCTTTGGAAGGTGAAATCTGGTAACCTCTGGAGCTGAGGAAATTGAGGATTGAGGCAATTCAGATTGGGAAGGACTGCTGCAAAGGAGGAGGTCATCTACATATTGAAGCAGGCCTGAGGGAAAAGGGGGAGGGAGGGCAGACCAGGTCTATAGCATGTGCTGGTCAAGAAGGTGGGGGCTGTCTCTGAATCCCTGGGGAAGGATAGTCCAGGTCAGCTGTTGGGATTGTTGAGTATCAGGGTCTGTCCAAGTGAAGGCAAAGAGATGTTCATGAATGAACATCTAGAAGTATTCAGAAAAAAAAGCATCTTTACAATCTAGGACTGAGAAGTAACTATTGTTGCTGGGGATGGTGGACAGGATGGTGTAAGGACTGGGTTCCACAGGATGGAGAGAGGCAATAGCAGCATTTATAGAGTGAAGGCCTTATGTGGGTATTATAGGGTGAAGAAGTGTGGCATAGAAATCTTTTGGATAAAAGAGATTAAATGATGGGTTTGAAGCCTCTAAGGCTGATTGGGGGTAGGGAGTATTGGGGTTTTGGGATGTAGGCCAAGGGTCTTTGAGTGTAATAAAAAGGGATTTATTATGTGCAGAAAGGAAAGGGGAGGTGGTATCCCTCCCATTCAGTGGGGTTGACTAATGAAATGGGTGGAGGGCAAGAAAGGTTTTGAGATTTTGGAGAGTGGGAGAATGTGCAAAGAGAGGCTGAGGAATGCAGGAGTGTCCTGCTAGCTGTTGCTGGGGTAAAAGGGAAAATTCACACCAGTTTTGGAGGGAACACTCTTTCCTAGTAAGGGACTAGGTCATGAAGGTATGAGGAGAAAGGAGTGATAAAAAGAAAAGCCTTTGAAGGAACAAGTTAAGGGAGGAGTCTGGCGGGGTCTGGAACTGTGGATGAGGGAGAGGGTTTATTGGGACCAGAATTCTGTCAGGACTGAAAAAGTGGTCTCAGTATCTAGGAGTAACATGATGAGGCAAGCTGACACTGTGTTTCTGGGCTCTGCTTCTCTAGGGGTGTCTGGGTGCCACTGGACACTGAACCAGAAGAGATGAAGCATAGTCTGGAACAGGCAGGTCCTGCAGGATCCATGTCTGGCTGGGAATGCTGGTGGGAAAGAGTCTTCTCCAAATATCCTAATGTTACAAATATTTTAGAGGATATTAAAACAGCTCTCACAGGGTGTGGTAGTGCAGTACACACCTTTAATCCAGCACTCAGGAGGCAGAGGCAGGTGAATCTCTGTGAGTTCAAGACCAGCCTGGTCTACAGAGTGAGTTCCAGGATAGCCAGGACTACACAGAGAAACCCTGTCTCAAAAAACAAAACAAAACAAAAACCAGCTCTCTTAGATATTATTTAGTGAAGCAGCTTATGTGTGTTTATTCCAGGGTGAACCTTGGGAAGTGGGAAGGGATCTCCAAGGTGGGTTTACCTTATTGGTTGGAACTTAAAGTATTGGAGTACCTCATCTACATGAAGAGGCATTCCAGGAGGTAGGGCATGTGACTACCTGTGACTACCTCAAGAATTACAAGAGTGGGAGATCGCAGGGCTATGTGCCTCAAGGCATCCAGGTATGGAACAGGGGAGGTAGCAGTCCTTACTCCTGCCTGTCTCAAGATTTGAGAATTTTGGTCTCAGACTGAGATTTCCAGTATTTGGACACATCTCTGACCTCAGTCTATCTCTATGCCTATTTCCTGGGTCACCTAGCCTACCTGCTCCACATAACACAAGAATCGAGACCCCCCAGGATTGTGGAGAGTAATCAGAATGTATTTAGCAGAGCCTGGGCTTCACCAGTCCTTACTTGCCAGGCGCAGTAGGTCCAAGAGAGGTGCCTGGAGGCTGGATGACCAGGAAAAATTGTGCCCTGGGGACAGTCAGATGCCTAGTAGGACTCCTGGTGACATTGAGGGCATGGCCAGGTAGGTTTATCAGAATTTGGACCTGTGATATTCCTTGTCACATTTGAAGCAAGGGCCTGGTGGCTCCTCCTGATCTGGCATCTGTGGAGTGCTCTAGAACCAGGAGTCTGGTGGAGAGCCTTAGCCAAGGGTTGGTGCCTGTGTTTTTGGTTACACTCATCATGATTATAAAAGACTTTGAATGCCAGGGCCAGAACTTCAGCCTGGGGTGTAAATGGGCCTTGGTCTAGACATTTGAGTTAGGCCCTTATGTCTGGATAAGACTGGGCAAAAAAAGTAGTTCATAAGAGTTGTTGACCATCTGGAGTTTCTGGGTCCACATTTGTATGTTGGAGCCAGGCTGTGCAAGGCATTGGAGGAACTGAGAAGGGTTTTCAGATTTGTCCTGAAATACTTCTAGGATCCTTTAAAAAGTTTATTGATTTAAAGTCTGCTCCCCTCAGGTCAGAGAAGAGAAAATTAAAATGATCTCTGGCCTGACAATTATGTCTGTTATTGTAATTCATTAGAACCTATGTTGGGGACTGCTACAACTCCAGTGGGGAAGAGTTCAACCTATTTGGTGTATCTGATCTACATGACAATCAGGGGCTTTCTTGTAGGTATATTTTATTGGGTTCCCATATCTACCACCCTCACCCTTTTCCACCACAATTCCTTCCAACTCCCCCAACACTAGGTAGATGAAAAAGAAAGTTAACTTGAACCTGGAGTCAGGAGCTGATGCGGAGGCCATAGAGGGCTGCTGCTTACTGGCTTGCTCCTCATGGCTTGCTCTGCCCGCTTTCTTATAGACTCCAGGACCCAGGGAGACACCACTCACAATAGGCTGGGCCCTTCCTTGTCAATCATTAATTAAGACAATGCTCTTCAGGGTGGCCTACAGCCTATTCTTACAGAGGCATTTTCTCAAATGAGGCTCTCTATTCTCTGATGATTCTACCTGTGTCAAGTTGACATAAAACTAGCTATCAGAAAGAGACAGAAAGAACTTTCTCCATGGACATCTCTCAACCAGTAACTTGAATATTAGATAATAGGTTTTCTCCATGACAAAAAAAGTCAATTCAAGCTGAATTAAAAGTTTTTTTTTTTAATTTTATTTATTTATTTATTTATTTATTTATTTATTTTTGGTTTTTCGAGACAGGGTTTCTCTGTGCAAAAGCCCTGGCTGTCCTGGACTTGCTTTGTAGACCAGGCTGGCCTCAAACTCACAGAGATCCACCTGCCTCTGCCTCCCGAGTGCTGGGATTAAAGGTATGCACCACCATGCCCGGCTAAAAGTTTTTTAAAAGGCACACTTATTGGGAGAAGTTCTTGGGTGGGTTCACTGGTCCCAAGAAATGGATCCAGGAAAATCACCATACATGGATTATATAGGAAGAGCTGCTAGGGAACGGGAAACCCAGCCCCCCGACTGGAAAGTTCAGTGTAGAAGGCCAGCCATATCTTGTAACAGGTAGGAACTGAGGGATACTGGGAGAACCTGGAGGCCAGTTCTATTTTGATATGTTAAATAGTCACCTCAGCCACTTGTTCCAGGTATGAAACCCAACATCCCAGTCTTCTCTAGATAATAAATGAATAAAGGGCTACATAAATCATTTATGACTACTTCCTGCTGACATTGGTGCATTGTTATTAGGGGTCCAAAATCTGGAATGTTGGCCAAGTCTGGCAAGAGCAGGCCATATCACTTGCTGTCCAGGCTCTTCAGGACCATCTGGGGCTAGGGACATGAAGGCAACAGTTGGAGCAGCTTTCAGTCTTTAATTAATTGAAAATCTTCTGGAAAGGGTATACATACTAGGGACAGGAAGTAAAGTTAAGGAGTTTAGGGAGAAAAATTCTTACACTTGAAACTATTAGGCCCATGGTTTTAGTGGTTGGGGTGTGGGGAGTCCCAAAACTAAGGAAAGGGGTAAAGATCCCACCCTCATGAATAGGCAGATGGGAAACATGCTGTTGATTGACAGTATTCATCTGGAGTCCACTTAACTAATGAGAAGTGTATCCAAGATGATTCTCTGAAGCTTACAAGAATTTTTTTTTAACTTAAAAAAAATAAGAAAGGAAAGAAAAGAAAAGAAAAAAAGATTGTTTGTAATCTGAACTGAAGCCCACAAAGTAGAGAAGGCAATTGACCCACCCCTTTGTGTTACATAGAAGCTTGGGAAATGATTTTGGGTTAAAAATATGAACACTCTTTAATGCACCCTCAGGGAAGACAGAAACCTTTCCTGGAGCAGAAGGGGCAAAAGCTTGCTTGATCTTGATTTTTCATGACTACAAATCATGAAAGAAGGGCTTCTTTTTCTCTATCCAGAAGACTGGATGTATATAAATTTAGCACAATGAGAAGCACTTTTAAGTCTATACTTAGAAGGCAACCAAAGGGGGAGATCCAAGATGGCGGCGGCCGGCGCGGACATATTTTGATTTCAGGATCAACAGTCACAAGGCGGCAAGTGTTGCAGGATGCTGTACAAAGGGCATGACCCCTTCTAAATCTCACCCAGCTACACAGGGACCACGGAAGATGCCTGGGCAGGACGCCCCTTCCAACTCTCGGACACGCTAGGAAGCCTCTGGACCCGGGAATCAGGATAACCCATCCCCCCAAAAGGAGAAATACCCTGTAAGTTCCAACCTAATACCCAGCTGGCAGATTCAGAAACCATGCAGAGATAATCCCCACCCTGCTGGGCACTCCCAGGTCTCACACAGACAATCCAATTATCTGGGAAAGGTTGCGACCCTTGGAAGTGAAGTAGCTCCACTGCAAAGCGCCTTCAGATCCCAGTCTGTGACATCACAGGGCAGCTTCCAAGCTTCAGGAGAGGCAAGGCTATTGGAGCTGAACTGCAGATTTACCCCCTACAGGAACCAACCCCGGGCAAACTGTGAGATATTTGAAACTGTCCTATATAGAACTTTTGTACTAGTAAGGGCCCTTCCGGAGGGGAATCAGAGCTTACTTGTGCACAGCTCCACCACCTGAATTAATTAGGTCCCCACCTGGGAGACGGGACTGAATGACTCTCCTTATAGGGGTGGAGTAAGGCAACTCCTACACCACAGTGCCCCCTTTGGACCCAAGTCCAGAAGACAGCAAAAAAAAAAAAAAAATTCCTCATGGCCAGAGACAAAAAAAAAAAAACAGAGCGAAATGTCTCCAACAAAAGAAAGCAACGCTATTCCATCCAGCCCGAACCACCTCATCACAACTGAAACACATGAAAACGATGACAATTCTACATTATGGAAAGTGATAAAGTCCCTTCAAGAAGAACTTAAAACTATGAAGGAATTCAAAGAAGCCACAATTCTACAAGTCAAAACAACGAATAACATCATTAAAGAGCTCCAAGCCAAGGTGACCCAGCTTGAACAGGAAAAGGAAAAAGCAATGAAATATCTCCAGACAAAAACAAGCAAACTGGAGAAGGAAATGTACAAAACGAACACTACCATTCAAGACATGAAAATAGAAATGGAAACAATAAAGAAAACACAGTCAGAGTTAAAAGAGGAAATGGAGAATCAAGAGAAGAGAACAGGAACTACGGATGTGAATATGAAAAATAGGATGCAAGAGATGGAAGACAGGATCTCAGGCATGGAAGATTCGATGGAAGAAATCAGTACAACATCCAAAGAAAATGAGAAGGCTAAAAATTCTCTCACCCACACATCCAAGAAATCAAGGACTCAATGAAAAGACGGAACCTAAGAATTATAGGCATAGAGGAAAGAGAAGACTCCAGACTCCATGGTCCAGGAAATATCTTCAACAAAATCATAGAAGAAAACTTCCCAAACCTAAAGAAAGAGATGCCAGTAAAAATCCAAGAGGCTTACAGAACACCAAACAGATTAGATCAGAAAAGAAAGTCCTCTCGCCACATAATAATAGAAACTCCAAATGTAGAGAACAAAGAAAGGATATTAAAAGCTGTAAGAGAAAAAGGCCAAGTCACATACAATGGCAGACCCATCAGAATCACACCTGACTTCTCCTCAGAAACTTTAAAAGCTAGAAGGGCCTGCACGGATGTCCTACAAGCCCTGAGAGAACAGAGGTGCCCAGCCAGACTACTATACCCAGCAAAACTCTTTATCAACATAGAAGGAGAAAACAAGATATTCCATGACAAAATCAAATTCAAACAACATCTCCTCACAAACCAAGCCCTACAGAAGATCCTAGAAGGAAAATTCCAACACAGAGAAGATAACTACACCCAAGAAAACAGAGGAAATAGAAACCTCCACAGCAACTAAACAAAAGAGAAACACAAGAGAGCCAGCTATACAAAAATAATGGGAAATAACAACCCCTGGTCACTAATATCCATCAACATCAATGGACTCAACTTGCCAATAAAAAGACACAGACTTACAGACTGGATCTGTAAACAAGACCCATCTTTTTGCTGTATACAAGAAACACATCTCACTATTAAAGATAAACACTACCTTAGAGTAAAGGGCTGGGAAAAGGTCTTCCAAGCAAATGGACCCAGGAAACAAGCTGGAGTAGCCACCCTAATATCAAACAAAATAGACTTCCAATTGAAGTTAATAAAAAAAGACAGAGAAGGGCATTACATACTCATTAAAGGAAATATACACCAAGAGGTCATCTCAATATTGAACATCTATGCCCCAGATACAAAGGCACCTACATTTATAAAAGAAACGATTCTAAAACTTAAATCGCACATCGATCCAAACACTTTAATAGTGGGAGACTTCAACACCCCACTCACAACTATGGACAGATCATCAAGACAGAAGCCAAACAGAGAAATAATGAGTCTAACAGAGATCATGAACCAAATGGACCTAACAGATATCTACAGAACATTTCACCCAAACACAAAAGAATACACCTTCTTCTCAGCACCTCACGGAACCTTCTCCAAAATCGACCATATAGTTGGACAAAAGATAGCCTCAACAGATACAAGAAAATTGAAAGAACCCCTTGTATCTTATCAGACCACCATGGAATAAAGCTGGACTTCAATAGCAAAAGATTCAACAGAAAGTCTACACTCACATGGAAATTGAACAACTCTTTACTAGAGGACCACTGGGTCAGGGAAGAAATAAAGAAGGAAATCAAAGACTTCTTAAAATCCAACAAAAATGAAGACACAACATACCCAAACCTATGGGACACAATGAAAGCTGTGCTACGAGGAAAGTTCATAGCACTAAGTGCCTTCAAAAAGACAATTGTGACAGCTCATATTAGCGAATTAACAGCTAAACTGGGTGAATTGGAAAAAAAAGAAGCAAACACTTCCAAGAGGAGCAGAAGGCAGGAGATCATCAAACTTAGGGCTGAAATCAACAACTTAGAAACAAAAAGAACTATACAAAGAATCAATGAAACCAAGAGTTGGTTCTTCGAGAAAATCAACAAAATAGACAGACCCTTAGCCAAATTAACTAAAAGACAGAGGGAAAAAACACAAATCAACAAAATCAGAAATGAAAAGGGTGAAATAACAACAGACATTGAGGAAATCCAGAGAATATTTGGATCCTACTTTAAAAATCTATACTCCACCAAATTTGAAAACTTAAGTGAAATGGACAATTTTCTTGATAGATTCCACCTACCGAAGCTAAATCAAGATCAGATAAACACATTAAACAGCCCTATAACCCCTAAGGAAATAGAAACAGTCATTAAAAATCTCCCAACCAAAAAAAGCCCAGGGCCAGATGGCTTTAGCACGGAATTCTACCGGACCTTCAAAGAGGAGCTAACACCAATACTTTTCAAACTCTTTCACCAAATAGAATCTGAAAGAACATTGCCAAACTCATTCTACGAGGCCACAATCACCCTGATTCCTAAACCACACAAAGACCCAACAAAGAAAGAGAACTTCAGACCAATCTCCCTCATGAACATAGATGCAAAAATACTTAATAAAATACTAGCAAACCCAATTCAAGAACACATCAAAAGTATCATACACCATGATCAAGTAGGCTTCATCCCAGGGATGCAGGGATGGTTCAACATATGAAAATCTATCAACGTCATTCACCATATAAACAAGATGAAAGAAAAAAACCACATGATAATCTCGCTAGATGCAGAAAAAGCATTTGACAAAATTCAACACCCCTTCATGCTAAAAGTTCTGGAGAGAACGGGCATACAAGGGCCATACCTAGAAATAATAAAGGCAATATACAGCAGGCCAGTGGCCAACATCAAAATAAATGGTGAGAAACTTGAAGCATTTCCTCTAAACTCAGGGACAAGACAAGGGTGTCCACTTTCACCATATCTCTTCAATATAGTACTTGAAGTTCTTGTTAGAGCAATAAGACAACTAAAGGACATCAAGGGGATAAACATCAGAAACGAAGAAGTCAATTTATCCCTATTTGCAGATGATATGATAGTATACATAAGCGACCCCAAAAATTCCACCAGAGAACACTTACAGCTGATAAACACCGTCAGCAAAGTGGCTGGATACAAAATTAATTCAAAAAAATCAGAAGCCCTTCTTTATACAACAAACAAATGGGCTGAGAAAGAAATAAGAAAGGGATATATTCTGTTACTCAATGTAAGGGCCAGGGAAGGCTTGGGAAGAACATGCAAACTGCATGACTCCCACAGCTAACAGTTAAGAAAAGCTAACAAAATAGCATATCATGCTATTTTACACCAATCTCCTTAATAATGGAGTTTCCATGGGAGAATTGGAACTCAAACTAATACAACATGGTTTAATTAATGTTATTGTTTAATAAGGTTAATTTAATTATTTAAATTCATACCTTGATCTCAAAACTTTGGAGACAAGGAAAGAACAGGTTTCTTGTGTGTTCAAGGCCAATCTAACCTACAGAGCTATACAGAGAAAATCAAGACAGCCCAAGCTACAAAGAGAAATCCTGTCTCAATAAGGATATATATATATATATATATATCCACATAGAAATTAAATCTCCAAAGAAAGGAGAAAAGGAAAGAAAGAAATATGTAAATGCATACCTTTGTTCCCAAAACATGGGAGACAAAGACAGAGACAGATTGGTTCCTTTTGAGTTTGAGGCAAACCTAATCTACAAAAAGCCAGAATGACATAGAATAAACCTATTCTAATCAATAAATGTATGTCAACTGTAGAGGAGAATACTTAAACTCCATACAGTCTTATGCTGTATTTTCTAATTTAAAAAGATTATATACAGCATATATATGCAATACTATTACACGCCATCCTTTTTATGGCATGAATGGAGACTTACAAATGTCTTTCTGCTGTTCAAACAAAGCACAGAAGATATTCCTTAATTGATTTGTGCATCCTGCACATCCAAGACATTTTAGTAATTGTAGAACTATCTGTTACTTGTGAGAAATTACATATTTTCAGAACAATGAAACCAGAGTCCAAAGAAGACAAGTAACCCAAATGATCCAGCCTCATAGACTGCCTCAATAGCTGTTTCCTCAAAAATCTGTATCCAGAGCAACTTCAAACAGCTTGCTGAGGTGGCCCAGCCTCAAAGACTCTTCCAGACAGGACTTCAACAAAGTCCTGAACTTTCCTAACCAAAGTCCAGGTTCGGACTACAAACTGCTCAGGACATTCAAATTGCTGACCACATAGAGACTGAACAACAAATGTTACTATTAAATTGATTAACCACTTTTTCCATTTTATTTGGGCCCCCAAACAGGTTTTCTGCATCCCAATTTAGCAGGAAGCAGTTTTAAGAGAGCAACATCCCATTCCAAAAAAGTGGGGTGGATGATGGATGTTGTTTAGGGGGAATAGTTACAAATTGTTAAATAGTCTTGTTAAGCAAGATATAGGAGATTAGATTCAAGGACTTTTCTTTTTCTTTTCTCTATCCTTCTTTCTTTCTTATATAGGGGGAAAAGACCTGAAAAGAAAAAGAGGGGGATATATGTACATAATATGGAAATGATAAGATATAAAGATAGATTATTGAATCTGCTCTGAAACTCAAAACTATTATTATTCTCTAAATAAGGGTATCTTTCAAAACATTGGTATAGAATTTTGTATATTGATACAAAAATAAGGTTAAATTTTGATTCATTGGTATAGAGTTTTATATTTTGACACATAATATGTATATTTCAACACTTATATAAAGTATTGTGCCTATACAACTCATTTAAAAGTACAGGTTTACTTCCAATCCTTTTATGGGTTGCTATTGCAATCTATTTAGAAGTCTGGGTAATACAGGTTGATTGCTGACCATTCAAGCTCCTGGTCATGTCAAATACTAGTCTTAATTTATCACAAAAAGCCTTAATAGGTTAAACAGATAGTAAATGGCTAAAATATAGAGTTTGCTTTTTCAAAGATATATAGATGATAGATAGATTTATAAATAAAATAGTAGATGTCTTCAAAACCCTCAGATGCATACAGAAAATGGCATTTAAATATGTTTTTATTATTTTAAGACTTGTTTGACTTAAGACAGTCAGCTCCTGACAGCTCCCATTTGACTTGGAAGAAGACAATGAGCATCAAAAAGAAATCTCCAATCAGGAGATAATTCCTCAAAAAGAAATCTCCCATCAGGAGATAATTCCTATTGGGCAAAAAAATGCCCCTGCTCTCTCAACAGACTATATACAGTCCAAAGACGGAACAGAGCTTAAAATACAGGTAAGTCGATGTCCTGATTCTGCAGAGACAGAATGGGAAAATCCTTAAGTCCTGCTGCACAATTTAGTCTGTGAAAAATGCTTGGCCAGAAGGCTGAAGATGATGCTCCAATGATATCAAGATATATTTGGGACTGTCTCGGCCACAAACTGTCATATTTCTTTTTGGAAGCTGCTATCCCATACTTCCTACTCACTCAAATAATAACTTTATCCTTTCTTATATCTTTGATGGGGTTGAAGGCATAATAGTTATAAAATTTCAATTGAACTTGAGTTGTTTAGAATTTAAAAGGATATTTTCAAGTCTAATTAAAATCTTTAGGTTTATAAATATAGGATATGATAGAAATTATTTAGGTTCAAAACTTTAGACACACCAAGATAGATGATTTTTTTCCTTCTTCAAGATTGCCTGATACAAATAAGCTAAGCATTATGTGCATAACTTTTATATATGGTTTTCTTGATTCTTTCATATTTGTTCTTATAGTTTTTACTATATGAGTTAAAAATTAGCCTTTTTATTAGACAAAAGGAGGGAATTGATGGGGTAGTGTTAAGCATTCTAAATGTTAATTAATTGGTCCTGCTTGCTGTCTGTTACTTATATTGACTCTGATTGGTTAAATAAAATACTAAGGCCTGAGACTGGGCAAAGACAAAAAGGTGGGACTTCCTGAGATTAGAACAGGAAGCCTGCGCTTTAGACAGAGGATTAGTGCATTCCAGCCAGGAGCAGCAGGAAAGAGGATGCACACCATGGGTTAGAAAAAGGAACCTCATTCCATGTGGCCAGGAACATCGGCATAGCGTGGAGAATGGCAGCCCAAGGGGACATATGTATACATGGGGTCATATTTGGGTAATAGAATTAAGAGCTAGCTTAGATGGGCTAGGATTGCTCAATTCAGGCCAAGGCTTGTTAAAATCCGTGCAGTCTCTGTGTGTATTCATTTATAATGGCTGGTTAAGAATTAACTGCCACCAAACCAATTAATAATAACATAAATACTGGTTAAACAATTTAATTAAAAATTTTTTTTTACGAGGAACTGATTCCAAATGATATTCTTCTATACTCAAAGATTGGTGCCTAACCCAAACTGTCATCAAAGAGGTTTCATCCAGCAACTGATGGAAACAGATGCAAAGATCCACACCCAAACAGTAGGTGGATTTCAGGGAATCCTGTAGAAGTGGGAGAGGAAGGATTGTAGGAGCCAGAGAGATCAAGGACACCACAAGGAAAACACACAGAATCAACAAACTTGGACTCATAGGGCCTCACAGAGACTAAACCCACAACAAGGGAGCATGCATGGTGAGACCTAGGCCCTCTGCATATATATTACAGTTGTGTAGCTTAATCTTCTTGTTTGATGGACTCTTTTTTTTACTCCAAGACATGGTTTCTCTGTGTTTATCAGGGTGTCCTGGACTCTCTCCATAGACCAGGCTAGCCTTGAACTCACAGAGATCTACCTGCCTCTGCCTCCTGAATACTGGGATTAAAGGCATGCACCACCACCCCCGGCATCTTGTGGGACTCTTAACAGTGGGAGCAGGGGCTATTTCAGACTCTTTTGCTTGCTTTTGGGACCCTTTCCCTCATACTAGTTGCCATGTCCAGCCTTAATATGAGAGGAGGTGCTCTCATATAAACAAGTCTTATAGGAACTTGATATGCCACATTTGGTTCATGTCCACATGGGGCCTGTCCTTTTCTGAAGAGAAATGGGTGGGGGGGTGGGGGATAAGGATGAAAGGAGATGTGTGTGTTGAGGAAACTGGGAGGAGTAGAGGGAGGGGAAACTGTAGGGATGTAATATGTGACAGAGAATACATTTTAAAAGACATTTTATTTATTATTGAGACATGAACTGTGGCCAAGTGCTGTCCATCATGGTTCAGGAATGCCTGTTCACACATGAGCCGATTCCAAGGCAACATAGGCATGTGTGTTCACTTTGTGCTATATCCCCATGTTGTTCTGTGGTGGCATGGGCATGCCTATTCACAAGTGGGCCCTGTCAATGTCATCCTTTGATGGGATAGATACAATGTGTTCACTTGTGAGCCATGTCCCAGAGCTGTCAAGTGACAGCACAGGCACACATGTTCACATACCTGTCATGTCACAGGGCTGTCAAGTATCAGTTTGAGCATGCCTGTTCTCATGCAAGCCATGACTTAGCACCATTAAGTCCTGGTGTAGGCACTCCTGTTGACATGTAGGCTTGTTCCCACACAGTCCCATTGCAGCATGCCATGTCAGCACTATCATTTGGCAATGTAGGCACATGTGTTCACATCTGAGACTATTCCAGCATCATCCCACAGTGGCATGGGCACTTGTATTCTTAGCAGTGTAACAGTGATATCTGATGGTGTGGACATGGCTGTTTTCATTCCAGCTGTTTTTCAGCTGTTCACATGCAAGTGACATCTCAGCACTATGCTGTGATGGCATGGTCATACATGTTCACATGCTAGCTATGTCCCTGTGCCATCTGCAGTGGTGTTGGCATGCCTGTTCAAAGGTGAGTCATGCACCAGTGGAATCTTGTGGTGACATGGGGACACATGTTCAGTGTGAGCCATGTCCCAAGCCCACACTTGGTGGCAAGGACATTCATGTTGACATACCAGTCATGTCTCTATCCCATTGCCATGGCCGTGAGCCAGTCCTGGCGATGGCCAAGCTCCACAGAGAAGATAAGGAGTTGGGAAAGGAGGAGTGAGTCAGGCACAGTGGTCATGGTTGGGGGGGGGGATTTTGCAGCCTGACTGACTGGCAGTCGAGGTACTTCTTTATTTATTCAGAACTCAGTAGGCAGGAATAGATGCATGTTGTTCTAAAACATAGATCATATCATTTTGTACCTGGACATGTGTTTTGACTTTCTGTTGGTCATAAGTTTAGTCATCATTGATAAACCATGACAGAACAGAGTTATCTTTTACAATCATTATTCCCTTATCAACCTCACAATCCACCTTTTAAGAATCTTCAGGTTTCTGGATGTGAGGGCGATCTGGCTGCGACATCTGTCACCCCATTGATTGCCAGGGTTGATTCGGCTGATCTGGCTGGCTAGGCGGGTGTCCCCTTCCTTCCTCACCGCTCCATGTGCGTCCCTCCCGAAGCTGCGCGCTCGGTCGAAGAGGACGACCTTCCCCGAATAGAGGAGGACCGGTCTTCGGTCAAGGGTATACGAGTAGCTGCGCTCCCCTGCTAGAACCTCCAAAGAATCTTCAGGTTTCAAGGGCACTAGACAGAAAGAAAATCTCCAAGTCAGCCTGGGCAGATTACCATGTCCTAAACAGTGTATTATCAACTTTTAATGGTCAGAGTGCCAATTGCCATTACGACCAAGAAAAGTCGTCAGATCAAAGGTGCTGCAGTTATTATTCAATTTCTGGCATAACACAATGTTTACATTTTATATCTTTGTAGAATTTATTTATATGTCTACCCTTGGTATTCTTTTGTTCCTTGGTCATATAACACCACAGTGGCACTACAGGAGCTAACTTTTCTAAGAAAGGGAGGTCTTAATACTTTAGTTTTAAAATAATTTTTCTACACCATTCTTTGTCCTTCAGTATAAGTCCCTGTGTCAGGCAGAGATAAGTCTAGCCAATCTAACTTTGTTGCTGTATCTTTTCCAGGAGGGCATACCATATGTGGCTCCCAAACTTATATGCTGCATAACTGCCTGAGAATATGGTAGGAAGAAGCTTTAAATCTGATCTGCTGCTGACTCCTCTAGCCCACTGAATTTTGTTTACTTTTTAAAGTTTACTTTTTTCTGATTATCTTGTTCCTGAGTAAGGACAGGGGCAGATGTTGCAAGACTATCTTGGAGCTAGAGCCTCATAAGGAGATCCATGGCATTTTCATGTGAGTCACAACCTCCAGGGCATAAGGCAGACCTTCAAATAGGTCAGATAAGAATATCTCCCTAAAATCAGGAGACCTAGTATGCTCAGGCCTTTCCTAGGAAGCTTAGAAGCAGTACTCCTGGGAGAAGACATAAATGATTCATAAGAAATTTTCCATCAATCCAATATTCCCAAGTTGTACAAATATTAAAGCTCCCCAAGCATACAACATGGGAAAGATGGCACAATGGCGACTATATTATGGAGCACAACTTTTCTGGATCCTTGTCAAGCAGCTGTGCTGGTTGTATGACTTTCACTGCTCTCATTACATATGGCTGTGCCACTCCATTTCATGGCTGGGTGGGCATATCTGTTCACACCTGAGATGTGAACCAGTGCCCTCCCTTGGCAAAGTAGGCACACATGTTCATATATAAGCCTGTGCCATCCTATGGCAGAATGAGCACGCACACCTGTTATATGCAAGTCTTGTCACAGTATCATTACATGACAGCATAAACATGTTTACACATGAGCCATGTCTCAGCACAATACTGTGGTAGCATGCACATGCCTATTCACACAGGAGCAATGCTTCTGTACAGTCCTGGGGCAGTGTGGACACATGTTCACACAAGTGTCCTGTCCCATTACCATCCCTGAGGGTGTGGGCATACATGGTCACACATGAGCCATGTCCCAATGCTGTCCCATGGTGGCTTGGACATGCCTGATCACATGTGGGCCTTTTCCCAGCATTGACCACTGATGTTGTGGGCATACCTGTTCACATGTGACTTAATCAGGGTTTCCATTGCTGTGTAGAGACACCATGACCAGGGCAACTCTTATAAAATAAAACATTTAATTGAGGCTGGTTTAGTTCCAGAGGTTTATCCCATATCCAGAGGTTTATCATGGCAAGAAGCATGGTGGAGGGCAGACAGACATGGTGCTGGGAGAGCTGAGAGTTCCACATATTGATCTGAAGGCAGCAGGAGACTGTGTGCCATACTGGGTGTAACCTGAGTATAGGAGACCTCAAATTTCCTACAGTGACACACTTCCTTCAACAAGGCCACATCTACTCCAATAAGGACACACTGCTAATAGTGCCACTCCTTATGGGTCAAGCATTCAAACACATGAATCTATGAGGGCCATACCTATTCAAACTACAACATGCAAACCATGTTCTTGTCCATCCTGTGGCAGCATGTGCATGCCTGCATGTTCACATATGAGTCCCACCCCAGCATCATCCCCCAATGGCATGGACACACCTGTTCATACACAAGCCATGTCCCAGTGTCACCCCATGGGGGCATGTGCATGCCTGTTCACATGTGAGCTCTGTCCTAGAGTCATCCCCTGATGGCATGGGCACACCTATTCACACACCTGTTTGAGACATGCAAGCCATGTCTCAGCACCATCCTGTGTTGACATGGGCACACCTGTTCTCACACGAGCCAAATCCCAGCATTCATTCACAACAACATGTGTTTACAACTGAGCCATGTCCTAGCGTTGTGGCAGTGTGGGCACGCTTGTCCATATGGGTGCCAGGACATAGCACTATACTATGGCAGTGTGGGCATACACCTGTTCACATGCAACCCATACAGCATGTGGCTATGTGGGCACATGCGTTCACATGTGATTTGTGTCAGTGTCATCCCATGGCAATGTGGATACACCTGTTCACACATGTACCATTGTGTTCCCATATGTGCCATTCTCAGTACCATCCTGTGGGGCATGTATGATCATATATGAGCCAGGTCCCAGAACTGTCTCATGGAGGTGTGAATATTTATGTTCACACATGAACTATGTCCCAGGGCTGTCAAATGGCACTGTGGGTACATGTGTTCATATGTGAGCCATGACCCAGTACTGTCCATGTTGGTATGGACAGTGTGTGAACACATGAGCCATGTGTCTCTGTACTATTCTGTGGCAGCACAAACACACATGTTCATACGAGACATATCCTCAATGCTAGCTTGTGGTATGGGCATGTGTGTTCACATAAGAGCTGTTTCCCAGTGCTATCCATTTCATGGCATTAGTATGCCTATCCATGCATGATCCATGTCCCAGTACCTTACTTTGGCAGCCTGGGGATGGCTATTCACAGATGAGCCATGTTCCTGCACAGTTCCATGGCAGAGTGGACATACATGTTCACATGGCTATTATATCCCAGTGCCATCCTGAGGGAGTATATGAACATGTGTTCATATGTAGGCCGTGTCCCAATACCATCTCTTGTTAAAGATTGGGCAGGCTTGTTTACAGACAAACTGTGTCCCAGTGGTGTACGCTGGGGGCAGGGGCACTCATAATTCAACATGATTTGTGTCCCAGTTCCATTCCATGGTAGCAAAAGTATGTCTGTTTACATGCAATCCCTGTCCCAGTGTTATAACAAAACAACAATTAATTTTGGTTACCAGCATGGTAAAGTAAAACCAAGATTAAAACCAACTGATTAAAATGTTATTATTATTATTTTTTTTTACAGTTCAAGGGACAGCAATCTTTACATATTATACTTAACCATGTGCAATGTTATTTGGATAACCATTTATCACTAATGATTCTCTTCCTGAATATAACATATATCCCAGATATAGGACAAGACCTTGGCTTGCTTCAGCACTATAGTGTATATCCAGAGCTGAGAAAAACAGAACTCACCAGCAACTAAAGGCATCCAATTCTGTACTTATCCAACCACTGGGTCTGTCTGCTCAGTAAGGTCCAGCACTTCTGGGCTTTCCCTGTCCCTTTTCAATATAGATCCACATTCCTCTCAAGCTATGTCTTTTCATAACAACAGACTCCTCTCCAGGTCCTAAACCCATAACAGATCTCTCATGACAACTCAGCTTTCTCCAGCTTCTTACCACTTTCACTCCAATCTGTAATGATGAGTTATATGGCTCTCCACCAACTCTGCAACTCTACTGGCATCCTTCTTTCTGACTTGACTCACCCCTTGTAAATATCTACAGCTCTCCCCAACTCTATATGGGAACCCCCTATCTATGGACACCCACCTCTTCTCACTGGCTCTTCCTTGTGTCCCCCACTTCTACTCCTTCCTCCTTCCCCTCTACTTTCCTGGGCAATTTCTGTTTCATTCTATAACCAAATCAGCCATTTTCAGCCTTCTAATGATTGTTTTTCAGAGGTTTCTCTAGAAGTGCATGACGGCAATTGCAGGATTCACTTCAGCTGTTCAAATTAAAACTTTCCTCCTGATATGTGAAATGAACCTGACCTATGACCCTTAGATACTGGGGACAGTGGCTAGCCCTCACCCCATCATCCCCTTTCTGAAGAAAGTAGCCAGTGAGAGAATACCCCACTCCCCTTCTTTTTGTCTGTCCTCATGGTGTAGAATCATAATGTTCTCTCGATGGACTCTTCCCTTAACTATTATGAAGTGTCTTTGTCTTTTTAATGAGTTCTTTTTTAAAATTGTTTCATCAGATATTAAAACAGCCATAACTGCCTATTTCCTAGGTCTATTTGCTTGGAATATTTTTCCCCACTCTTTTAACCAAAGGTAGTTTGATGGTTATTGTTGGTTGTCAACTTGACTACATCTGGTATTAAATAAAACCCAAGTGGCTGAGTACACCTGTGAGAGATTTTTCTTGATTGAATTATTTGAATAGGAAGACCCACCCTAGACATAGGCCCCACCTTCTGGTAGCAGCCTATAGAAAGGACATGGAAGAAGGAAGTTCTTGCAAACCTGCTTAGCCTCACTCTTGCTGTCAACTCCATTCCTTCCCTGTCCCTACAGCCTACTTCAGGATCCTAGCATGTACTGAACACCAGCTAAGACACCCAGTCTTATGGAATGAATGAATACTACTGAATTCCTGGACTTTCCCTCAGGAGACAACCTTTGTTGGAATAGTTGAACCAAAGCCTGTTAAGCCACTCTAATAAATCATGGACACACACACACACACTTTATTAGAGAACCATGGCTAATACAGGTCATGTCTATGTTTCATTGTGAAATGCATTCTTTGAAGGCAACAATTTTTGGGGGAGTGGATCCAATCTACTTGTCTATGTTTTCCTGTGTATACACTATACATGACATACTCTGATCATATTCACCCCATGCTACTTTCTTATAGCCTTCTCCCTCTCCAGTACATCCTCCTTTTTCAAACTAAACCCCCTTCTACTTTCATTCCTTTGTACCCAGTGAGTATAATCTGGGTTTACATGAGTGTGTGCATCTTACAACAGAAGAAAATGCCTTTCCCTCCCCCATCTAGAGCTGTCTGCATAGAAATCCTCAGGAAGACCACCACTATGAAGTTCAAGGTCAACTTGGACTCCATGGCAACCATTCCTGCCTTGGTTTATGTTTTTTTTTTGTTTTTTGTTTTTCAAGACAGGGTTTCTCTGGTAACAGCTCTGGATGTCCTGGACTCACTCTGTAGACCAGGCTGGCCTCGAACTCACAGAGATCCACCTGCCTCTGCCTCCCAAGTGCTGGGATTAAAGGCGTGCGCCACCACTGCCCGGCCTGGTTTATATGTTTTCAAATGGGAATGTTAACATATCAATATGCCTGCTGGGAACACAAAGTAGGTCACCTCCTTGGACCATGTAGCCACAGCAGTCACACGAGGGCTGTTGGGGTAGTGATGGAAATATTGTTTTCCCCAGAGTGTGAGCAGAAGGAAGTCATGGGAGGGTATCTAGAGTGTGTCTTCTGTTTAAGGGAAAGTAGCCACAGTTTCTTGATGTGATTCAAGCATTCTTTCTTGGTGCTTTCTTCTCAGGCAGGTGAGCAGTAACTACTAGCCCTTTGCCAACTATGGTCTTGGGGAGACCAAGCCAGGGAACAGGAGGCTGTGTGAATGCTCAGCAACATCACAATCATGGCAGAGGCTTGTACCTACTTAGAGCCCTTGTTTGACCACTTCTACACTGAGGAGGCATTCTAACTAAAGTAAAAAAGCTTAGAAATAAAGATTCAGTCTGGCAATGTAGTGTATGAAATGTACATAGAGTTCAGTTCCAGAACTCAGGAGGCAGAGGCCAAAGGATACTGAGTTCTAGGCCAGCAAGTTATTTTATAGTGAGTGCTTGTATCAAATTGAGGGGGGGGGGGATCTAAAACAGATTGTGTGGACAGTATCCACAAAAATCCCTAAAACTAGGTTCAATGTGAAGGGAGGGAATTTGGGAGGTAAAGGAATTTTAGTGAAGTACGCATAACATGTATGATCCAGAGGGTGGGCTTGGGCCCACTGGGTGATCGATCATACTGACACCCCTGCCTACCAGCTCTGTATCGGGTTGGTCTTGTTGGGAACTTTTTACATTCTGGAAAGCATGTTGGCTTGTTTATAGGAGACCCATCAATATACCTGCTTTCTCACACCACAAATAAAATCCAAGAAGACAAAAATCACTGTTATGTCTCCTTGTTGTAGCAAAACCAGGACTGCACATAGAACTCGCTGTAAATCTCTGTGCTTTAATAGTACCAAAAAGCAGCAGCTAGAGACACTTGGCTCCTCAGAAAGGTTTGAGGAAGTGAAGAGGTGGACAGCATCTGCCTTGAGGACTCTGTGTCAAGTGCATCTCTGTTCTAGCCTATGGGCTGCTTCGGGAGTTACTTTTCCCAGGTCCTCCCACCTTGGGCAGCCTAGTAGCACTGGGCTGGCGTGGCATCCTCTGGATGGGTCTTTCACGGCTTCCACGTTCTGCCACTATGGGTACACTGCCAAGAGTAGGACCGCCTCTGTTTCTTCCTGAAAAGATACAGAACCCAATAATTAGGATGATGGCAGAGTCCAGCTGCAGCACACTCACCATTTTGTTTCCTGGGAAACAGACTCATTTATCTGCTATACCCAACCTGTTCCAACTGCAAATATGTGATTGGTAATGTTGGTTGTCAATTTGGTTACATCTGGCATTAATTAAAACCTAAGCTGCTGGCACATCATTAAGGGATTTGTCATAACTGAATTACTTGATGTGGGAGGACCAACACTAAATCTGGGTCACACCTTCTGGAAGGAGTCCATATGAAAGGACAGGAAAGAAGGAAGCTTCTGATTGTTCTCATTCTCCCTGGTTCATCTATCCTGTTGCTGAGGCATTCCTTTGTTAGTGTTAGAATCTACTTCTTGGGATCCTAACATAGACTGAAGACCAGGAGCTCCGTGGGAATCCTTGTGAACTCCAGCACCAGATTGGAAATGCTGAGACATCCAGTTTTGTAAACTGGAGAGTTACTTGATTCTTGGACTTTCCGTTGGACAGTATCACTGACCCTAGCCTGTGATGCTCTCTACTAATCTCCTTTGAATTTATTTTATATGTAGGAAATGTAGTATTTTAATATATGTCTTCATTCCATCATCGTCCTTCCTTTAAAGAACCCTGGCTAATAATGACTGTGGCACCAGGACTGGATCTAGAGAAACAGAATTTTAAGGATGAACTTTTTAAGTATCTGAGCAGGTTTTCCAATTCAACAATAGCTACAATAGTGACGGTTCTTCCAGTAGCATGAAGAACACAAAGAAAACATTGTGTGAACTATTTAAACACTTATCAAGATAAATGCATCTTATTATCTTGATTCACCTCTGTAAAGAAGAAGTGTAACTGCACACTAAATTGTAGTGACTCCATACATAAAACTTTGGACAATTTGTGGAAAAACAAGGAAAATAATGATGCTGGCTCATTGTCTCTAGCATCTCTGGATAAATTGATATAGTCTAAGTGTTTCTATGTGGGCCCTGGAGAAGAATACTTTCATCAGCAGCCATCGAGTTCAAGTTGCAGAAAATCAAACTAAAGCCCTCATAAGATTGGTTGAGTTGCAAAGAAAATTCAGTTCTCATCTCAGATGGTGTTGGCAGTTAAAGGACACTGATATGGTAAGGTATGGGAGCCTGTAACTTGGGATGCAGATGTGTGGGAGGAAGCTACTGAGGACTCTGAAACCTAAGTTTTGAATGGTTTATCTATCCCAGGAAGTAGTCACTCCACCCTTATCAGAGGATGCATCTGCAGCTCAACCCCTGCAGTACTGCCTTCACCACCTTTGTTTAAAGGAACTTAAGGAGTCAGCACTGACCTTCCCTGAAGGAGTTGCCAGGCAACCCAATACTGATGTCCTCAGGGCCCACCAATAGTTGCCTGAGCACTTAGAGCTAGATTTAAAGGCTAACCTGGCTCCTAGAGGGCCAAAAGAAGTGTAATCAGTGAAAAGGTGAGTTGTTCTACTAAAGAGCTTAATAAGTTGATGACTTAGTCTAGCAGAAGTTTGGGGGTTATGTGTAGGGATGGGATTTTAAGAATGGAAATTAAGGTAGAAGGACCATAAAGCTGGATCAGGCAAAGTTTATTGACATGGGTCCACTGAGAGGAGAATCTAGGTTTAACACAAAACCTCCCACAGGTGAAGAAAGGCATCAAAGTTTGTTTGATTGGTGGGCTGAAGCATTTGTCAAAAGATGGCCTACTGAAAAGAAGCCTGATTGGCTAAGTGTTGGTGAAGGGATTTTTAGGCTCAGAGAAACTTCAATGTTAGAGGGTGTCTACTGGGTAAAGCCAAATTATTCACAATGGGAAAGCCCAGAAGACATGCCCTTCAGTGATGGTATAAGACACAAAATCATGGGCGGGGCACTAACATATTTAAAGAACTTAGCTCTTTGTTCTTTGGGCCAGACCTTAGGGTAGCACAGATGAATGAACTAAATGTGATAATTTTAAGTGGGCCCTGGTAGCACAGCTATATCTAATGGGAACAGTGAAAGTCATAAAGCCAGCACAGCTTTTTTTTTTTTTTTTTTATACAAAGATCCAGCCAAACGATGCAATCACTGTGGTGTGGTCTTCCACTTTTGATCTTGATCTTCATGTGTTATATGCTTGGGGAGCTTTAATATTTGTACAACTTGGGGATATTGGATTGATGGGAAATTTCTTATGAATCCTTTATGTCTTCTCCCAGGAGTACTGCTTTTAAGCTTCCGAGGAAAGGCCTGAGCATACTACCTCTTCCCCTTTTTTATCCTTATCTGGCCCACTTGAAAGTCTTCCTTACCCACTGGTGCTATGACTCAAATAAAGATGCCAGAGATCTCCTTATGAGGCTCTGACTCCAAGATAGTCTTGGAACATCTGCCCCTGTAATCAGGAACAAGATAATCAGAACAAAGTAAACTTAAAAAAGTAAACAATATTCGGTGGGCTAGAGAAGTTGACAGCAGATCAAATTAAAATCCTCTTCCTACTACTGATGGACTAAGAATAGTGTAGATAAAGGATAAAAGGATGAAGTACTAAGACCCTCAGCCTTTCTTAAAAAAGTAAGCTCAGACAGGGCCACTGTGATGTCATATGACCAAGGAACAAAAGAACACCAAGATTAGACATATAAATAAATTCTACAAAGATATATATATATATATATAATGTAAACATTGTATTATGCCAGAAACTGAATAATAAACTTAGCACCTTTGGCCTGAAGACTTTTCTTGGGCCTAATGACAACTGGCACTTCGACCATTAAAAGTTGATAATATTGCTTGGAACATGGTAATCTGCCCAGGCTTGCTTGGAAATTTTCTTTCTGTCTAGTCCCCTTGAAACCTCAAGAGCTACCAGCCTGAGAATGGGCTGTCATGCTTTGGCAAAATATGTCTCTAGATTTTTAAAAGTTGGGCTGGGTTGTAGGTTTGATGAGGGAAAATGATTGTAAAAGATAACTCTGTTCTGTCACGGTTTATCAATGATGACTAAACTTATGACCAAGAGAAAGTTAAAACACATGTCTGGAGACATTTATGTTTTGGGAAAACATGCATCTATCCCTGCCTACTGAGTTCTGTATAAATAAAGAAGCACCCAACTGGCAGTCAGTCAGGATGTAAGATTCTCCCAACCCTCAGAACAATCAGACTTTCTGGGGTCTACTGGATACTGGTTCAGAATTGACAATGATTCTGATTAACTTGTTTCCAGCCAGAGAAGTCTGCCAGTGGCCCACATTCATGGAATCACTGGGCTTACTATGGTAAGGGGAAGGGGAGGTAAGGAGTTGCCTGCCTGTTCTCTGAGTACTTCCCTGAGGCTGAGTGTCAGGTAGAAGGAGACAAAGCCATGTCTATTCCAGTTACCTGTGGAATGAGGCATGATGAAGAGGTGGGAAGCAGTCAGACAGATGGACCCTAGCCTGCTTGGACTACAGTATAATCCCAAAGGTGGAGCAACTAAGGTCCCCAGAATGTGGATGGGTCTGTAGACCCTGGAAGGAAGCCCACAGGTAGGCTGAGTCATTCTGAGCCAAGCCAGCCTGAGGTTCTCCACCTCTCCCCTATTCCTGCCACCCTTGACAGGAAGTAGCCAGCCCACCTCTAACCTCGGGTCTCTGATGTGGACAGAGATAAGGACACCGAATCCTGGGGATCGCTTGACAGTCGCTGCCCAGCACACATGGACTTCAGCATCTGGAAGACGGCGAGGGGAGCTACGTTCAGATTCAGCAAGTCCACCAGGACCCTGGGGGAAAAATGCAGAGCTTAGTGAACCCTGAAAGCCTCGGGGCGGGCCTGCTCCACGAGTCAGGAAAGCTGAGCCACCGCCCTGGAAACCTTTAAAGCAACAAGGGACTTTTAAGAGTAGCAGATGAGGGCTGGAGGGGTCCTGAAGCAAGCGTTATCTGCGAGGAGGATAACTTCCAAGTCCCCACTCCCGCCTTCTCACTTGAACACATCAGGGTCCATGGCGGCGCCCGCAGCCTGCGCAAGCTCGTACAGCTCCATCTCCTCGGCGCCCAGCACCTTCTTCCGCCGGAGCGCCAGTTTCTGCAGTGTCGCCGCCTCCAGCCCCGTGGATGTTGCGAGTCCAGCACCACCACCAGCTACCGCCATGCGTGCAGCCTGAAAGTTGTTGAGTGTTGGGCTCAGCTCGTCAGGAGCTTCCACAGCACCTCCTACTGACCACCCGTGTCCATGCAGGGTCCCCGCCGGTCCCAGCCAGGAGCTCCAAAATGGAGGGCAAGGGTCCCGAGAGATCTTACCATAGCCGACTGCATGACCTGTTCTGAGGGACTAGTGTGCATAAGGCAATATGTGAGGCATGGGCATGGTGTGATGGAAAGCTATCTGCTGCCTGACGATCTGCCCCTGACAGACCGCAGGCTTAGGTAGCAGCACGCAGAATAGTGCCTGGCAAATGCCTGTTGGATGACAGGTATTCACGGTTGCTTGTAATTACCTGTTCTGCCGAGGGTCCTTAAACAGCTTTTATGCTCACGCGCACTCCCTCCCCCTGGAACGCATACATTTTGGCGTAAAGGGGCGCTGACGCCGTCACTGCTCACGCACTTTCGTGGCCAACCGCTACAGCCTTTAAACGCAGTTGGCTTTTGTTTTGCGCAGGCGCCTTTCCCTGGAGGAAAAGGCGCTTCTCCCACCAGGCAGGGGGCGTGGCTTGATGATTCGCAGCGCGGTGACGCTACTTCCGGGTTTTGTGGTTGCTTAGCATCGTCCAGTTCTGAAGTTAGGTGGCCATACAGAAGGACCAGAAATGAACTTAGCGTGTCAGCTTAGCCTGTGTGATGAGAACAGAATGCTTGACCGGCCACCATGAGACATTGGTGTCACTGACATCTGGGAAGAGTGGACCTGAGGAGCCAGCCCAGGAGTGCCCACGCGGAGGGAAAGGGGGCCAGAAAGGACATTTAAGATTTCTGCAGTGGCACTCTGGGAGATGTTTTGTCTCATGATACTTTGGGCATTTTTTACCTTACTAGTGTGTGTATGTATGTGTGTGTGTGTGTGTGTGTGTGTGTGTGTGTGTGTGTGTGTGTGTGTATTTCCCAAATATGGGTTTTCGATATGTGTGTCTCTGCATATGTGTGTTTCTGGTGCTTCATCTGTGTTGTTTCTTTTTTCAGTTTGTTTTGTTTTATTCTGTTTTTTTTTTTTAATGTGCCTGTTTGCTAGAGAAAGAGAGAAAGAAGGAATGTAGTTGAGTAGGTTGGGAAGTGGAGAGGTTCAGGAAGGAGATAAGGGAGGGAAAATCATAATCAGATTATGGGGCATGAAAAATATTTTCAATTTGAAAATCAGACTTCCTCCACTCTTCCCTGCACTGAACACAGCCTCCCTGGTTCTGTTGGTCTTCATTGCTTCATACAACCTACACTTGGTGGAGCTTTGGCCAGTCACCAGGGTCCACACCTCGGGACTAAATACCGGGGTGTACTTGTAGTCCTGGCCCTCCAGGCTGTAGACATGACTTTCCATGGTGAATAGGGTATCTGTCCCAAGTGAGGATCATGGTGACAGGAAGCTGCTGGTGACCATGAAGATCCAGTGCTGCCTATGGAGAATGAGTTTGGCTCCAGGGACAGACATTACAAGTTGTATGTGCATCTAGTCTGGCGCTTGCTTCTCAGGGTGGAACGTCCATTGCGTGGGTGGAGTTGGTGGCTGCAAGATCCTATTGCTAGAAATGCCCTAGAGTACAAACAGGAAGCAAGTCCAGGTGTGGTAGAACCAAACAGCTATCATCTTTATGAGATCAGTTGTGTCAGTATTCCTTCACAGAAGGAAGGCCAAGGTAGGATCATTGGGCCCTCACTTCAGTCAGTCTACCCAGCTATTTGTATACAGTTCTACCCTAATTACACATGGCCTGGACTCCAGGACAGGCCACAGGACTTGACTGAATAGGCTGAGGGAGGTTACTTGAGGCTCTTGTACTAATGAACACACTTAGAAATTTAAGCATTTGCACACTCGCTCATACACATTGTAAAAGTACATGTGCGTGAGAGAAGAGAGATTTTTGTATAAGCATGTATAACATAAGCATGTATAACATTCTCAACTGAGAAAATGCCCCCATCAGATTGGCCTGTGGGCAAGCTGGTGTTTCATTCTTTTTGATTGATGATTGATGTCAGAGTGTCCAGCTGACTATGGCCAGTGCCACACCTGGGCAGGTGGTTATGCATGGTGTAAGATAGCATGCTGAGCTAACATGGGCAACAGGCCAGTGAACAGCACTTCTCCATGGCCTCTGCACCAGCTCCTGCGTCTGTGTTCCTGCCTTGAGCTCAGGCTCTGACTCCCTAGATGATGGATCACAACCTATAGGATAAAGTAAACCCTTTCTTCCCAACATTGATTTTGGTCATGGTGTTTTATCAAAGAATAGGAACCCTAACTAAGGGTTAGGAACACTTACACATTCTTTCACACTTAGGAATGCACACTGTTACACTCTTAGATGCTCACATATACTCACACTGCCATGTACACTCACAATTATACCCATTTTGCATACAACTATATGTTCAGTCACTGTTGAATGCTCACACACTTGCATACTTAAACACAGTTAAACACACAATCGCATGCAGAAATGCTTAAAGACATATAAACATGGTCATACATACACATAATCACACATGAATACCTTTATACATCCTTGCACATACTTAATATACACTGTGCTGGTTAGTTTTTGTCACCTTAAAGCAAACCTAAGCATTGACAGAGAAGAAGAAATCTCAGTTGAGGAATTGCTTCTGTAAATTTGGCCTGTGGTCATATCTGTGAGGCGTTTTTTAAATTGTTTTAATGAAGGAGGACCCGTCCCACTGTGGGTGGTGCTATTCTTAGGCACATGGGCCTGGGCTGTATAAGGTAGCTGAGCACACCAGAAGAAGCAAGCCAGAAGAAACAAGCCAATAAGCATCTTTATTCCATGGTTTCTGCTGTCAAGTCCGGATTTACATTCTTCCCTTTGCATCCCTCATGGTGGATTAACCTGTAAACTGAAGTAAACACTTCTTTCACAAGTTGCTTTTGGTCTATGTCTATCACAGCAACAAAAAAAAATAATTTAACATGTTACACATTTTCACACTAGAAACACACACAATACACATTCTGCCACTGATACTCATGTGAACTCACACACTATTATATACTTCGTTTACTCATCCATACTTACACACACACACACTCAAATATATACTCATGTGCAGTTACACACACATACTTTTCTCTCACACACAGTCACACATTCATGTGTATTCTCTCCCTCTCTCTCTCTGTCACAAATTCTGCTTATTTCCCCAAATATTTTCACAGGCTGCACTGATACTGACTTGCACTTGGTATACTTAAGCCCTTGTCCACTGTACACCCTCACTGCTATGCACTCGTACATACACACACACATACACTACGCTATTATATTTATAAACACATACTCAGAGAAACACAGTCTTACACTCAAACTCAAAATCATACTTATATAAGAACACACAAACTTATGATCATACAAACACACAGAGCAAGACAGTCAAACGTACTATTGTACTCACCCACACTCATGCTCATACAAGCTCACAGTGTCAGACTCTCTCTTAATCATAGCTATAATTCTAACCCTAACCCTAAACAACCTGAGGCCTGAACATAACACTAGGCCTACTCCTTACACCAGGCTAGCCCTAATGCTGTACCTAACACTACTCCTGACTCTAATCCAGGCCCTAACCTTAAATCTTATCCCTAAAGTCTCCCTCTGTTGCAAGAAAAGCTTCCTTCATGAGGAGTGAGGACTGCACTTATCTGTGGACATAAGGACAGATGTTTAGATTGTTTTAGGGCTCATGATAGTTTACTAAAGTGATGGTTGTAAGTTCTTAAGATCCATGATGTCACTAGCTCAGGGTAGTTGGCTAGGTTTCCAGTTCCAGGCATGGGTTCCCTCTTGTTGAGTGAGTCTTAAGTCCAACTAGAGAGCTGTTGGCTACTGCTAAGGTTTGCATACTACTACTGCACTCTTATGGTTATTGTACATGTTGGTCATCGTTGTGGTTTGTAGACATTATTTATAGCTGGGTAGAACTATAGGTTCCTTCTCTACTTTGGAAGCTTTCATGGTGCCTTCTGGTCCCATGAAGCCCAGTCCTCAGGAGATGAGATGTCAAGTTCAATTCCAGTTCAGGGACTCCTAGGCCCTGTGTCTGAAGCACACAGTGTCTTCAGCAATGGGGACTTACCTCCCACTTCTGCAGGGCAAACATGTTCAATACCAATAGCCTGTAATGCTTGGGATTTTCATGGACAGCACTGACCAATAGCTCAAAAGAGAGGCTTCTCATGTCTGGTGTTGGGGGTTTTTGTTAGGTGATCTTTGGGTCTTGGAGGGAACATTGTCAACACAAACAAGAAAAGTTTGTTTAAACTACGAATGTGTATTTTTATACAGATTATGTGTATTTTAGATTTTTAAAAGATAAATAGATAATAGTATGATTACTCCTTACTTTTTCAGACAACATTATTGTTGTGTGATCCCCCTCTAGCCTTCTGTATTCATCACCTTGGATCCTCTCTAAAGTGCCTCCTTTTTACTTATTGTAGTCACAATCCAGCAGAGGCTGAAAGAGATTGAGTAGGACTGTAGTAGGGTCCAGGTGGCAGAAGAGTAGGGTCAGAGAAGACAGTTGGTGCAGAAAGAAAGAAAATTGAGTAGGACTAGGGAAGAGAAAAAAAGACATTGAGAAGAATGAAAATAGTTGATAGTTGAAAGTGAATTGGGCCAGCAGAGTGAGAAGACAGTTGGTGAAGTATTAATGCAGTCCCTGAGCAGCACACCACAAAACCATGCTTCCAGAGCTGTCGGTGCCCACTTTGACACCCCAGCCTGTGGGGATGGAGCAATCAAAATGGTGGCGCCTGGCACTCCTGTCAGAATGACACACTGCCAACACAGGAGCGATCTCAGCCTCAGCCTACTACCAACTCAGGAGCATTCAAAGCATTAGCAATATAATAGAAAAACAAGATGACAGGAATACGAGAGAAAGCCCTATGGGTGGTGTCTGTATTGTCCCTTATTATTTGCTTATAGTGAGTATGAATAAATGTCAAGTAAGTTTTTATTATTTCTTCTATGCCAAATAAGTTTTGAAGTGGAATTTTTTTTCTTTTTCTGTAAGTTTTATTTATTTAAGGTATGTGGGTGCTCTGTTTTCATGCACATCAAAAGAGAGAATCAGACTCCGTTATATAGATGGTTGTGAGCTACCATGTGGTTGCTGGAAATTGGACTCAGGACCTTTGAAGAGCAGGCAATGTTCTTAACCACTGAGCCATCTCTCTAACCCACCCACCTCCTCGCCGCCAATAAAATTTTTTTCAAGAGCCTCTATATGTTACTTGACCTTTTTCTCTTGCAGCTTTTAATATTCTTTCTTTGTTCTGTACATTTTGTGTTTTAATTATTATATGGCAGGCAGATAATTTTTTTGGTCCAGTCTATTTGGTGTTCTGAAAGCTTCTTGTATGTTTATAGACATCTCTTTCTTCAAGTTGAGGAAAATTTTTTCTATGATTTTGTTGAAAATATTTTCTGGGTCTTGGGACTGGGAGCCTTCTCCTTCTTCTATTCCGATTATTCTTAGGTTTTGTCTTTTTATAGTGTCCCAGGTTTCTTAGATGTTTTGTGTCAGAAACTTTTTAGATTTGACATTTTCTTTGATCAATGTATAAATTTCTTCAATTGTAGCTTCTACACCTGAGACTCTCTCTTCCATCTTTTGCATTCTTCTGGCGATGCTAGTGTCTGTGGTTCCTATTTTCTTCCCTAGGTTCTCCAACTCCAATGTTCCCTCTATTGTGTTTTGTTTATTGACCCCATTTCCATCCTCAGTTTTACTCACTTCCTTCACTTCTTTACTTGTATTTTCCTGTAATTCTTTAAGGGATTTATCATATCCTCTCTAAGGGACTCTATCATCTTCATATGCTTGGATTTAAGGTTGTCTTCTTTTGCTTCAGCTATATCAGAGTGTCTAGGACTTGCTGTAGTAGGATAGCTCATTTCTGGTGATACCATGTTGCCCTTGCTTTTGTTGATTGTCTTTTAACTCTGGCCATTAACCATCTCATTGTCTCTGGTGTTGGCTGGGTGTTTCTGATGCTGACATGACTCTGGGGGTGAGGAAGGCAGAGCCTTGGGTCTGATAATGGAGCTCAGGAAATTGCAGGCTGCTTACTTCTGCTGGGTGGGTATTCCTGAGGACCTACTGGCCAAGATGATCCTCTGTTGGTTGTGTGTCAGGTGGTCTGGCAGGCTGGAGAAAGGCTAGGTGGGATCTAACCTGGCTATTCCTTTCTGGCTGTGTCCCAGGTGGGCCCCGCAGGCTCTGCTAGCTGTGTCCCAAGTAGGCCTGGCTGGAGCCCTACTTTCTTTTCTTTTTAACAATTTAAATTTTTATTTAAAGAGAGACTTTTCATTTCCATGTAGAAGCATGGAGACACTGAATTCCAGCTGAGGATAGTCTTATTGTTGATGAGGGATCCAAGAGCTATGCAGGCTTCATCTGCATTTTCTTTGGCTCTATGTGGACAAGAGTTCTAAAAAGGCACCTGCAGCAGCCTTCAATTCCTTTCTTAAATAATGTCTATAATGAAGGAAAGGTGAGGAGATACCAGATCCCTGGTGTCTTACATCAAATATTTAAATAAATTACAAATCACAGAACAGGTCAGGCATGGTAAGCTTGACTGGTTTCCTGAAACTGGTGTGTTGTTTGTTTGTTTGTTTGTTAGACTCACAAAGTGACTTACACTGTTCCTCATTTTTAAGGCATTCACATAAAATAGTGAATTACCCTTCTGTTTCAGTGACATGTAATACCTTTGGCTGTGTAGAATTGTTTAACTTCCTGCCATCCCATTTGTTTACTCTGATTATTTCCTGAGTGATTGGAATCCTCTGAAGAATGTTTTCCCTAAGCTTGTATTCTTTTATTTTTTCTCTTTGAATTTCCCAGTACTATTTTCTCTCACAGTTTCAACATTTCAATGCTTACAGCAAAATCTCTTATACATTTTGAATTGGTGATTGTGCACAGTAATGATTAGAGGTCTAGTGTCATCCTTTTGGTAGATATCCAGTGTCCTGGTGCCATCTGGAAGAGCCTGCACACTTGACAGTGCAACTTTTGTGTGTGTGTTTTTCTCTTTTTATTGTTTTTATTTATTTTGTGAACTCATATCATGCACCCTGTTCCCTTTCCTCTCCCACTTCCCCTCAGACCCACGCTCTTGCCCTTGTAACCTCCCTTGACATTAAAAAAAAAATCTCATTGTAGAAACTAGAGTATGTCTCAATGTGTCCCACAATATTTCCTTTTGTTCACACATTTTTGTTGGCAAATGTTCATTATAATAACTCCTTGGTCAGGTACGTGTCCTCTGGCTTCTGCAACTTTGTCAATACTGGAACCTCACTGGGACTCCTCACAAATATGCTATTATTGTCCCGTGTCATGGATATACTGTAGTTTTGGGTCTGTGGAACTGGTCTCTTCATGCACTCCAGTAGTTCATCCGTGGGGTGGGCCAACACAAAGCCCTGGTTCTGGGCATGCAACCCCCACTGGCAGGGCCTGCTCTGCCAAGTGCTGCAACAGGTAAGGGGTAGGATCAGTTCTCTTGCTCTCATGATCCCATTAGGACCAATCCTCCCACCTGCTACCTGTGGCAAGTGCAAGAGAGTAAAAGGGATCGCTCCCTCATCAACACCTCCACAAAGCAGACAAAAGGCAGGGCTGGCTCTCCCACATGCACTCCCTCAGGGGTGGCTCACCCACAATCCCCACATCCAGGGCAAACTGTAGTGTGCCGCCCAGGCAAGGTGCAGGGTCTGGTCTCCCAAGTGCTGCAGTCTGTGAGGGACAAGGACAGCTCTCCTGCCCTTGTGACCACATCAGGGCTTGATATCCTGTCCACCCCTGGTGGCAATATTTACACCTCTGTGCTAAGCTACCAAGCATGTAACTTCCTTATATCTTCCTGGATGAATATGTCACAGTGTTTTATAATAGCTTTGCCATATGAATAGTAAGGGCTTTTCGTAACATGATTAATATTACAAATATTTTAAATCATTTGCTAGCATAAACAGAATCATTATTATTATTTTATTTTATTTTAGTTTAGTTTTGGTTTTTCGAGACAGGGTTCCTCTGGCTGTCCTGGACTCACTTTGTAGACCAGACTGGCCTCGAACTCACAGAGATCCACCTGGCTCTGCCTCCCAAGTGCTGGGATTAAAGGTGTGCACCTCCACCACCCGGCAAACAGAATCATTATTTGCATTCGGTTGTAATGACAGTCCTAGGAAGAACATGTATAAAGAACTATTTGACAAAGTGAAGATCCAGATGAGATGTAATGATATTTCCCTGGAGCTCCCAGGGCCTCATGCCATGCCTGGGACTGTGCTCTGTAGCCAACTAGTTACAGAGGGACAAAGTGTAAGCCTGTAGTTTAGCATAGATTTGAACATACCTGATAGCAGAGAAAGTATCATATGGACATCTGTAGTTTTAGGTGTTAAACTGATAGAAGCTTGGAATAAAATATGACTTTAATTTGTATAAACAATGCCCCTAAAAGAGGATAGGATTTTGTAACCCTTTTAAAATTATCTCTCTTGTCAATGTCTGATTATTTATCAAATGAAGGGTAAATATAAAATTAAAAAAACCAACAAACCTACTTAATTATCAATGGTCATTAACTTTTAAAGATTTAAACTTAATGGTTTATTAATTCAAGATTTGGAATCTTTAAGATTTAGAACAATTTTAATTTTGAGCTCAGGAAGACTTTCCTATTAGGAAACAGGATATTTAGAAATTCTTAGAAATAATCACAAAAAAAAACCTAAATGAGAAAACAATTGCATTGTTCTATGTAAACACAAAAATTTATATCCTGCTGATACTGTAAATGAAAAAAATGTGAACAATATCAAAGCATAATAGTTTCATAGAAGAAAAACTTGTCGGAAGGCTCTAATTTTTATTATGTTCTGTAAACAAGACAGATTTCCAGGCTGTAAATATAATTTTAGGTGAAAACTTTAACTAGTTTTGTTTTTATTGAAAATAGTTTTGGTTTAACCTCTATGGCCTCCAAGGAAATTTGAGAAATTTGCAAGAATGTTTTTACTTCTTAGCTATCACATTACACAGGTGGATGGATGAAAGTGGGTAGACTGGGGTAGGCGGAGGGAAAGTGTACAGGGAGAAAGAACTGGAATCAGTGTGTGGGACATCTCTTGGCTGAACTAGAAATCTAGGAAAATAGAAACATTCAGGTATCTGATGGGGTGATGTTATGCATTCTAAATGTTAATTAATCTGCTCCCAGAAGCCTGCTTGCTGTACACCAAGTGAAGCTATGCTACCTTTCTTGTTAACCATTGTCTCTGATTGGTTAAATAAATGCAGAGGCCTGAGATTGGTCAAAGACAGAGGTAGGTGGGACAAAGGTGCTCAGACTTCTGAAGCAGAGAGTTTGATCCTCCAACAGAAGAAGCCTCAAGAAGAAAGAAAGAGCAGGAAGGAGGACACATGACATGGGTTAGAAAAAAGAACCTCATTCCACATGGCCAGGAACATCAGCAGAGTGTGGAGAATAACAACCCAGGGGACATATGTATATATTGGATCATATTTGGGGAATATTATGAGCTAGTTTAGATGGGCTAAGATTGTACAATCCAGGCCAAGGCTTGTTAAAATTCATCAAGTGTCTCTGTGTTTATTTATAATGGTAGGTTAAAGATTAACACTGTCAACCAATTAATGATAATCTAACCACTGGGAAATAATATAATTACCCACTTTCTACAAATGGCATCCAACGTAATGTAATTATTTTTTTCTACAGGTATCTATGAGGGAGGCCTAGTTAAGACTTCTGGCAGTGGGGGATATGGAGCCTGAAATGGCCATCTCCTGTAACCAGAAAAGATTTCCAATGGAGAGACTGGGACACCAATCCCAGCCACAAAACCTTAGACCCACAATTTCTCCTGCCAACAAGATGTTCAGGAGCAAAGATGGAGCAGAAATCGAAGGAATGTCCAACCAATGACTAGCCCAGCTTGAGCCATGAGAGAGAGCCCATCCCTGACACTATTAATGATATTCTACTATACTTCCAGGAAGGCATCTAGCACAAATGTCATCTGAGAAGCTTCACTCAGCAACTGATGGAAACAGATGCAGAGACCACAGCCAAACATTAGGCAGAGTTTGAGGAATTCTTTGGAAGAGGGGATGAAGGATTGAAAGAGCCAAAGAGGTCAAGGACACCACAAGAAAACCTACAGAATCAACTAACCTGGGCTCATAGGGGCTCACAGAAACTGAACTGCCAATGAGGGAGCATGCATGTAACAGACCCTTGGCACATATGTAGCAGTGGTACAACTTGGTCTTTGTGTGGGACCCCCTAACAGCAGGAACAGTCTCTGACTCTGTTGCCTCCTTTTGGATCCTTTTCTCCTAACTTGGCTGTCTTGACTAGCCACAATAGGAGAAGACGCTCCTAGTACTACTGCAACTTGATATGCCAAGCCGAATTGATATCCATGGGAAGACGGCCTTTTTCTGAGCCTTTTCTGAGGAGAAATAGAGGATGGGAGGATGGCAAGGAGATGAGGTGAGAGGAAAGGACTGGTAGGAGAGGAAGGAGGGGAAGCTACAATCAGGATGTAAAGTAAATAAATTAATTAATAAAGATGAGAAAAAGAACAACTATTTAAAATTCCAAATTACTGCTAATTAATTTTTTAAAATTCACCTCAAGTTTAATTGCACTGTTATTTAAAAATTTTTATGGTGCATAAAATATAAATTTAAAAAAATGAAGTTTTAGTATTAAAAACAAGATATTTTTTTTATTTTGTTAATTCTGCTGTTAAACTGATAAAGTTAGTAAATCATCAGAGTTCTGAGGATAAATTAGAGCAGAAAGCATACTCAAATGTCACAGGAAGTCTTTTTATTAGACATTTTAAATGTCATATTCAGCATATCTCTGAGAAGTTTGAGGACTGTCTATTAAATATACCTGATTATTTATTTATTTAGGCTTTTTAAGAATTTATCTATTTATTATTATGTATACAATGTTCTGAATTGAAGTATGTAAGCCTACACGCCAGAAGAGGGCACCAGGTCTCATTATAAGTGGTTGTGAGCCATCATGTGGGAATTGAACTCATGACCTCTGGAAGACCAGAAAGTACTCTTAACCTCTGAGCCATCTCTCCAGTCCTTATTTATGTTTTTTTTTTTTTTTTTGAGACAGAGTCTCTGTGTAGCCCTGGCTGTCCTGGAACTCACTGTGTAGGTCAGGCTGGCCTTGAACTCACAGAGATCTGCCTGCCAATACCTCCTGAGTGCTGAGATAAATGGCATGTACCACCATTCCTGACTATACCTGATTTTAAATAAACTTTACTTGTTTTTAATTATATACCTTAGGCTTAATAGGAATCAACAAACACTCATCAATGACAAATCTCAATATCCACGGTCTCAATTCCTCCCAAAATGAAAAAGACTAACAGAATGGATTTGAAAACAGCATCCATCATTCTGCTGCATCCAAGAAACACACCTTAACAGCAAGGAAAAGCCTCATCTCAGGAAAAATGGATGGGAAGAGATATCCAAAACAAAGGAAGCCAAGAAGCAAGCTGGTGTATCCACTTTAATATCTGACAATAGACTTCAATTCAAAACTAATCAGAAAGGATAGTGAAGGACTATATAATCATCAAAAGAAAAACTGAAGAGGATATTGTGATTCTAAACATTTACACACCAAACACAGGGAATCAATATTTGATAAAAGAAACACTACTACAATTCCAATCACATATTGGTCCCCATATAGTGATAATGTGACACTTCAGTACCCCACTGTCATCATTAGACAGGTCGTTAAGACAAAAACTAAACAGAAAAATGGTGAACTGTTTCACAGATCATAGACCAATGGACATAATAGATATTAACAAACATTTCAAAAAAAACAAAAACAAACCAAAAAAAGAACCACCAAATGGATTTGAGCCGGACATGGTGGCGCACATCTTTAATCCCAGCACTTCGGAGGCAGAGGCAGGCGGATCTTTGTGATTTCAAAACCAGCCTTGTCTGCAAAGTGAGTCCAGGACAGCCAGGGTTATACAGAGAAACCTTGTCTCGAAAAACAAACAAAAAAAAAAAACCCCACAAATCCCAAAACAAAACAAACATTTCACCCCCCCACACACACACACAAAAATACCTTCTTTTCATCAGCTGATGGAGCTTTCTTCAACTTGAACACATACTTGGACACAAAGCAGTTCTCAAAAGTATAAGAAAATTGGAATAACATCCTGTATCCTATCTGACCACCACAGATTAAAACTGGTTATCAACAACAGAGAGTTTTAAAACTCATGGAAACTGAGAAACTCACTGCTGAATGAAAAATGGGTCAAAACAGAAAGTAAGAAGAGAATTCAAAACATCTTGGAATAGAGTGAAAATGAGAACGTGCATAACTCATGACATAGGATGAAGACAGTTCTAAGAGGCAACTTGATAACACTAAGTGCCTACCTTAAAACAATTGGAGAGATTTCACACTAGTAGCTTAACAGCATAACTGAAAACTCTAGAACAAAATGAAGAAGTACCCAAAAGGGGTACCCAGCAAGAAATAACCAAACTCCTGGCAGAAATCAATAAAATAAAAAGAGCAGCAATAAAACAGGACAAAGAATCAAGGAAGCAAAGAATTGGTTCTTTAAGAAAATCAGTAAGACTGAAAAGCCTTAAGGTAAATAAACTAAAAGGCAGAGAGAATATCAAAATTAACAAAATTAGAAATGAAAAGGAGGATATGACAACAGACACCAAGGAAACTCAAAGAACCATAAGGGCATATTTTAAAAACATGTACTCCACAAATTTGTAATTTCTAAAAGAAATGAATAATTTTCTTGATATACCACCTACCAAAGTTAAATCAAGATCAGATCAACAATTTAACAGACCCATAACTTCAAGTGAAATAAAAATAATAATGAAGTCTCCCACACAATAAAAAAATCAGAGTCAGATGGTTTTAGTGTGGATTTCTACTAAACTTTCAAGGGAGAATTAATGCCAATATTCCTCAAATTATTCCACACAATAGAAACAGAAGGAACATTGCTCCATTTTTTTAATGAGGTCACATTTACAGACACCTATCATATAAACACTCAACTAGGCAAGAAAATTACAAATGCATTTCCCTTATGAACATAGATGCAAAATTGCTCAGTCAAAGACTTGCAAACTAAATGCAAGAACACATCAAAGAGATTATGTAAGCTTTATTCCAGAGAAGCAGGGAGGTTTCAACATATGTAAGTTCTCATTCGATGAAGAAAGGGCCTCTGAAAAAGATATAACAACCCTTCCTGATAGACATCCTGGAGAGATTAGGGATACAAGGGACATACCTCAAAACAATAGAGGTAATTTACAGTAAGGCCACAGCCAACATCAACCCAAATGGGAAGAAAGTAAAAGCATTTCTATTAAAATCAGAAACAAAGCAAAGTTGTCCACTCTTTAAATACTTATTCCAGGGGGAGCGAAGATGGCGGCGACCTACACTGATGCATTCTGAACGCGGGGAAAAAAGAGCCATAAAAAACACAGAGTTACTGGGCACTGTGCAAAAACCGGAGGGGCTAGACCCCCCCCCCCCCGGGAATGCTCACAGCTCCCAAGGGACTGTTAAAAGTCCCAGGGCAAGGCTCTCCCCATCTCTCACAGACACGGAGGCCACTAAACCGGGGATTCGGGAACTCCCATTTGGTGAGGCGCCTGGTAAGATCGTTCCCAACTTACAGCAGGCAGGATCAGAGGCCACTTGGCCATAGATCGCTGTCCTATTGGGCTCCCCACACATCAGGTTGAACTTATACCCACTTAGAAAAGGTTGCGAGATAGTGGAAGCCTTAGCAAGGAACAAACAGGGGGCTCAGTGGGTGGTCCGCAGCCGCTCGTGAAGCGGAGGGCGGGAGGTTCCGAGAGAGCGCGGGAAGACGGGAACACAAAAGCAGGCGGGAGCGGCCAAATCTCGCACACTCACGAGAGCGCAGGTGGGGAGGGAGTACTGCTGGCAGGGCCAAATCCCCGCCAGTCCACGGCAGGTCATCTGGGGAGAGAGACAGGCGTGGGTGGGACCAGGGGTCCGTGCACCCACGGCGGAGCTGCTGGGACGAGAGGTGCACTTAGGCAGCCGGAGGATCCGGGGCTTGGGGTACCCATGGGACCCGTGGCGGCGCAGACAGGGAGGAAATCAGGCACAGGGTCCAGCCCTGTGGCGAGAAGACTAGAGAGAAACCAGAAATCGGGACCATAGCTGTATCCTGGAAAATCCAGACATATCAGGTGTGGAGCCAGACCCTGTCAGCCTCCGGGACGACAAACAAAGCCCACAGAATCTGTGCCTGGGCAAACAGGCCCATACCATCAGAACCATTACAGGCCGATAACTCAGAGTGCAACATAGAGAAGTCTGAATTGGGAGCAGTGAAACAATCCTGGTCCATTACTCACAACCTGGGAATAGGCTGCACCAGATCACAGTGCCTCTGGCCATTAAAATCACAGTGACCTTGAAATCCCCCTGTAAGCAACGACAGATAGCCAAGTAACTCGTCCCCTGCACCAAATCATCCACTGTGGTTCCAAGCACAGAAAACAGACAGCTAAATGCATCCAATGGCGAAAGGTCAAAAAAAAAATAGAAATCAAGGAATTATGACTCCAACAAAGCAGAACCACCCTAGCTCATCCAATTCGGATGACCACACACCAACAGAAACACATGAAAACATTGACAATTCTGCAGTATGGAAAGTGATAGAGTCCCTACAAGAAGAACTTAAATCTATGAAGGAATTCAAAGAAACCACAATTCTACAAATCAAAACAAGGAACAACACCATTAAAGAGCTCCAAGCCAAGGTGACAGAGCTTGAACAGGAAAAGGAAAAAGCCATGAAAGATTTTCATACAAAAACAAGCAAGCTGGAGAAGGAAATGTACAAAACGAACAAAACCATACAAGACATGAAAATAGAAATAGAAACAATAAAGAAAACACAGTCAGAGTTAAAAGAGGAAGTGGAGAACCAAGGGAAGAGAACAGGAACTACGGATGTGGGTATCAACAATAGGATGCAAGAGATGGAAGACAGGATCTCAGGCATGGAAGATTCAGTGGAAGAAATCAGTACATCATCCAAAGAAAATGAGAAGGCTAAAAAATCTCTCACCCACAACATCCAAGAAATCAAGGACTCAATGAAAAGACGGAACCTAAGAATTATAGGTATAGAGGAAAGAGAAGACTCCCGACTCCAAGGTCCAGGAAATATCTTCAACAAAATCATAGAGGAAAACTTCCCAAACCTGAAAAAAGAGATGCCAATAAAAATCCAAGAGGCATACAGAACACCAAACAGATTAGACCAGAAAAGAAACTCCTCTCGCCACATAATAATTGAAACCCCAAATGTACAGAACAAAGAAAGAATATTAAAAGCTGTAAGAGAAAAAGGTCAAGTCACATTCAATGGCAGACCCATCAGAATTACACCTGACTTCTCCCCAGAAATGGTAAAAGCTAGAAGGGCCTGGTCAGATATACTACAAGTCCTAAGAGACCATAGATGCCCAGCCAGACTACTTTACCCAGCAAAACTCTCTATCAACATAGATGGAGAAAACAAGATATTCCATGACAAAATTAAATTTAAACAATATCTACCCACAAACCCAGCCCTACAGAAAATCCTAGAAGGAAAATCCCAACCCAGAGAAGAAAACTCCACCCAAGAAAACAAAGGGAATAGAAAACCCATCAGCAACTAAACCAAAAGAGGAACAGAACCACCGCCTATACCAAACTAATGGGAAATAACAACCCCAGGTCACTAATATCCATCAACATCAATGGACTCAACTCCCCAATAAAAAGACATAGGTTTACAGAGTGGATCCGCAAGCAAGACCCTTCCTTATGCTGTATACAAGAGACACATCTAACTACAAAAGATAGACACTGCCTCAGAGTAAAGGGCTGGGAAAAGGTTTTCCAAGCAAATGGACCCAGGAAGCAAGCTGGAGTAGCCATCCTAATATCAAACAAAACAGACTTCCAACTGAAGTTAATGAAGAAAGACAAAGAAGGGCACTATATACTCATTAAAGGGAATATTCATCAAGAGGAAATTTCAATACTGAACATCTATGCCCCAAATACAAAGGCATCTACTTTCGTAAAAGAAACACTTCTAAAACTTAAAGCGCACGTCGATCACAACACATTAGTAGTGGGAGACTTCAACACCCCACTCACAACAAAGGACAGATCATCAAGACAGAAGACAAACAGAGAAATATTGAGTCTAACAGTGATCATGAAACAAATGGACCTAACAGATATCTACAGAACGTTTCACCCAAACACAAAGGAATACACCTTCTTCTCAGCACCCCACGGAACCTTCTCCAAAATCGACCACATAATTGGTCACAAAGATAGTCTCAGTAGATACAAGAAAATTGAAATAACACCTTGTATCTTATCAGACCACCACGGAATAAAGCTGGTCTTCAACAGTAAAAGAATCAACAGAAAGCCTACACACACATGGAAATTGAACAGCTCCTTACTGGATGACCACTGGGTGAGGGAAGAAATAAGGAAGGAAATCAAAGACTTCTTAAAATCCAACGACAATGAAGACACAACATACCCAAACCTATGGGATACATTGAAAGCTGTGCTACGAGGAAAGTTCATAGCACTAAGTGCTTTCAAAAAGAAAATTGTGACAGCTCATATTAGTGAACTAACAGCTAAGCTGGGTGAATTGGAAAAAAAAGAAACAAACACTCCCAAGAAGAGCAGAAGACAGGAAATCATCAAACTTAGAGCTGAAATCAACAACTTAGAATCAAAAAGAACTATACAAAGAATCAATGAAACCAAGAGTTGGTTCTTTGAGAAAATCAACAAAATAGACAGACCCCTAGCCAAATTAACTAAAAGGCAAAGGGAAAGAACACAAATCAACAAAATCAGAAATGAAAAGGGAGAAATAACAACAGACATTGAGGAGATCCAGAAAATATTCGGACATTACTTTAAAAATCTATATTCCACTAAATTTGAAAACCTAAGCGAAATGGACAATTTCCTCGATAAATTCCACCTACCAAAACTAAATCAAAATCAGATTAACAGCTTAAACAGCCCAATAACACCTAAGGAAATAGAAACAGTCATTAATAATCTCCCAACCAAAAAAAGCCCAGGGCCAGATGGCTTTAGCACGGA
>CAJQZJ010032158.1:3795485-3810891 GCA_907164525.1 Lophiomys imhausi
CGCAGGCGCCTGTGTAAACAATAAAGTTGCCTCTTGCACTTGCATCCAGTGGTCTCGGTCTCTGTCCTTGGACGCTGGGCCCCAGGGGCGGTGTCCCCATTTCAGGGGTCTTTCAGGAGGAGAGTACAAGAGAAAGTATTTTCTTCCGTCTTAATCTCGCCTGAACCTACTAGGGCCTTTACAAAATCCTTTATGTGTTGCATCATGTTTTCAGAATAATTCCAAATGTTACTGAAAGCCAGGCTGTTCTTTTGACTTTTATTTTTCTTTTTGAGTTAGAGGCTTTCCACGTAGCCCAGCCTAGCCTGGAATTTACAAAGTATGTAGACTTAGCCTTCAAGTGCTGCCATTATAGATGTGAGCTACCTCGCTTGTGTTGCTCTATTTAACCTTTTAGAAATGCTTGCATGACAACTCAGTTTTCTTTGTGGAAACGCCTCATTTCAGCCTTCAAGAAATATCTTCTTTTGAACTAGCCTAGACTTGTCTCCAGCTTCTGATCCTCCTACCTTTTTGACCTCTTCCCCTAGTGCTAGGACATGGTCTCCTGTGGCCAGATAGTACCTCTACCTCCAAGCGGTATTGATTTTTATTATCTGTGTGCTTGTGTATGCACTACTGATGTGCAGGTGCCTGTAGAGACTAGACAAGGGCTTTGGGTGCCCTAGAGCTGGAATTACAGGTCACCAGACATAGGTGCTGGAACGAGGAGGAATGGCCTTAAACCACTGGTCCAGGTCCTCAGATAGTGTTTTTAAGTTTAAATGTGAGGGCTGGCAGCTCAGCGGTAGAGCACTTTCCTGGTAAGCATGTGACCATGGTCTCAGTCCCTGGTACTACCACAGAAAACAAAACTGACTATATTGTGGATAAAAACTATTAATTTCTCTTTTTAAAAATTATGTAATGAACATTGGTTTTTTGATTGTGTGTCTTTTGGATCGTTTGGAACAGAAGTTACAGTTGTGAACTGCCATGTGGGTGCTGGGAATTGAACCTAGGTCCTCTGGAAGAGCAGTCAGTGCTCTTAACCACTGAGCCATCTTTCCAGCACCTGTATTCATTTCTCAAATTTAGATATGTAAGCTTTTTTTTTTTTTAATCTCAATTCATACCAGTGTAAACCAGCTCATGTGGTGTTGCAGGCCATTAGTCCTAGGCAGAGGAAGGCAGAACTCTAAGTTCCAGGCCAGCCAAGGTTATATAATAAGACCTTGGTTTTGTGTGTGTTTTGTTTTATTTTATTTTGTTTTTTAAAGTAAACAAAACTTTCAACAAGATGCTATATAGTAACTATATGCTTAGTTTCAAGGGCCTTTAATGATGGGAAAAATAAAGGTTAAAAATGAACATTTAAATGCTTTCTGTTTTTTAGTGTTTCAAGGTTAGAATTCGTTTTTGTGGAGTGATGCTCTTTGTTCTTAAGGCAGTTTTAACTTTACTGTTAATATACACTATACTGAAAGATATAGTGAGTTTCTTATTGCTACAATAATCCCTTCAAGCTTTTCTCGGTCTTTTTGGTTTTGTTTTTTTTGAGACAGTGTTTATTTGCATACTCTGTAAATCTAAATATCCTGTATTAACATCTCAAGTTCTGAGAATACAAGGCTTGGGCTACTTTGCTCAGAAAGTTACTGATTTTAAACAAGAGACCTTACCTTAAAATACTATGATCAGAATCGACATAGGTTTCACCAAGCTACAACCAAGGTATTCAGGCAGCTTTCTTTCTGAAGGGTCTAGGAGACAACCCAGAAGGGCCTAGAAGACAACCCAGAAGGGCCTAGGAGACAACCCCTTTCTTCGTTTCTTTAGGTTATAGGACAGCAGTCCCTGTTTCTTTGCTGTTGATTCTTAAGTTTAGAGTGTCCATTTTCTTTGATAAGTAGCCCTGTCTTCAGTGCAGCAACAAGCTACGTGCCAAAGCCCAGCACTTGAGGTGCCCGAACCTCTGCTGTGCTGCTGTGTTGTACTGTGACGTTTCCCCTATCCTCCCCTTGTGTTTTGTATAGATAGGGTCCCTGCTCAAGCTGACCCAACAACTTCCCTCTCTGTGCCCCCATATTGGATCCACCAGGGTCACTAGTTAGCAACCCCATTCCACCTGTAACGCCTATTGCCTTGTGAAGTTGGTATCCAGAAGTTAGACATCACACATGAGAGTTTGGTGGGGAGGGCAGAAAGTTTTACTTTATCTACTGACTGCATCTTTGTGGAACAAGAGCCAGAACTTTCTGTTTTCATTGTTTCAAAGTAATAGACTCATGTTAGTTTTTTATGACTTGCAAGACTACCTTGAGAACCAGGCAACCATTTAGGGATCTTTCATAAAATGCTTCCTGGCACTTCTAATTTTTTCCCCCTCTCTTCTGCCTCCCCAACCCTACCTCCCAGCATTGCAGATTTCCTTAGTTTTTTCCAGAGAGTTTGGTTTGCTTGTATTTGTCTGGAAGTCACTTAGAATTGATGAAGTAACTGCAAAACTTTCATTTTGTTTCTTCTATCTTCTTCTTTGTTGGAGTGGCTTATTCTTACCCATATTTTCTATTTATTTCTTGTATTATAGTTTTGTGATTGTAGAGAAGAAGACCTAAACTTTTTATATTTTCTTAGAGAAAAAAAATCTCTTGATACTAAGGTAAGGAGAAGGAAAAATCAAAACTCATATGCCAGCTTTACTCTTGACTTGTGGTTAAGAGAACTTCTACTCTTATTTATTTATGTTCTTTTATTGGAGCTTACTCATTTCGGCTTGATTGTGTTTGGAATGAATGTGTTGCTCAACATTCACTTCATTTTTAATAAGGCCTTTGTCAGAAGAACTGCTTTGGTAATGTCACATCATACATTGTTCTATATAAGAAGAAATAATTCCTTTAATAATAATAAATTGCATGTTTTAAGTCATGAGGACTTTAAGAATACTTTATAATTTTATAGAACCTTTAACTGTCATACCTTAGCCAAAACAAACAAAAGGTTTCAGTACTGGTAAATATTGTTAAAGTGTGTCACAATTCACAAGGTTCTTTGATATTTATCTTGTTTTATTTACTGTTACCAAAATTCTGTGGAGTCGTTTTGTTTTTGTTTTTTTTTTGTTGCTGTTTTGTTTTGTTTTCCCCTGTTTGGTACTGAGGATAGAACCCAGTGTCTTGAACATGCTAGGCAAGCCCTTTACTACTGAATTTCTTTTCTAGCCCTTTCTCTGAGTTTGGTTACTTTTTAATTTTTTTAAAGGGTGTATTTATTTTTATTTTATGCATATGAATATTTTGCCCGTGTGTACGTATATATGTGTACCATGAGTGTGCAGGTACCATCGGAAGCCAGAAGATGATAATGGATTCTTACAACTGTAGTTACAGGATGGTTGTGAGCCACTGTGTGATTGCTGGAAGCCAAACTTGAGTCCTCCAGGAGATGTTGGGCCATCATCTCTCTAGCCCCCTTGAACACTTTTGTTGCTCTATTGTTCTGGCTTGCTCTCTTTCCTTTCAGTGTGTTGTCTGAGCCACTCAAACTCCTATGTTCAGGTGATTTCTCCACCTCAGCCTGTGAGCAGCTGGACCTATAGCTTCTTTCTTGCTGTTTAACAAGGATGAGATGTATGTAGAAAGAAATGATGTACTTTTTGGTTTTTAATTTTTTCAAATTCTTACTGAGGCATCATTTATTGAAGGTAATTACTTTTTCTGAGGGTAACTACACCCCCTTTTACTCCTTGATTTGTATTGGGGTTTCTGCCCCCTTTTGCCTGTATTAGTTCCTGAATAAGTGACAAAGAGACACTACTAATAAATATAAGTGTTTTTAAATAAAAATTTTCAGTTATAATCACCTGTCTCAATGTTTTGTAAACATACTTCTCTTGTTCTGCCCAGTTCTCAAGATCCCAGAGACCATCCAGGAGCCAACACCAATGGAAAAGCATAAGGGTTTTATATTTAAGCTCAAGCAGGGACCTCCTGTAGAAGAAATTAATTAAATTATGTGAAGTGCCATTTGTAGAAAGAATTATTAAATTATTTACTTAGTATTTATATTATTGTTAATTGGTTGGCGGTGTTAATCCTTAACCTGCCATTATAAATGAGCACATAGAGACCTTATGGATTTTAACAAGCCTTGACCTGGATTGAACAATCTTGACCCATCTAAGCTAGCTCATAATTCTATTCCCCAAATATTACCCCATATATACATGCATCCCTTTGGACTGCTATTCTACACGCTATGCTGATGTTCCTGGCCACATGGAATGAGGTTCCATGGTGTGTGTCCTCCTTCTTGCTCTTTGCTGTTTGTCTTGGAGGCTTCTTCTACTTCATCTACTGGAGCCTTCTTCTTCCCATGAACCTCTCTGCTTCCGAAGCCCATGCACCTTAGTTCCACCTGCCTCTGTCTTTGCCCAATCTCAGGCCTCAGCATTTATTCAACCAGTGTAAGTAACAACAAGACAGCAAGCAGGATTAAATTAAATTAAATTAAAAAGCAATTAGCATTTAGAATGCATAACATCACCCTATTAATGAACTACTTGCCTTACCATTTGGGGCCTTTTGGTGTTTTGACTCTTTACTTACTTGCCTTGCCTTTAGGGGCCTTATTGTGTTTTGACTCATTTGACCTAGGTGCCTTGCCTTAGGGGTCTTTTTGTGTTTTTAAAATTTTGATTTCCTTTCTTGCCATTTAGGGCTTTGTGGTGTTTTGACTCCTGATCTTATCGCCTTGCCATTTAGTGCCTTTTGGTGTTTTGACTCCTTTGACCCACTTGCCTTGACATTTGAAGCCTTTTGGTGTTTTCACTCTTTTGAACTACTTGCCTTGCATTGGGCCTTTTGGAGTTTTGACTGTTTTGATTTACTGGCCTTGCCATTTAGGGCTTTTTGATGTTTTGAACCTTTTGGCCTACATGCCTTGCCATTTGGGGCCTTTTGGTGTTTTGGCTCTTTAACTAGTTCCCTTGACATTTTGGGCCTTTTGGTGTTTTGACTCTTTAGAACAACTTGCATTGCCTTTTGGGACCTACTGGTATTTTGACCTTTTTGAGCAACCTGCCTTGCCAATTGGGGCCTTCTGGTGTTTTGACTCCTGATCTTCTTGCCATGCCATATGCATCCTTTAGGTCTTTTGGCTCTTTTGAACTACTTGCCTTGCTATTTGGGGCCTTTTGGTGTTTTGAATCTTTTGACCTACTTGCCTTGGCATGTCAGGGACTTTTGAACGTTTTGACTCTTTTAATTTACTTGCATTGTCACTTGGGGCCTTTTAGTGTTTGGACTCTTGTCCTACACACCTTGCTATTTGTGGCATTTTGATGGTTTGGCTATTTTCACCGACATGTCTTGGAATTTGGAGCCTTTGTTGTTTTGATTCTTTGACATACCTTGCCATTTGGGGCATTTTTGCGTTTTGACTCTTTTGAACTACCTACCTTGGAATTTTGGACCTTTTTGTTTTGATTCTTTGACCTATTTACCTTGCCATTTGGGGCATTTTTGTGCATTGACTCTTGTGACTTACTTTCCTTGTCATTTGGGAACTTTTGGTGTTTTGACATTTTTCACCTACTTGTCTCCCCTTTGGTACCTTCTGTTGTTTTGACTCCTAATATTCCTTTTTGAGTGTTTTGACCTACTTGCCTTGGCATTAGAGTCCTTTTTTGTTTTAACTCTTTGAAATTACTTGCCTTGCCTTTTGGGACCTTTTTCTGTTTTGAGTGTTTTGAACGACTTGCCTTGCCATTTACAGTGTTTTGGTAATCTGTCTGTTTTGACCTCTTTGCCTTGCCATTTGGGGCCTTTTGGTGTTTTTAGCCTTTTGAACTTCTTGCCTTACAATTTGTGTACTTTTGGTGTTTGAGTCCTTTGACCTACTTGTCTTGCCATTTGGGACCTATTGGTGTTTTGACATTTTTGACCAACTTGCCTTGCAAATTGGGACCTTCTGGTGTTTTGACTCCTTTTATTCATGCCATGCCATATGGATCCTTTAGGCGTTTTGTCTCTTTTTTACTACTTGCCTTGTCATTTGGGGCCTTTTGGTATTTTGAATTTTTGACCTTCTTGCCTTGGCATTTTAAGGTCTTTTGAGCGTTTTGACTCTTTTAAATTACTTGCATGGTCATTTGGGGCCTTTCGGTGTTTTGACACTTTGGAACTACCTGCCTTGCCTTTTGGCACCTTTTGGTGTTTTGACACATTTGAGCTATTGCCTTGCCAATTGGAGCCTTCTGGTGTTTTCACTCTTTTGACCTACATGCCATGGCATTTGCGGCCTTTGTTGTTTTGAACCTTTTGAACTACTTGCCATACAATTTGGGTACTTTTTGTGTTTTGACTCTTTTAAACTACTTGGCTTGCCATTTGGAGTCTCTTTGGTTTTGAAACTTTTTATCTACTTGCCTTGCTATTTAGGGCCATTTGGTGTTTTGACTCTTTTGCCTACTTGTGTTGAAATTTGTGTTCTTTTGTTGTTTTGGCGTTTTTGACCTACCTGCCTCCCCCTTCGGATCGTTTTGCTGTTTGGCTCTTTTGACTTATTTGCTTTGTCCTTTGGGCCCTTTTGGTGATTTTGCTCTTGGGCCCTACACTCCTTTCTGTTTTGGCATTTTGGTGTTTTGCCTCTTTTGGCCCACTTGCCTCGTTATTTTTGGCCTTTGGTCTTTTGATTCTTTGCCTTATTTGCCTTGTCATTTGGAGCCTTTCGGTGTTTTGAGTCTTTTGACCTACCTGCCATGCCATTTGAGATTTTGGGGGTTTTGAAACTTCTTATCAATATCCCCTGCCATTTATGTCCTTTGGGTGTTTTGAGTCTTTGACCTACTCTCATTTCCATTTGTGGCCTTTTGTTGTTTTGACTCTTTTGACCTTTTGCCTTTCTATTAGGGGTTGTTAGTATTTTGAATCTTTTGACCTTACCTTGGCATTTCAGGGACTTTTGAGTGTTTTGACACTTTTAACTTCCTTGCATTGTTTTTTGGGTACTTTTGGTGTTTTGAGTCTTTTGACCTACTTGCCTTGCCATTTGGGACCTATTGCTGTTTTGACATTTTTGACCAACTTGCCTTGCCAATTGGGGCCTTCTCATGTTTTGACTCCTGATCTTCTTGCCATGCCATATGGATCCTTTAGGCGTTTTGGCTCTTTTGTACTACTTGCCTTGCCATTTGGTGCTTTTTTATATTTTGAATCTTTTGACCTACTTGCCTTGGCATTTCAGAGACTTTTGAATGTCTTGTCTCTTCTAACTTACTTGCATTGTCACTTGAGACATTTGGAGTTTTGACTCTTTCGACCTACTTGCCTTGCCATTTGGGCACTTGGTGTTTTGAGTCTTTTGATCCAACTTTGCAATGCTTGTCTTTGTGGGACCCTTTATATCTTCCTGATGGTAACAAACTTCTCTTAGCCTGTCTAGTTTTCATCTTTGCCTCTGGGGATGAGGGGTGAACCCATAACTCGCCCAGCACAAGGCAGCTTTCACCTTTGGAAGCCTTTCCTGTTTGTATTTTTCTTCACATCAGACAAGCATGCACATTGAATTTGCATGTAAACTCCTCTTGTATGGATTCAGAGAAAGACATAGACAAAAACATATAAACAAGAAGACAAACAAAACCAGCACACAACAACTGGGCAGGCAGAACCTGAACAAACCTGGTGAGTCAGCCCAAATCAATCTGATACCAAAACAAGGAAACAGTCATATAGATTATTCAGTGTACAGCACAACAGTGAGACAGTGCCAAGCTCGATCAAACAACCAGCTAGGCAAGACTTTTCCCGATCCCCCACTGCCACTGGGGATCCTGGAGGCACCTCTTCCCCCTTCTTTCTCAGAGAGAGCTGGTGTGTCCTCCAGGCTCTCGAGACTGGCAGAATAACAGGCACGTCTGCACTATGGCTCGGTAGTCGCCTGCATTATCTGAACACAGCAACCAGAAACTGTATGTCATGTGACATGTACAAACCCAGAACACCTAACACATACTTCCAAATATTTCTGAACTTGGGCAAACCAAGAAGGAAACCAAAAGTAAGGCAACAGAAGCCAAACCACAGAACACAAACAAAACCAAATGGTCTCACAAAAAATAAATCAGTCCAGACAGACTTTCATGCAGATCCTGAAAACAAGCCAAACTTTAACTTTTCACAGAATGAAAACAGAGTCAAGCAGTCTCACAGACAGCATAGACAGAGTGTTCAGCTAGAAAAAAAAAATGAACTCATACATCTGTCTCCGGGTCTTACTGGTGACTCAGGGTCCCCAAGATCTTGGTGGGACCTCAAATTGTAAAGGTCAATACCAGTCTACTGGAAATTCAGGACGCCCTGGTTTTCACAAGTACATAGACAGACATATACAGAGACAAACACATATAGAGACACAGTCAGTAGCTTACCAGCTGGTTTGAACCTTCCAGGCAGGAATCTTGGTAACCTTGGAGATTCAGGGTGGATGAGCTCCCAAATGTTCTTTCTGCCTGGTTCTTGAGACCCCAAAGAGCACCTAGGAGCCAAGTCCGATGTAAATACACGAGGGTTGTTTATTCAAGCTCAGACATTGGATTCTCACTACTCACTGACAAACCACTTCGAGTTGAGAGCCCCCAGACCCAAAAGTACATAGTTTATATAGGGACTCAGAAAAGAAGCAAGTTCTTTACTATATGATTGTATACATTTGGGTAGCTAGTTCTATACATTTCTGATTGGCTCCTTGTTACTAACTACCTGAGGTTAGCTTGACCATCAGAAAGTTTTAGACTTCTTGGGTGATTTCTCAGAGTGAGCTGTCTGGTGATGATGAGGGAACACACATCCATACAAGGTTGGGTACATTTTGTTATTCTGGAACTGGAGATCACATCTCAGTCAAACTCAATATAAAATGAAAACTTTTTCAAGAGGGATTCAGTCAGGCTCCAACTTCCCCTTTTCTCTAGGTCAGAGAGACCTTATCATGGGTCTTTAAACATTTCAGTGGTCTGTCTCTGACAAAAGGTCAAAGGACTATAAGCATTAAGTCATATAAGGGTCATAAAGCATAACCAGTAGAAAGAGAACCAAGGGCCCAAGTAGTATACCAGTTGGCATTATAGAAATAGATATCCATTTGTAGCCTATGTAAGGGAGGTCCTTTTGACTTTATTTCAGCCTATTGGGTGGAATAATGGATGACTTACTCTCTTCTGTAACTATTTCCAGCTGACATGAGGGCATTGTCATCAGGGACCAGAGAGGCTGAAATGCTAGTCAAAGGCTGGGTAATGGGGCAGTTATCAGAAGCATCTGATTAGTCCACTGATCCAGGTGAAGGACAGGGAGTAATCATATCCTTTGGACTGGTTCACATTAGCTTTCAGGAAGTCCAGGGCTCAGCTTTTGCAGTCCGCAGGTGATCTCAGGATAGAGTCTATCAGCCAGGTGAGAATCCGCTGAGACAAACATAGACTGGGAACAGAAGTTAAAATTGTTTTCACCATGACCAAGGGAAAAGTCTCATTTTAAGAACAGGTAGTTGAACTAATCTGGAATCCTGTTTGATCTGTGTCAGATGAATCCAGTTTTTATGATTGGTCCCAGAAAGATAAATTATAATATGACAAACACTTGAAAAACAGACTAGGGTTATTAGCATGAACAGTCTTCAAACCAAAGGAGATTTAAAAATCTTAAACTTGTGACTAATCATCTAGTGGTATGTTTTATGAGAGCTAGACCAACAACTTATTGGAACTTTAACATAACAAGGAGAAGAAGAAGCTAACTGTTTTCTGAGTCTGGTATCAAGGTAGACTGAGATGGTGACTGAAGCCTTGGTTTCTGTTGTTAAACTGTTAAATCTTTCATTAGTGTAGTCTTTAGAGTCATCGGGGATCTGAGAAAAATAAATATCATCTGAGGAAGCAAGATCAATTGGCTTCCAAATCTATAAAAAATAACAGTCTTTACTTTGACAGCCATCCCATTGTTCCTCTGTGTCTGTGGGGCATCCATCTTTGGTCACCAGTACCAAGGTATGACAGGCTTTTTGTGAGACAGGAATTATGAAGGACTGCATCCTTTGTCTTGGCAAAGTTCAGCAGTTGACTTCTCTGTCTGTGTCCAGCACATTCAGCTTGGACAGCATGCTGTCTGCTGTTGAGGCAAAGGGAAGTCTAGCCCAGTGGCCAGCTTTGTCATATTTAAATCAGGTCTCAGGTGGAGTTTCTCTGTGCCCATTGTCTTCTTTGGAGGAGACTAGGAATGCTGAATGGAGCTGACATGTCTATGGGGAAAAACTTTTTGCATTAAATAGTTAAATGTCGTGTTCTGCAGATCTCGGAGGTGTCTGAGGACCATCATATCCATCTAAGATGGATCTTGTCTTTAGTTAGTGACTTTCTTTTTGACTGTGAAAGCCTGTATAAAGCTTACTCTCATAACTTCTTGCATAACATCTTGGCATAACTGCAAAAAGTTAACTATCAGCTTGTAAAATATGAGGGTTGTTAGGTTTTAGTCTAAAAAGAGGCTACAGTAATGAACAAAGACATAAAAACCAATAAGCTCCATTGCTGGGAACCAAAACTTTTCCTGCTCAGCTGGACAATAGGGTCCTGGAGCTTTTGTTAAGAGTTAACTTCTGTGAATACATCTGGTCCTCCCATAAGGAGTTCTGTGGTCTGACACTCTGTTACTCCCTAGCTGCTGATCCGTGATTGGAGGAAAAAGTACATTCTGTAGTTTGGTAACCTAGCAACCCAAAGGCCCTAACATCAGGGCAAGGTAGTTCCTGCTAATACCCCCTGCTTCTTCAAAGCATATATTCAGCTATGAGAAAATAAAGTTTGAGACTTGATCAGAATCCTGTCTTGTCTCTGTTCTCTCGTGTCTGTTCTGTCCTCCCCCCCCCCCCCCAATCCAGGACCTGCTTCCCCCGAGCCCTTGTTTGTTTCCCCGCAGGTCGGGGCAAGTGGCTCCCGAACAAGGACCGGGGTACAAGGCTATTCCTGGACGTCACCTTCCGCAGCCAGCTAGAGTTCCTTGGGTCACTGTCCCCCAGATGAGCGAAGACCCGCACAAGAGTCTCCACGGATTACCCGCCCGAGAGCCTGACTCTGTGAGGTAACTGGTGACAAGATCATGGGACAGACATTAAGCATGAGTTATTTGTTCAAGGTTTAAATGATTCACTCAAGGCACAAGGAACTAGGGTTAAGAAAAAAGATTTGGTTCACTTCTTTCAATTTATTTCTGATCTCTGCCCCTGGTTTCCCCAGGATGACACAGTAAATGAAAAGAAATGGAAAAGAGTAGATGATGTATGAAGGACTTCTATGATGCCTTTGGGCCTGAAAAGGTTCCTGTTACTGCCTTTTCTTATTGGAATCTTATAAATGAAATTATTTCTTCCCACCAGACTAGCCCAGAGTCTGCTCAGGTCATCCACTCTTCTGAATCCTTCCTTAAAGAACATCCTCCCAACTCCTTTTAAGTCTCCACCTAGATGCCCCTCCATAACCATTCCTATCCCCGATGACCAACCTTGAGCAGATCGCCCTCCCCCACAGCCTACTGCCCCGCCTCACAGGGACCCTTCTCATTCCCAAGATGTAGTCAAACCTAAATCCATTTACCTGGTGCACTCTTCCCTTATGTTCCTGCCCCCAACCTCCTCTGAACCAGACTCTCTCACTCCCGGGAAAGAGGCTTCTCTCATAGAGGAGATCCCTCCCTACCCTCAACCCGCGCTTTGTGCGCCAGCTTTGTCTCTCCCCTCAGAGGTTGACTCTCTTACTAAACAAGCTAAGTCTAAACTTTGCCAAGATTTATGGTCTCTTAGAGACCTCTTGCGGTCTAAACAGAAAGGTTGCCTTGTTTAAGGCCTTCCGTGAAGTCGATCTGGAGCTTGCCTCCCTGTCAGGCCATCCTGCACCCTTCCCCCCTTCACTTAAACCTAAGTATAAATCTAAGTCAAAAACTCTTCAGGCTTTCCCAGTCACCCACTCCCAGTCTGCCAAACAGCCAGGGGATATGACTGCCTCTGATGATGATAATTCTGGTAAGGAGGACAAGAATTCGGCCCAACCCAAAACTGATGGTTCAGAGAGGGAGGGAGACACTGACACAACTAACACTGACCCCACTGCCTCACACCAGCGTTACAAACGCTTAAAGTTTAGGCATATTAAGGAACTTAAAGGAGCCATTGCCGCCTATGGGCCAACTGCTCCCTTCACACTTTCGCTTCTAGAATCATTAAGCAATGAATGGCTTACTCATAATGATTGGCAATTACTAACTAATACCACGCTTTTCCCAGGGTGATTATTTGCTATGGAAGGCTGATTATCATGACAGGTGCCAAGAATTCGCTCGGCACAATGCCACTGCTAAGGGCACTTTACAATCATGGACTGATAAAAAACTTTTGGATCAGCTCCCTTCGATTCCAAAGAGCGACAAACCAAATTCTCTCCTGGCTTGCTGACCCAGATACAGCAGGCTGCCGTTCGGGTGTGCCAAACACTTCCCTCTAAGGGATCAGCTTTTATCTCATTGTCTAAGATCAGACAGGGTCCCCAAGAACCTTACAATGAGTTTGTTGATCGGCTCTTAGAAGCCGCAGAGCAACTCTTGGGTGTGATGGAGCCTGAAAATAATTTTATGAAACAACTAGCCTTTGAAAATGCTAATGCTGCCTGTCAGGCTGCTTTACGCCCCCACCGCCGGGGAAAAACTGTTTCTGACTTTATAAAAATTTGCATTGACATGGACCCTATGTCTTGCAGCAATGGCCTGGCTATTGTGGCAGCACTTCGTAACCTGAGCCCAACCTCTTTACAGTCTAAACTTTGCTTTAATTGCAAACAACCTGGACATTTCTCTAGAGAATGTCCGAATCCTTGTGTGGAAAGACCACACCCTACTGCCCTTTGCCCTATATGTAAGAGGGGAAAGCATTGGGCTGCAGAATGCCGATCCAAAACAAATGCCCAAGGCCAGCCCCTGCCTCCAAGAAATAATCAGGGAAACTTCTTGCGGGGCCATCCCAAGGCACCAACCACTCAACCAACACACACCTTGGGACAGTTCGGTTTGTCCCTCAACCTCATCATTTCCTTCAACACCCAAGCCAATAAAATCCTGTCCCTCCTCAGGCCAGCCTGTCTCCTGGCTCCTCCATTCCTCTCCCGGCAGTGCAGGACTGGACCTCAGTCCCTCCGCCCATACAATACTAGCTCCAGAAATGGGCATTGTACTTCTGCCCACTGGGGTCACAGGCATTCTTCCACCAGACATGTTTGGACTCATTATAGGTAGAGCATCCAGTACCCTTCAGGGGTTGATCATGTATCCTGGGATTGTAGATAATGATTATGTGGGAGAGATCAAACTTATGGTCTCCACCACTCAAGGTCCCCTCACACTACTCCCTGGACATAGAATAGCCCAACTTATCCTTCTCCCATTATATTCTGCCACTCCATGTCACATATCTCCCAGGACTTCCGATGACCCAGGGTCCTCTGATGCTTATTGGACACAATTTATAACTACTGACCACCCCATGCTGACTCTCCGTTTGAATGGCAGGGCGTTTAGAGGAATTCTTGATAGCAGGGCTGATGCCACTATCATTGCCCAAAAGGACTGGCCTCCCTCCTGGCCCGTGAGGCCTACACTCACTCACCTTAAAGGTATTGGCCAATCTAACAACCCTTTACAGAGTACCTCTTTGCTCACCTGGGAAGATGACCTGGGCAACCGAGGCACAATTAAATCTTATGTTATTTCCAATTTGCCTGTAAACCTTTTTGGGGTCGGGACATCCTCTCAAAAATGCAGATAGTCCTGTGTAGCCCTAATGAATTAGTTACCCATCAGATGCTCTCCCAGGGATTCCTTCCTGGTCAAGGTTTGGGAAAACATTCATAAGGCATCACCCAGCCCATTCATACAAGGGGTAAAGTTGACAAGTCTGGTCTGGGATTTCCACAACAAGATTTTGACCAATTCCCACAAGAAAATTTTCCCTAATGGCCATTGACGAACCTGCACCCCATGCAGAAAAAAATCTTGTGGAAAACCTCCACCCCTGTCTGGGTCGATCAATGGCCTCTTCCACAAGAAAAGTTGGCTGCAGCCACACAGTTAGTGCAGGAACAACTCCAGGCTGGACACTTAGAGCCTACCACCTCCCCTTGGAACACGCCTATTTTTGTGATTAAAAAAAAAAAAACGGTAAGGAAAATGGCAACTTCTTCAGGACCTCAGAGAGGTCAACAAAGTCATGGTTCCCATGGAAGCTCTCCAACCTGGACTCCCTTCATCTGTTGCCATCCCACATGGTTATTTTAAGATTGTTATTGACCTTAAAGATTGCCTTTTCACCATTCCACTACACCCAGATGATCGACAATATTTTGCTTTTAGTTTCCTGGTCATTAATTTTAAAGGTCCCATGCAAATGTATCAGTGGAAGGTTTTTCCACAGAGTATGGCCAACAGTCCCACACTCTGCTAAAAATTCGTTCCTCAAGCCATTGACCCCTTTAGGGCCCTTTGGCCTGCTATCTATATTATACATTATATGGATGATATATTACTTGCAGGACCTCAACCAGATTTGTTACTACAACAATCACAAACGTTAGTTCAAGCATTAACAAGATATGGGCTTCAAATCGTACCTGAAAAGGTCCAGTTAAAGCCACCGTACCTCTTTCTGGGGTTCGAGCTGCTCTTCAGAAAGTTCAGTTGAGAACTGATCAACTTTCTACCTTATATGATTTCCAAATGTTTTTAGGAAATATCAATTGGGTCAGACCCTATCTTAAATTAACCATGGGGGAATTAAAGCCTCTCTTTGACATACTTAAGGGTGACACTGACCCAACCTCACCCAGGACTTTAACAGCCCCTGCACGAGAGGCCCTTCATAAAGTTGAATTTGCTATTCAAGATCAACAGATAACCTATGTTTCTCTGGAGGAACCTCTCATTTATATAACTTGCCCTACACCTATAGTCCACACAGGAGTGTTTTGACAAAGTAAGGGTCCTCTTTTTTGGGTGCACTTGCCTGTCTCGCCTACGCATGTTCTTGTTCCCTACCCATCTGTAGTGGCCCAGTTAATCCGGGAGGGATGAACACAGGGGCGTAAATAGTTTGGTAAGGACCCAGATAAACTCATTCTGCCTTCCCCCCCCCTACACAAATTCAGTGGCTTATGCAAAATGATGATGATTGGGCCACCTCCTGTATTTCCTATCAGGGCCTTATAGATAATCATTACCCGGCAGACCGTCTCATTCAATTCTTAAAAACACAGCCTCTTATCTTCCCTCACCTAACTTCCTCCAAGCCCCTCCTCTCAGCTGCTTTGGTTTTTACTGACAGGTCATCT
>CAJQZJ010032158.1:3810901-3833219 GCA_907164525.1 Lophiomys imhausi
CCAAGCCCCTCCTCTCAGCTGCTTTGGTTTTTACTGACAGGTCATCTAAGGGTCATCTAACAGACAAGCAGCTTATACTATTAATGGTCAAACTTCTTCCTTTACTTCCCCCTATCGGTCTGCTCAGCTTGTGGAATTGTTTCCTGTATTACAAGTTTTTCAAAAATTACATAATTCACCATCAAACCTGTATACAGACAGTGCTTGTGTTGCCTATTCCTTACCCTTACTAGAAACAGTTCCAGCTATTAAACCTGGTACAGGTGCTTACCCTCTTTTTTACAGATTCAACAAAAGCTTCTTCAATGTACCTCTCCCTTCTTTATAGGACACATCCGTGCTCACTCAGGACTACAGGTCCCCTATCTCAAGGAACTGATATTACTGACAAAGCCACCCATCTGGCTCTCCTGGTTACCCAAGAATCTCAGACTCAGGCACAACAGGCTCATGCCCTCCACCATCTCAACTCTCACACCTTACGCCTTCTTTTCAAACTTACCAGAGAACAGGCTAGACAAATTGTAAAACAATGTAAGAACTGTGTGACTTCCCTCCCTACCCACACCTTGGAGTCAATCCTAGAGGTCTTATCCCAAATGAGATATGGCAGGTGGATGTTACACATCATTCAGAATTTGGTAACCTTAAATATATTCATGTCACTGTTGATACTTTCAGTGGATTTATTTTTGCAAGCCTCCACACTGGTGAAGCCTCAAAAAATGTTATAGCCCATGTCCCCACTTGTCTTGCTGTCATGGGCAAGCCTAAAATTATTAAAACAGATAATGGCCCAGGATATACTGGTACAGGCTTCTAACAATTTTACCAGCAGCTTAACATTAAGCATATTACTGGCATTCCTTACAATCCCCAAGGTCAGTGGATCATGGAACGAGCCGACCAGACACTTACAAATACCTTTTGTAAATTAAAGGGAGGAGACCTATACCCTGTAAAAGGCTCCCCCAGGAACTTACTCAATCATACGCTCTTTGTGCTCAACTTCCTTCAACTAGATGCTCACAATAAATCTGCAGCAGACAGACTGGCATCCAGAGACACAGCCAGGCTACATCTCTGTTATGTGGCAGGACCCGCTTACCAACCGCTGGTGTGGCCCAGACCCTGTCCTCATCTGGGTCCATGGGACCATTTGCATTTATAACACCAAAGATGGAGGAGCTAGATGGTTACCAGAAAGACTAGTGAAACAAATAGACTCAACTTCTTCCTCTAATTTGGATCCATCTACAGATGGTTTCCACAATCCTAAAATCCAGAGGGAAAAGAACCTCTTTTTCCCCTTTTGTGTTTTATAGATGAAAAGCCTTCAAGCCTATTTCACCCTCTCAACATGCCTGTTGCTGATTCTGGGAAGCTTACAAGACCTCGTCGCCAATCCACATCAACCTTTTACCATGAGATGGTCTGTAATTTATAGGGCAGGAGATGTGCTTTATGAAGTTAAGAAATAAAATGTTCCTCCATTCTCCTGGTGTCCTGAACTATACCCTGACATTTGTAAGTTGGCCTTTGGAGCCCCCCCCCCCCCAAGTGGGATGTGCCAGACCTCACTGTTGACAAGGCAAAGACAACTCCCCCACATCCCTCCGGACTCAGAGGCCACGGGCTTTATCCTTGGGGAGGACACTCTACCCCTATCAACAGAAAACTGTTAAGTAAGCTAACCTTTTATGTTTGCCTGGGAGACCACAACGATTGTGCCATTACGGCCAAATGTGGAGGCCCCCAGGATTTCTTTTGCCTAGAGTGGGGGTGTGAAACCACAGGAGATACATATTGGGATCCTTCCTCAAGCTGGGGCTTCATTCATGTCTTGGCCAACTACTCCCACCCAACACAGTGGGGTGTCCCTAAAATAGGGGAGTGTGATCATTCCTGGTGCCATCCACTTAACATCAGCTTTACGGCCCAGGGGAGAAAAAAAGCATGAATGGACTCTCGGTATGCCATGGGGTCTTTGGCTTTACAAGGAGTTTTATGATGATGGTCTCTTATTTATCATTAAATTAACCCTCCTTAGGGAACCCACACTCCCCGTGGGGCCCAATCCTATTCTAGCCCCTGGCTCATCCCTGCTACACTCTCCAGGGCCTCAATCTTCTCCATCACGTTGCCCCACACCTGAACGGCCTTCGCTTCCCTCTGACGCTTTTGACACCAATCATCTCCTTTTGGACATTGTTAACCAGACTTTTCTTACTTTGAATCACTCCATCCCCAATTTAACCAGAGCCTGTTGGCTCTGTTACAATCCCAACCCACATTTGTATGAGGCAGTTGCCATAGTAGACTATTTTATCTCCTGTAACACCAGTAGCTGTTGCTGGGACCAGCGGGGACACTCCAAAATAACCTTAAGTTCAGTCTCTGGCCAAGGCTTCTGTCTTGGTCAAGTAGTCCCTGAATCCCATTCTCAACTCTGCAATCAAACCATCTCCAACTTCACTGCCCTGAAGGAATATGTCATCCCACCCTTAAATTCCTGGTGGGCCTGCTCTGATGTCCAGACAGCCTGGCTTCCAGATAGTTCTACCAGTTTCTGTGTCCTTGTTCAACTTTTTCCCCATTTTACATATTTCTCTCAGGAAAAATTTGCTCTGGCATGGGATCCTGTTAATGACCATGACCTGCTCTGAACCCAGAGGATGCAGAAGATATCTACAGTCACCGTGGCTGTTCTCCTAGGACTTGGGGCCATGGGGGTGGGGATGGAAATAACCTCTTGTCTTATCCAACAGACACTATTCAGATCTCCGACAGGCCATAGACATTGATATTGAGCGGTTGGAGATCGGCATATCCAACCTAGAAAAATCCATCTCCTCCCTGGCAGAAGTCGCCCTGCAGAACCAGCAGGGACTTGACTTCCTTTTCCTCCAACAAGGGGGCCTCTGTGTTGCCTTAAAGGAAGAGTGCTGCTTTTACGAAGACCATATGGGGGTAGTCAGGGACAGCATGGCCAAGGTTAGAGAAGGACCTGAAAAAAAGAAAACGTCAAAGAGATTTAGAAGAGGGGTGGTTTAAGAATTGGTTCTCGGGCCTGGTGGCACACGCCTTTAATCCCAGCACTCGGGAGGCAGAAGCAGGTGGATCACTGTGAGTTCGAAGCCAACCTGGTCTACAAAGTGAGTCCAGGACAGCCAGAGCTGTTACACAGAGAAACGCTGTCTCAAAAAACCAAAAAAAAAAAAAAAAAATTGGTTCTCCACCTCCCCCTGGCTCACCACCTTACTCCCCTCCTTGTTAGGCCCACTGGTAGGGATGTTCCTTCTCTTGGCATTTGCACCTTGGGCTTTAAGAAAAATTTCAGAGCTTGTCAGACAACAATTCGACTCTTGGACTGCAGAGTCAATCCAGGTCCATTATCATAAACTCGAGCTAGCTGACCAGGGACTCTCAGGCACCGATGAGAAATAATCCTAGGAGCCGCCTCTTCCCAGAGTGGCGCCCTCCCTTGACCTGGTACCCTTGTGGAGTGTGATACAAAGTACCACAGGGGGAGGACCACCATAGTCCATATCTGGGTCCCCCGAGAAGCATACCTGATTGCATAGAAGTTGTCAGCTCGACCTTGCTCTGTCCCCCTGAGGATGCTTAGGGGAGTAAGAGCCTGTCCCCCCCCCCACACCCACACACACACACAAGAAGACATTGGCTGTGTTCAAAAGACCCTGGGAGATCAGGTCACTACTTCCCTCCCCTGGGAATTGCTGCTGGTCAAATTACTCTTGGTGGTCCCGGTTACCTGGTGCCAGACTCCTCTTTTTTATAAACAGAAAGGGAGGAGATGCTGGGAACCAAAACTATTCCTGCTCAGCTGGACAATAGGGTCCTGGGGCTTTTGTTAATAGTTAGCTTCTGTGAATATATCTGGACCTCCCCTAAGGAGTTCTCTAGTCTGTCACTCTGTTACTCCCTAGCTGCTGATCCGTGATCCGAGGCGGAAGTACATTCTGTAGTTTGGCAACCTAGCAACCCAAAGGCCCTATGTCAGGTCAAGGTAGTTCCTGCTAATACTCCCTGCTTCTGCAAAGCATATATTCAGCTATGAGAAAATAAAGTTTGAGACTTGATCAGAATCCTGTTTTGTCTCCATTCTCTCATGTCTGTTCTGCCCCTCCCCCCCGCCCCATCCAGGACCTGCTCCCCTCGAGCCCTTGTTCATTTCCCTGCAGGTTGGGACACTCCGTAATTGTAAAGAAACCATAAGTTTGATTGACTGTCATCCTGAAAACCCACATCTATAACATATCTTTAACCATTTTTGTCATCTTTTAACTTTTTTCCAACCTAAGTAACCTGCTTTTACCAAACATTAATATCATTTCATAGTAACTAGCATGTGTCAAACATTAACATCTTGTCATAGTAACTTGCATTTACCAAACCTTAACATTTTTCCATATTTCTAGACTTCCTTCTAAAAGCTTTCATTGTAACTTGCATTTACATCCTCAGACCCTCACAACATTCTTAAGCTTTTCGTCCCTTCTTTTTGGTGGGGTTCCCCAATGATACCTGATTTTTATGTTTTTGCTTTTTCAGTTCCTGGCTTTTCCTCTCTTTTTATTTCAGTCTTTGTTTAAATAATTAACTATCTGGGTATCCTCAGACATCAGACATTTTGAACAAATTTTTCATTTCCAATTACAAAGCATATTTAAATCCAAGACATGTTCTCTCTGACATACACATGTTTTCATGGCCAAACCCTTATTTGTATCAACATCCTCCAGTAAACTTTCTTTTTATCTCTGTTGCATTTATCAACAGGCAAACAGGTAGGATTCAACTTTGCAGTGCTTGTCTTTGGGGGACCCTTTTTATCTTTCATGATGGTAACAAATCTCCCTAGCCTGTCTAGTTTTCATCTTTGCCTCTGGAGGAGTTGTGATCCTCCAACTCGTCCAGCTCAAGGCAGCTTTTACCTTCGGGTGCCTTTCCTGTTCATATTTGGTTTTGTTTTTCTTTTTGTTTCCGTCAGTCATGCATGCACATTGAGTTTGCATGTAAACCCTTCTCTTGTATGGATTCAGAGAAAGACATAGACAAAAACATATAAACAAGAAGACAAACATAAAACCAGCACACAAATAACTGGGCAGGCAGAAGAACTTGAACAAACCTGGTGAGTCAGCCCAAATCAGTCTGATACTAAAACAAGGAAACATTCACATAGATTATACAGTCTACTCCACACTCAGGAATGGCACTCTGGTTTTCACAAGTACATAGACAAACATATATACAGAGACAAACACACATAGAGACACAATAGCTTACCAGCTTTTTTCATCTTTCCACGCAGGAATCCTGGTGACCTTAGGGATTCTGGGTGGACAAGCCCCCAAATATTCTTTCTGGCTGGTTCTTGACACCCCAAGGACCACCTAGGACCCAAGTCTGATGTAAACACATGAGGATTTTTTATTCAAGATCAGAGCTTGGACTCTCAATATTCACTGACATACCAGTTCGAGTTGAGAGCCCCCAGACCCAAAAGTACAGAGTTTATATAGAGACTCAGACAAAGAACCAAGTTCTTTACCATATGATTGGATGACATTTGGGTAGCTAGTCTTGTCCATTTCTGATTGGCTCATTGTTACTGACTAACCAGCTGACATCAGCTTGACCATCAGAAAGTTTTATACTTTTTGGGTGCTTTCTCAGAGTGAGCTGTCTGGTGATGACGAGGGAACACCCTGGAATACAAAGTCGGGTACTTTTTGTTGTTCTGGAACTGGAGGTCAGCTCTCAGTCAAACTTAATAAGAAATGGAGTCTTTTTTTTTTTTCAAGATGGATTCAGTAAGGCTCCAATTTCCCCCTTTCTCGAGGTTAGAGAGACCAAATCATGAGTCTTTAATTATTTCAGTGTTCTGTCTCTGACAAAAGGTCAAAGGCATATAGGCATTAATCATATAAGGGGCATAAAGCATAATCAGGAGAAACAGAACCAAGGGCCCAAGTAGGATGTCAGTTGGCATTACAGATATAGATATCCATTTGTAGCCTATGTAAGGGAGTTCCTTTTGACTTTGCATCAGCCTGTTAGGTGGGATAATGGACGGCGTACTCTCTTCTGTAACTATTTCCAGCTGATGTGAGGGCATTGTCATCAGGGCCCAGAGAGGCTGAAATTCTAGTCAAAGGCTGGGCAATGGGGCAGTTATCAAAAGCATCTGATTAGCCGACTGATTCAGGTGAAGGACAGGGAGTAATCATATCCTTTGGACTGGTTCACATCAGCTTCAGGAAGTCTAGGGCGCAGCAGTTTGCAGTCCACAGGTGATCTCAGGATAGAGTCTATCAGCCAGGTGAGAATCTGCTGAGACAAACATAGACTGGGAACAGAAGTTAAAATTGTTTACTCCATGATCAAGGGAAAAATCTCATTTTAAAAACAGGCAGTTGTACTTATCTGGAATCCTATTTGATCCATGGCAGATGCATCCAGTTTTATGACTAGATCTCAGAAAAATAAATTATAATATGACAAAGACTTGAAAAACAACCTTGGGTTATTAGCATGAACAGTCTTTAAACAAATGGAGATTTAAAATCTTTAACTTGTGACTAGTCATCTATTGGTATGTTTTATCAGTGCTAAACCAACAACTTATTGGAACTTTAACATAGCTAGGGGAAGAAAAAGCTGTTTTCTGAGTCTGGTATCAAGGCAGACTGAGAAGGTGTCTGAAGCCTTGGTTTCTGTTGTTAAACTGTTAAATCTTTCATTAGTGTAGTCTTTAGAGTCATCTGGGATCTGAGAACAATAAATATCATCTGAGGAAGCAAGATCAATTGGCTTCCAAATCTATAAAAAAATAAGTCTTTACTTTGACAGCCATCCCATTGTTCCTCTGTGTCTGTGGGGCATCCATCTTTGGTCACCAGTACCAAAGTATGACAGACTTTTTGTGAGACAGGAATTATGAAGGACCACTTCCCTTGTCTTGGCAAAGTTCAGCAGTCAACTTCTCCGTCTGTGTCCAGCACATTCAGCTTGGACAGCATGCTGTCTGCTGTTGAGGCAAAGGGCAGTCTAGCCCAGTGGCCAGCTTTGTCATATTTAAATCAGGTCTCAGGTGGAGTTTCTCTGTGTGCATTGTCTTCTTTGGAGGAGACTAGCAATGCTGTCTGGAGCTGACATGTCTATCGGGAAAAACTTTTTGTATTAAATCATTAAATGTCATGATCTGCAGATCTCTGAGGTGCCTGAGGACCATCATATCCATCTAAGATGGATCTTGTTTTTAGTTACTTTCTGTTTGACTGTGAAAGCCTGTATAAAGCGTAATCTCGTAACTGCTTGCATAACATCTTGGCATAACTGCAAATAAGGTGACTATCAGCTTGTAAAATATGAGGGTGTTGGGTTCTTAGTCTAAAAAGAGGCTACAGTAATGAACAAAGCCTGTCAAAACCATGAAGCACCATAATTGTAACAAAACCATAAGTTTGATTGACTGTCAACCTGAAAACCAACATCCATAACATATCTTTAACTATTTTTGTCATCTTTTAACCTTTTTCCAACCTTAGGAACTTGCATTTACCAAACCTTAACATTGTTTCATAGTAACTTGCATATATCAGACATTAACATCTTGTCATAGTAACTTGCATTTACCAACCTTTAACATCTCTTCATATTTCTAGACATCTTTCTAAAAGCTCTCTTTATAACTTGCATTTGCATCCTCAGTCCCTCACAACTTTCTTAAGCTTTTCATCCCTTCTTTTTTGGTAGGGACTCCAGTGATCCCTGAATTTTAGGTATTTCTTGTTTTTTTTTTTTTTTCAGTCCCTGGTCTTTTCCTCTCTTTTTATTTCTGTCTTTAAATAATTAACTATCTGGGTATCCTCAGACATCAGACATTTTGAACACATTTTTTTATTTCCAATTACAAAGTATAATTAAATCCAAGCCATGTTCTCTCTGACATACACATGTTTTCATGGCCAAACCTTTATTTGTATCAACATCCTCCAGCAAACTTTCTTTTTATCTCTGTTGCATTTTTCAACAGGCAAATGCATAGGATTCAACTTTGCAATGCTTGTCCTTGTAGGACACTTTTTATCTTTCCTGATGGTAACAAACTTCCCTTAGGCTGTCTAGTTTTCATCTTTGCCTCTGGGGAGGAGAGGTAAACCCATAACTCGCCCAGCTCAAGGCAGCTTTTACCTTCTGGAGCCTTTCCTGCTTTTGTTTTTGATCCCGTCAGTCATGCATGCACATTGAGTTTGCATGTAAACTCCTTCTCTTGTATGGATTCAGAGAAAGACATAGACAACAGCATATAAACAAGAAGACAAACATAAAACCAGCACACAACAACTGGGCAGGCAGATCCTGAACAAACTTGGCGAGTCAGCCCAAATCAGTCTGAGAGCAAAACAAGGAAACAGTCACATAGATTATGCAGTGTACAGCACAACAGTGAGACAGTGCCAAGCTCGATCCAATAACCAGCTAGGTAAGACAGTTTCTGTTCCCCCACTGCCACTGGGGATCCAGGAGGCACCTCTTCCCCCTTCTTTCTCAGAGAGAGCTGGTGCATCCTCTAAGCTCTCAAGATTGGCAGGATAACATGCACGTCTGCCCTATTGCTTGGTAGTTGCCTGCATTATGTTAACACAGAAACCAGAAACTGTGTATGTTATCTGACACGTACAAACCCAGAACTCGCACCACATGGATTCCAATTTTTCACTACCTGACATGCACAAACCCAAGTATTTCTGAACTCAGGGAAATGAACAAGAATACCAAAAGTAAGGTAACAGTAGCCAAACCACAGAACACAAACAAAATCAAATGGTCTCACAAACAATAAATCAGTCCAGACAGACTTTCATGCTGATCATGAAAACAAGCTAAATTTGAACTTTCCACAGAACGAAAATAGAGATAAGCAGTCTCACAGACAGCATAGACATAGAGTTAGACTAGACAAAAAAATGAGCTCATACCTCCTTCTCGGGGTATTTTCTGGTGACTCAGGGTAACCAGGATCTTTTTGGGACTTCCGATTGTAAAGGTCAATACCAGTCTCCTAGAAATTCAGGAATGGTGCCCTGGTTTTCAGAAGTACATAGACAGACATATATACAGATACAAACACACAAGGAGACACAGTAGCTTACCAGCTGGTTTCATCCCTCTGGGCTGGAGTCCTGGTGACCTTGGTGATCCTGGGCGGACGAGCACCCAAATGTTCTGCCCAGTTCTCAAGACCCCAAGACCACCTACATGCCAACACCGATGTAAATACATGAGGGTTGTTTATTCAAGCTCAGAGCTTGGACTCTCAATAGTCACTGACATACCAGTTCGAGTTGAGAGCCCCCAGACCCAAAAGTACAGAGTTTGTATAGAGACTCAGACAAAGAAGCAGGTTCTTTACCATATGGTTGGATGACATTAGTGTAGCTAGTTTTATCATTTCCTATTGGCTCGTTGTTACTGACTAACCAGCTGAGGTCAGCTTGACCATCAGAAAGTTTTAGACTGTTTGGGTGCTTTCTCAGAGTGAGCCGTCTGGTGATGACGAGGGAACACCCCTGGAATACAAGATCAATCACATTTTGTTGTTGTTCTGGAACTGGAGGTCAGCTCTCAGTCAAAATTAATACAAAATGGAATCTGTTTTTCAAGATGGATTCAGTCAGGCTCCACAGTTCTTTCAGAATATTGACAACCAAATTAATTGAAAAGACACAGAATATTCATATTATCAATTAGAAAGGAAAGGAGTGCCATAATAATAGACACAGTAAATTTATAGAATCATGAATACATACATTAACAACCTATACTCTACCAAATTGGAACAACAACTTGCTGATACATACCACTTACCAATTCAAATAAAGATCAGATAGCAGTTTAAGCAGACCTATCAACCCTAGTAAATTAAAAGAAGATATAGAAAATCTCTCAACAAAATAACCCCAGGACCAGATAGTTTTAGCAATAGAATAGTACCAGACTATCAATGAAAAGTTAATACAAATACTCTCAAATTATTCCACAAAATAGAATCAGAAAGACCATTGCCCCATCCATTTTATAAGCCACAGTTGTCTTGATACTCAAAGACATAAATATCCAACAAAGAAAGAGAATTATTGAGCACTTTCCTTTATGAACATAGATGCAAAAAATTCTCAATGAAACACTTGCAAACTTGCCAGTGGCCAGCCTCAGCATTCAGACAGGCCCTATCAGAGGAGAAAGGGAACATGCAGAGAGGAGTCACGGATGAATGAATCAGAGACTATGGGTGGGAGAATCTTGCATCTCAGACTGAGTAGCAACCAGGATGTTTCTTTATTTATACAAATTCCACAGAAGAGGCAAACCTGATTTCAAAAGAAACACATATCACATCATTTTGGCCCTGGAAAAGTGCTACAAGTACAGAGAAAATAGCTATTATCAATCTCAAATCATTTTAGACTATGTAAGCTTTTATAACATATGACATTCTATTCTTCAGGGAAGTAAAACATATAGAAAAATATCCGAGTCAGTCTAGGCAAGTTCCCAGACCTGGTACAATGCAAAGTGGTTATAGTATAATTTGTGAGTTAGCCTAGCCTAAAAGTTTGAAAACTCTCCCAGGCTGCAAGCTGACTTGTTCTATTCATTTGTTTTCTCTTCATGTTTTAAAGACCTCACTGTAACTTAATATGAGATAGTCTCCTTATTATTGGCAAATTCTTATATTTTTATACTAAATTTATATTATCTATATATATTATCAAAGGTTGTTTTTAGATAAACTGTTACTAAGATTTTATTTTCTGAGGGCCATGTCCTGTATCCTACATAAAGGAGGAAGCCTGTAATCTGATCTGTTGCCATATCTACTGTTTCTGCATTTGCTTAGGGGCAGCTGTGCCAGGAGAACTCTGGGGCTATCCAACATTTTTGTGTTTTTCACAATCTCTATGCCACGGAAGACTCCCAAGTAGGGCCAGATGAGGTTACTTATTTGAGAGCAGAAATAGTTGTCTGGGGAAAAGACATAAATGAATCATGATGTAGAAAGTCCCCCACAAATGCAACATGTAGAGATCAGAAAAACAAGGTGAAGGACAGCACAATGACAAAAGCAGCATTTGGCTCAGCTTTGCTGGACTGTGTCAAGTCCACGTAAGCCAGCTGTGCTGGCTTCATAGAAGTTGCCATTTTCTTGGCTGTGCCACAGTCTGAATCCAAAAATACATCAAAAAGATCATTCACTATCACCGAATAGGCTTCATTCCAGATTCAGGGATGGCTCATCATATGTAAATTAATAAACGTGATCCACATTTTTAATAACAAAGTTGAAAAACATAAACCATACAATCATCTCATGAGATTCAGAAAAGGCTTTTGACAAAAATCCAACCTCATCATGATAAAAGGCCTGAAGAGATTAGGGGCATAAGGGACATACCTAAGCATAATAAAGGCAGTTTACAGCAAGTCCATAGCCAACATCAAGTTAAACAGAGAGAAACTCACAGCAATTCCATTAAAGTAAGGAACAAGAAAAGGTGGTCCACTCTTTCCATACCTATTCAGTATAGTACATAAAGTCTTTGTTAGAGCAACAAGGAAACTCAAGGAGATATAAATTTGCAAGGAAGTAGTCAAAGTTCTTTATTTTCAGATGATATGATAGTATACATAAATGACTCTAAAATTTTCACCAGGAAACTTTTACATCTAATAAACACTTTCAGCAAAGTGGGTGCATATAAAATTAGCTCACCAAAATCAGTAGCCATCCCGTATACAAAGTAGAAATGGACTGAGAAAGAAATCGTCTTTCACAATAGCCTTTGTAAAGCTAACACGATATCTTTGTGTAACTAACCAAACAAGTGAAAGCTTTGTATGATAAAAACTTTGAGTCATTGAAGAAAGAAGTGAAGAAGCTATGAGAAGATGAGAATATTTCCTATGCTCATAGGTTTGTAATATTAACATAGTAACAATGGTGATCCTACCACAAGTAATCTACAGACCCCTTGTGATTCTCCATAAAATCTCCACAGTTCTCAACATTTCAAAGGACAATTTCAGTTTCACATGAACCCCCCCTCCCAAAACAGGATAGTTAAAACAATCCTGAATGATAAGTGCTTTGTGAGGTATCACCATCCCTAATTTCAAGTTATATTATAGAGCTATGGTAGCAACATGGTATTGGCATAAAAAGAAACATGTTGATCAATGGAAACAAATTGAAGACCTAGATATGACATAATCCACACACCTATGAGCATCTAGTTTTTAATAAAGAAGCCAGAAACACACACTGAAAAAAAGACAGTATCTTCAACAAATAGTGTTGGAATAGGATAGCTCCATGTAGAAGAACCTAAATAGATATGTGCTTTATCTCCCTGCCTAAAACTTAACACCACATGGATCAAAGACCTCCATGTAAAACCAAATACACTGAAACTGATAGAAGAGAAAGTGGGGAATACCCTTCAATTCATTGGCACAGCAAAAATAGTTTGAACACAGTATAGTTAGCACAGGCAATAAGATTAACAATTAGTGAAGGGGAGCTTATGAAACTGAACAGCTTCTGCATGGCAATGGACACTGTCATTCATACAAAGTGGAAGTGTACACAATGGAAAAAGTTTTTACCAACTTCTCTTGCAATAGTGGACTAATATCCAAAATATATAAAGAATTCAAGAAGCTTGATATAAAAATTCAAAACAATTCAATTTATAAGTGGGGTATAGATTTAAACAAAGAACTCTCAACTGGAAGGGAGTGAATGCAAATTTGAAGGGGTGTGGGGAGGACCTGGGATGAATAGAGGGAAGGAAACCATAACCAGGACATGTTATATGAGAAAAGACTCTATTATCAATAAGAGGAAAATAAAATAAAGGAAAATAAAAAAGTTGACATGATTCCTGTATTTGTTTTCTGAATTTCAACAGTTTTACTATAAAAGTTCTTGATTTGAGCCAGGTGTGGTGGTGCACACCTTTTATCCCAGCACCTAGGAGGCAGAAGCAGGCAGATCTCTGACTTTGAGATCAGCCCGGTCTACAGACTGGGTAATAGGACAACCAGGACGACATAGAAAATCCCTCTCAAAAATCAATTAAAAAGCAAAATCTTAATTTGAACACTCAATTTACAGTGTCTAAAGCTGAATAGCCCCAGGATTTGGGAGGTGGAGGCAGGAGGATTTGGGGTACAAGTTTGTTCTTGGACTGTATAACAAGTTGTGGGTCATCCTCGGTTGCAATGAGACTGTCACTCATACACCCACACACACACAGACACACATACATACACACATAAACACACACACATGCATACATACATATATAAACACACACATACATATATAAACATATACATATACACAGGCACACACACACACTACAGTCAGTCTCTCTCTCACCACTGCCCTACACATATACCCCCACACACAAAATTTTAAGCTTAATAATTAGCCATGGTTCTGGGTCACCATTTTGAGTTTATTTAACATAGTCATTTTAGAGTCATAAAGGAGTAATTTTTAATGTAGCATTAATTGGATGAATGTGGATTTTTATTAACAGGTAGATGATGTAAACCAAAAGTTCAACAACATGAACAAACTTGAAGTATCTGAATGGAAAGACAATAATAATCCAAACAAAAATTCCTCCAGGTAAGTTTGTACCCAAATTTCTACCCACATTCCTAGCATAGATTCTTCTCTGATTTTTGTTTTTAAAACCATATTTATTTATGGGGTAGTCCAGTTGTGCCACGGAGTATACGTGGGGGTCAGAGGACAACCTGAAAGCATTGGTTCTTTACTTCTCCCTTGAAAACTTTGAAAGAATTTATTTTGGGTTTCTTGTTTCACAAACTTAATATATTACTTATTATATTCTGATTGCCTTTGGGGGGAAAAGTAAGGATATAATCAACATGAAATATAAATGTTTACTTCTAAAGAGAAGAAAGTAAGAGATGTGTCATGGAATTGGGTGCCTAGGTAACTTTTACACAGTGGGTAGAAGGGCCATATGTCTGTTTTATTCTGAGAGCTGCACCTATGTCGAAATGTGTGATGTGGCACACATGTAATAGCAGCTCTTGGGAGGCTGGGGCAGAATGTTTCCCATGAGTTCAAGGGCAGTGTGGGATATGTAGCAAGTATTAGGACAGTTAGGGCTACATAGCAAGACTCTGTCTTAAAAAGCAAGAACAAACCTATATTTATGTATTTGTTCGTAATTGCAATAGCAGTAGATAATTCCTGTTTTGTTTATGCTAAATTTCAAATAGTCATGTGTTAATCCTCACAGCAGTCCAATTGGAGGGGTGCTATATTCACAATTTATGGTTGAAAAATTCAAGACTCCAAAAGATTAAATCATTTGACCAAAGTGTTTAATTCAGGCTTTCTTGTTCTAGAGGCTGTATTCTTACAGGGCATAACACACCCCCTCACTGTTTGCATGTTTCTAGTGGAACAAACCGTAGAATGATAGATTTTATGTGCTCATGTACTATGCTTATAAGGTTTTCTATTTTTCCCATAAAATATGCTTTGGTAGGCTAATAAGGGTCCATCTAGGGGGTTAAGGGTGCTTGATGCTTTTTCTTGCACACACACACACACACACACACACACACACACACACACACACACACAGACACACACACACACGGTAGCTCACAGCGACCTGTAACTCCAACTCTAGGGCATTGATGCTCTCTTCTGGACTCTGGAGGCACAGGCACTCATGTGCATTCTCACACATAAACACACACATGTACACATAATTTTAATCTATCTTACATATGCTTCAAATGGACATTTGTCAAATTGTCAGTTCTCTTCTGATTTTAGAAGCACATTTAGTTAATAAACTCAGGTTGATATTTTATACTGTGTTATGCAAACAAAACTTTTCTGAAGTTTGTCTTAGGAGCATAAAGTGTTAAGAACTACAAGAAGCTTTATTATTTCCTCCCAATGAAATCCCACTTCAAGGATCTGAGAATGATTACATCTTTGAATAAATTTTAAAACTTCTATAATAGTAATGGATGTTATTTACAAAATGTACTATTATAATGTTATTTGTTTTTTGAGATGGGTCTCACTAAGTATCTCAGCCTGAATTCAAACATGGAATCCTCCTGCCTCAGCTTTCAGGGTGCTCGGATTACAGGCTTGCACTGCTGCTCCTGATACACTGTAGGCATTTCTTATTTGAGTGTTTAGCTCTTTCATATAAGAGTTGTAATTCTGCCTGTGATCACCAGATGTCCCCCTCTTTCTACTCTGTTTTTTAGTCTGCTGTTTGGTTGGTTGGGGGAGACCTTTCTATTCCTGGGATCACCCCCGGGCAGTGGGTGCCCTAGCATGTGCTTTATGTCTGAGCTGTACACCAGGCCCTTAATGCTATTGTTAATCAAATAAACTAATCTTTTACCTATATTTTCATGACACATTCTCTAACTCTTCCTCATTTCCCTCTCAGTTTGTCATTGAGCTTTGTTTTCTGTTACTCCCTCTTTAAATTGTTGAAGATCTAACCTTTATTACACTGAATCCAACTGCTTGCTGTTCACTTATTGCAAATCCCATCCTCTTCTCAACTATCTTCTCAGTCACATAGTTCCCTGGAAAACATGTATCTTTACTATTTGCTCATATCTTTCTTTCCAGCTTGCTTGTTTCAGCACTCTCTGCCTTCCGAGAAGTTAGCAAAGGTTTTGATCCAGTAGTCACTGAAGGTTTTAGACACTTGATTTATATGCTTTAACCTTCTCTGTTACTGTCTATGCCCTCTTTTGTGAAATTGTTAATTTACTTACCATGGTCCAGTCTGCATGTTTGCAATCTTGTTTTGCATCATTACTTAACTATTTAATATTCAGAATTCCCACCTCAACTTTCTTTTCTCCATTCATGCCTATTTTCATGGGTTTTGTTTGTTTGGTCTTTGGCATGGGATATTATTGAACCCAGGACTTCATGTATGCCAGGCAAGTTCCCTACTACTAAACTACAGCCCAGCCCAGCCCTTCCTGTGCAGTCTTTTTTTTTTCTAAATGTATTTTTGTGTTTGGGTTCCAAGACCAGAATAGGGTGTTGGATGCCCTGGAGCTGGAGTTATAGGCTGCTAGTAGCACCCCAGTGTTGGTGCTGGGACTCAAACTTGGTCCTCTGAAAGAGGAGTAAGCTCTCTTAAATGCTGTTTCATCTCCCCAGCCCCGACTCCTGTGCATTTAATCTACTTCTTGGTGTACCAAATCTGCACTACCTACAACACTTACTTCTCAAGCTCAAGTTCTGCACATGACTGTCTGGCAGAACCTTTAGGAGACCTTTTCCATGAATTGATTTCCTGTCTCAGAACTATGACATTGCCATTCCATTTTGTGTTTAAGATATGTTAGCCAGATGGTGGTGGTGCACGCCTTTAATCCCAGCACTTGGGAGGCAGAGGCAGGCGGATTTCTGTGAGTTCGAGGCCAGCCTGGTCTACCAAGTGAGTCCAGGACAGCCAGAGCTGTTACACAGAGAAATCCTGTCTCGAAAAACCAAAAAAAAAAAAAAAAAAGAAAGAAAGAAAGAAATATTAAAGCCCAGCATGGTAGTGGCACATGCCTTTAATCTCAGCAATCAGGAGGCAGAGGCAGGTGGATCTCTGTGAGTTTAAGGCCAGTCTCACCTACAAAAGGAGTTCCAGGACACCCTGTACTGTTACACAGAGAGTCCATGTTTCAAAACTCCCCCCCCCAAAAAAAGAGGCCAGGTGTTGTGAATACCTTTAATTCCAACACTAGGAAGGCAGAAGCAGGTGGATCTCTGTGAGTTCAAGGCCAGCTTGGTCTACAGAGTGAGTCTAGTACAGCCAGATATACACAGAGAAACCCTGTCTTGAAAAACTGAAAAAAAAATGTTGAGGCCAACTCTTGCTCTAGTCCACACTAGGTAACCTAGTGTTTTAGCCTCCTAAATGCTCAGGTTACAGATGCCAGCTACTAATCTTGGATTTCTGCTTTGATTCTCACATATTATCTCTCTCTTACTTTGTGAATGTTTTACCTGCGTTGATGTGTATGTACCACATGCATGCCTGCTGAATCCCCTGGAATCAGGTTATGGATGGTTTTGAGGCATCATGTGGGTGCTGGAAATCAAGCCACAGTCATCTGGAAGAGAAACAAGTGCTTAACTGCTGAGCCTTCTCTCCATTTTCTACCATACTTACTTCTTCCTACATACAGCCAGTAGAGTCTCAAGTCCTCTCAGTTTTATTTAAATATTTTTTTTTTTTTTTTTTTTTTTTTTTTAGTTTTTCGAGACAGGGTTTCTCTGTGTATCTCTGGCTGTTCTGGACTCGCTTTGTAGACCAGGCTGGCCTCGAACTCACAGAGATCCGCCTGCCTCTGCCTCCCAAGTGCTGGGATTAAAGGCGTGCGCCACCACCGCCCGGCTATTTAAATATTTCTTATCGCTGCTCTAGAGGCACTGGATCCTGGGAGAATGAAGCCAATAAATGAGGCAGATTAAAATCTCATGCAATAGCCAACTCTATTCAGAGCCCCAGACAGTTTACACTCTGAAGGGTAGGAAAGGTCATATGGGTAGAGTTTTCAAGAGTTCAAGCTGTATGCAATCACAACGGTTTTCCATAGAGACATATAAAGGATAGTTTAAACATTTAATTGAATGACAATGGCAAGCAATAATGATCTGAAATAAACTCAATTCTATCTGCTACACCTAGGAGGAGCTGAAAGACACAGTCCAACAATAATTCTGTTTTAAGCAATCTGAGCTCACAAGAGTGTTCTAGACTGTTCTTGCAAGCACTCAGAATTTCCCTTGACTCATTCCTGGACATTGTTCCACCAACTTCTTTCTGTTTTTTTATTTTGTTTTGTTTTGTTTAATTTAGACAGGGAGGCTCTAAGCCATCCTGTACCACATAGTGAGGTCCTTATCCACATTAAAAGTTGAACTATTTCTGTGGTTTCTTACAAGGTGTTTGAGTTACACTTTTATGTCCATAAATAGACATCATGACCAATGCAGCTCATATAAAAGAAAGGATTTAATTGGGGCTTGTTTACATTTTTAGAAGGTTAGTCTATGATTATCATGGAGCAAAGCAGATAGGCAAGGCTGTGGAGTAGTAGCAGAGAAAGCAGGCAAGGGATGGGAACAACTGGTGTGGCGTTTTGAAACCTCAAAGCCTCCCAACCCTAGTGACACTTCCTGTAAGGTCACACCTACTTCAGCAGGGCCACATCTAATTCTGCCCAAACAGTTCTTCTAACTCCAGGACCAACCATATGGGGGTTGTTTTCACTCCACCACACCACACAAGGTGAAACTCAGTTGGTGGGGTGATTCCCCTTTAGTCTCAGCTGGTCCTGAGGCCGAAATAAGTGTGCATTCAAGGCCAGCTGGGGCAACTTAGTGAGTCCCTGTCTCAAAATAAAAAGGTAAAAGGGCTGGTGACTTATTTCAGTCATAGACAGATTTCCTGCTATGTACAGGGGTCTGGGTTCAATCCTCAGCACCAAAGGAACAGGAAAAGGATGGTAGTGTACACACCTTTAATTATTACTATTTCTCTTTGAAGAAAAAAAGTTGTGCCTGGTAGAACAAGCAAAACAAAACAGGATGATGATGATGATGATGGATGGTGGCAGCTAAGAATCGTCTAGATGCCATAAAAAAATTCAATGAAGAAAGACTGAGGCAGGAAGAGCACGCCAAAGTGTCAGCTGTGGAGACACCAAACGAAGTTGACAAAATAGTGTTTGATGCTGGATTTTTCAGAATTGAGAGTCCTGTTGAATCATTTCCAGGTATGTGCTTTTGATGTGTTTTTGCTGAGACTTAAGAGAAATGTTTGGGCCAAATGAAGGCTTGAGCAAAGGGTAAAACATAATTTTCACATGAAAAGATGTAAGTGCATTGATTTCTAGAAAATAGACTCCATGCTAGCAAACCCACGTGCAAATCAAAGTTTGAGAGGTGTAGTCATATTGGTTTGATTTCTCTTTTAAGATCATGTTTGTGTTTTTGAAGTGATGTCACAGGCGCCACCAGTGTGTAATTCCACAGTCTGTAAGGTTCCGTGACAAGTTAGGCTAGAATTAAGATGCAGAAGGAATTGGACCTGAGCTATCCCACTTCCCTAAGCTGTGCAGCTGACTGAGCCCCTCTGCACAGGAGAGGTGGGGAGGATACTGAGCTATTTTGTGGGAACCTGTAGCTCACTGCATTCAAGGTCTTTGGGCTAAAACTCAGCTTACATATGCTAGGCAAGCCCTTGTCCTTTGAGCTATAGCCTCCCTTTTTGAAGTCCTCTCCTTTGAGACAAGGCCTGGCTAAGATTCCCAGGCTCTCCTTGAAGTCATGCAGGCCTGGAACTTGCTGTAGTTCTTCTGCCCTGGCCTCTGGAGAGGCTGTGGGGTCAGGCATGTACTACCAGTCCCCACTTCACATCCCTGAATTCAGATGTTTTCCTGTACTCATGCGAGCACTCTTTTACCTCATGCTAGGACTATGATTTCTCTAGCACCAGTCATTCAGGTGCCATATAGGGGAAGCCAAGTGTCTCACAGATTTAATTGTAAATGTTCACTTGTTCCCTTGTCTCCATGTCCTAACCGAGTTTAAGCTGTACCTATCTGGTAACCAACTATTGTGGGATTCAGCCTGCATCTCCCTGAGTTTTGGCTGTATCTATCTGGTAACCATCTATTGTGGAATACAGCCTGCATCTCAACTTTCCCAGGAAATGCTCTGCTGTACAAAATGATCAAAGGAAGTTGTTGTAACTATTCTTCAAACTGGGTTTCTTTTTTTTTTTTTTTTTTTTGGTTTTTCGAGACAGGGTTTCTCTGTGTATCCTTGGCTGTCCTGGACTCACTTTGTAGACCAGGCTGGCCTCGAACTCACAGAGATCTGCCTGCCTCTGCCTCCCAAGTGCTGGGATTAAAGGCGTGCGCCACCACTGCCCGGCCAAACTGGGTTTCTTTTTCTTTCTTTTTTTTGGCACAGGGTTTCTCTGTGTAGCACTTCCTGTTCAGAATTTGGTATGTAGACCAAGCTGTCATTGAACTCACAGAGATCCTCGTATCTTTTCCTCCCAAGTACTGGGATTAAAGGCATGTACCACCTGACCGCTGGGTTGATGCTCTTGATCAAGGCATTTATTTGTCTGAGTTAAGGAGTAGCTCACTTGCTAATTTGCATTATACCTTCTAAAATGGTCTTACTTTTGTCTTTTGTTGTCAGAGTTGCATTCTTTTTATGTTACTTTTTACATGGTAGTGTCTTATGTATGTGAATGCTTAACCTGCATGCTTATCTGCATCACGTGTGTGCCTGGTGCCTGAGGAAGCCAGAAGAGGGCATCATAGCACTAGGACCTGGAGTTACAGCTCTTGTGAAACACCATGAGGTGCCTGGAACCAAATCTGGTTCCTCTAGAAGAACAGCTAGTGCTCTCAACTGCAGAACCTTCTCTCCAGCTCCAAATTCATACCTTTTAAGACCAGTTCTGTAACATCATAAGCATGGGATATCAAAGTGGCACATAGTCTAATGTGAGAATTCACTTTTTCACAGAGAGTCCCTGGCACTTGAACAAATGTTGACAAGAGAAGGCCTACTCAGTTGGATTTGCACTGCCTTTCTGAATGAAAGGACTTTTACTTACAGGTTATTGTTTTCTTTTCCTAGTACTTTCTTCTGAATGTCATTCTCAAAGGTTTAGAATGCTTTCATCTGCTACCAAAGTTGTGCCTGAGAGCAGGGCTGCAGAGGACCTTCTAAGACAAAGGATTTCACTGGAGAAGCCTGACCCTCAGAGCAGCAAAAGTGAATGTGTTGATAAGACATTGTTTTCAGATATTCTTGACATTCTTTAATGTGCATTATGAGTTTAATAATATTGATAGAAACTCATTTCATATGGGTAAATTGGTAAAATGTGACAACCATATGTTTCTAACTAAATATCACATAGGACCCCATAACATGTAGGTGAGATTTGCTTGTTTGTAACTATGGAAACAGAGTTACAGGTTGGAACTTGTGTGGTGGTAGCCATACCAACCTAGGAAGCTGAAGTGGAAGGATTATTTAATTGGGAGCTTGAGACCAGCCTTAGCAACACAGCCTGTCATTAAACAAAAGAAAGCACAAAGATCAAAGTTGGTAAGTGGTCATGTTTAGATGGGCAAACGTGTATTGTGCGGGACACAGGAGAGAAACGCAGTGTGCTGTCCTCTGGTTTTTAGCAGATCTGAGCTCAAAACCAACCACGTGTCTTTCCAGCTATGAAAATTTGGGACAATTTAAGTATTTCAGCTTAACTTTCCTTGGCTCCAGAATAGGAACACTCTGCTGCTTCTGTAGTGTTGAAGAGGCACTTATTTCTGTACCAGTCTTTACAGAAAGTACCCAGTGTATGCGCACAACATAGACATTTTAGGTTTTAGGTTAACCAGTGTTATGCCTTACAACAACCATGTCATGTGCTGAGTGAAAAAAAAAAAGTTAAGTGGTATCTTAATGAAATTCAGCATGTAATTGCTCAGACTGGATCCATGCTTTTATACACAAATGCATCAAAATAACCTAAACTATCCTTACTAGTGGTTCATAAGTAAGTGTGCAGCACATCTGATAGGGAAAAAGGAACTTACACAAATAGGAAAAAACTGTAATGTAATGTCTGGAGAAGATGTTGGGCTTATTACTTAGAAAGTGTTGAACACTCCTCATTGGAAAAAAAACCCGCCACTTAATAAATAAGTCATGGAACGAGGGATCCAGGGAGAGGCAAGCTCCATGAATTAAAATAGGGGAAGCACATAAAAGTTCTTAACAATTTTATGCTGTCCTTTTAACATTCTAGTATACACCAAATTTTAATCCTTCAGGGATACAGAAATGCTTTTGGTATTATAAAAATCTGTGTTTTGTAAACCACACCAATTTATTGTCATGCTACCTTGTATTGTTTATAGTTTGGTATCTGTATTAGGAAGACCTGTAATAGCATTTGAATCCTAGTACAAGTACTTGTTTCCCCCAAAGTGAGAATCTGGGGCCAGCAAGATTTCTCAGTAGGTAGAGGTACTAGTTTTACAACCTGGTGTCCAGAGTTCAAGCCCTAGAAACAACATAAAGGTGCAAAAGAGAACTGGCTGCTGCAAGTCACTCTACTCTGACCTCCACATGTGCAGCATGCCGCTG
>CAJQZJ010032158.1:3833229-3845558 GCA_907164525.1 Lophiomys imhausi
TGCCGCTGCAAGTCACTCTACTCTGACCTCCACATGTGCAGCATGCCCCCCCTACACAAACAAAATCAGTTTTTTTAACTGTTCAATTGCAGATGTCTTGCAAGAAGGCATCTTAAAAATAAACAACTTTGAGCTGGGCGTGGTGGCCCACGCCTTTAATCCCAGTACTGGAAGGCAGAGGCAGGTGGATCTCTGAGTTCGAGGCCAGCCTGGTCTACAAAGTAAGTTAAAAGACAGCCAAGGATACAAAGAGAAACCCTGTCCTGAAAAACCAAAAACAAAAAAATTGCTAAGTTGTTCTTTAAGATTCATTTTTATTTATGTGTGTGAGTACCACAGGGACTGTGTGTGTGTGTTTCTGTGTGTACATGCAGGGGCTGTGTGTGTGTGTGTGTGTGTGTATGTGTGTGTTCCATGTGTGTGGGTACCCACAGGATCCATAGGAGGACTTCAGATTTCCTAGAGCCTGAGTTACAAACAATTGTAAGCTGGCCAACACTGAACCAAACTCTCATCTTCTGTAGGAACACAAACTCCATCTCTCTGGAAGAGAAGAGAATATTTTAAAACAAACTTTGAAGAGACTGAAATTATCATTCTGTTTATGTAATTTGAATGTGTAATTCATGCGTGCATGCTATGGCATATCTGTGGAAAACAGAAGACAGCTTTCTGGAATCAGTTCTCTCTTCCCAACATGTAAGCCCCAGGGCTTGAACTCAGGTCATCAGGCTTGGTGACAGGCTCCTTTTACCTAGGAAACATCTTGCTGGCCCCTGAGGAAATTATGACAGATACTTTTTTAAAAAATGAGCTTAGTTTCTTTCTTTCTTTTTTAAAGATTTATTTATTTCAATGTATATAAGGGCTATATCTACATGTACACCTGCATGCCAGAAGAGGGCATCAGATCACATTATAGATGGTTGTAAACCACCATGTGGTTACCAGGAATTGAACTCAGGACCTCTGGAAGAGCAGACAGTGCTCTTAACCACTGAGCCATCTCTTCAGCCCCCAGATCAATATTCTTAATTTGTATTTTAAGAAGCAAAAGAATGTGCTTTTGTTGTGGCATTTTCATGGTTTGGTGTTCAGTACTCAAGAGATTGAACACAGAACTTCACGTATGGCATGCCAGAACACTGCCAGCCCTATACTTTGTTCTTTTCAATTACATTTTTATTTATGTATGTTGTGTCTGTCTATGTTCATGGGAACATGCATACCCACATCTGGCCTCTACTTAAGTTTATCATTAAAATATATTGAATTATGCTATCAAGTAAACATAGCCAACTTGCAAGCATGGTAGCATGTCTGTAGTCCCAGCACTTGGGAAGCTGAGGCAGCAATATTGAGAAGCCAGCCTGAGTTCTATAGACTCTGTCACACAAAACACAGCAAATGTGGCTATGCAATGATTGAGTTGCTTTGCTTCAGTAGTCAGCCTCATCTTGACCTTTTCCTAGTTCTGTGGCTCTGGATTTGACTAAGATTCAGCTTTGCAGGTGGAACCATATTAGCCTGAGTGATTGGCATGGGAAGGGTCTTATGAGCTTCCAGGGAGCTCATAAGTACATCGTCTGTAGGGCCAGCATACAATAACTGTCCAGTCTGTACAGATCAGGCGGGCTCCTGAGTTAGGCTCTGTGTTTGACCCCATTATGCAAACTGGTGGCATCCAGGAAGGATGGACTCAAAGCAGAGGTCCAGTGACTGATGTGTTTGGTTAATGGTGTATATACAATACCACTGTTTGTTTCAGAACAGCCAGTAGAAGACACACCATGACCTGGAGAACAGATTCAAGTGACATAGAGCATGGAAGTCCTATTGCAAGGGAGCCAGGCGTGTCACCTGCATATGTCAGACATTTAATGGAGACGCTTAATGTCTCCGTTAAAGAAAGAAGGAGTAACAGAATCCATTGGAAATCTAAGTGAGTCATGTACAGTCATCTAGTCATTTGAATGGCCTTGGGTTATTGGAAACCATGATCTCTTTGTATTCTTCAGGCCACATGAAAATGAATATAGAATCAGTGACCTAGAGCAAGGATCAGCCAACTTTGGCCACCTTTAAAAATTTCTTAGAATTATTTTAGGTACATGAATGTTTTGCTCACATGCATATTTATGCACTGTGTGCACATAGTACCTGTGAGAGTCAGAAATGAATGTCAAGTCTCCTGGACCTGGAATTACAGACAGTTGTGAGCTGCCATGTGGGTGCTAGGAATCAAACCTGGGTCCTCTGGAAGAACAGGAAGAGCAGGAAGTGCAGCCAGTGCTCATAACCACTGAGCCATCGCTTGCCCTGCCCTCTATTATATATTGAAGCAAACTTGCTGCTAACATAGCTATACTCATTTGAGTATTACACCTGCCTCTTTTACTGTGTAGACCCAGCAGGCCTTGAGCTGGAAACTCTTGCCCCAGTGTCCTAGGTAGCCATCAGGCCAAGTTTGCTCTGGTAATTTACTTTCTCTTCACAAAACTGTCAGTTTTGAGCTGAGTGGAGGTGCTTGCTGAGAAGCCTGTCTTCATTCCTGTGTTCGTTATGATCTGTACGAGTGTCATGAAGCAAGGCACTTGGACTCACTGTGTTCTTTAGTCTTGTTATTGTTTGGTTTTTGAGACAAGCTTCCTCTGGGTAGCCCTGGCTGTCCTGGAACTCATTCTGTAAGCCAAACTGCCTTCAAACTCACAGAGGCCTTCCTCTGCCTCCTGAGTACTGGGATTAAAGGCATGCACTGGCCTTTTTTAGATATTTTGTCAGCCTTCTGTTTTTCTTATATTTAATAGCAGTTTGACTTTTCTTTCATTTGTTTCCTTATGGGTAATTGTAATATATCATGCCCACTTTTAGTTTCAGGATGTACATAAGATAAATGTCAAGGTGGGTTGTTTCTCTGTTGAAATTATGAATTTGCCTCTTCCTGGTGGTGGAATGGTGGGTGATACTAAAACTAAACAAAAGGAAGCAATTTCAGATGTTGAAGGAGTGGGACTCCATCATAAAATCATCTCCCAGGATGTACTGATGAGTAATCCTGAGAAAAACATCCCCTGGAAGAGTAACTTCTCACAAGAAGCTGAAGTGTCCCAGTCAGGTAAAGTCTTCTCAGATATAGTGAAGCTTTGAGAAAACATACATTTAGATGATTATCTTAGAATTTTGAGACCCAGTCTCTCAGTACGAAGTTTATTTAAGCTATTAGAAGCTCGCTGTAAGTATCTCATACTAACTAGTTCGAGAGTAAATACTTGGTTCTTCAACCAGGTGTAGTGCACCATGCGTATAGTCCCAGCAGAAGAGAAGCAGAGACAAGAGGGTTACTCCTAGTTCAGGGTCAGCTTGTCCTATACATGATGTTCCCAGAGTGGCAAGAACAATACAGTGAGACTCTGTCACTAAATGAAAAAAATAAAAGAGTGCCTTGATTCTAACCCTAAAGCTTAAGAGAGAAGAGCTGATCTGCACTGGAGACAAGGAACATTTGATGTTAGACCTGTTCAGGTTCCTTTACTGTTAGAACAAGAAAACTTCCGTTGATTCTATTCTTCAGTCCGTATCCAAAACAGCCTTCAAAATATTCTGGTTTTCCTCTGCAATGGCTATTGCTATGTACTATGTTGTGATTGTTCTATAAAAGGAATTGACCCTCATGTTTGTGTTACAATACAATGATGGCCTGTTATTCTGCTATTCTGTAGGTCTGTAGGAGACCTAAGGGAAAGTAAGTAAAATGTTACAGCCATGCACAGACATTTAATGTCTTTTATGTGGATTTCTTTGGTGTGATACATGGCGTCACTTTGTAGCCCTGACTTGCTTTGCAGGACCTCACAGAGACCCACCTGCTCCCTGCCTCTTGAGTGCTGGGATTACAGGTGCACCACCACCCTGCCTTCTGTCTGTTCTTCATCAGCAACCTTGGGGTCCCTTTAATATTACAAGTACAGTACTTTCTTATAGAGGACCCTTATACTTAATCTAATTGCACTAAACCAAAGTGACATAGCCAGGACTAGTTTTGTTTTCGCACTTGATGAATTAAAGCTGTGTTGATTTGTGAAAACCCTTGACTAGAAGAATATTCTTTTAAAGTTATTTTCTCTTGTTTTTCAGAGCCATTACATGCGAATCTCACTTCTCAGGGCTGCATTCTTGATCCAGTAAGTTCTCAACTTAATTTGGCAAGTTCCTAGATATTCTAGATTTTTACAATTGTAAAGCTTTTTTAAATTTATCTCATTTATAGTTATACTGAGGGTGTGTGCATGCTACAGAATATGTATGTAGGTCAGAGGACAACTTTTGGGAATCAGTTCTCTCTTCCTATTTGGGTTTTTTTCTCAAGTCCTGAGCTCTTTTACCTGCTGAGACCTCTCACCTACCCCGTTTGCTTAGTTTCAAAATAGGGTCCAAAATAGAGATCAGGCTGGCCTCTAACTCTCCCTCTCTGGTGTTGAGATTACAGGTTTCCTAGGCTTAGATTTGTTTTATAAAATGAACTTTACTCACTTTTCAACTTGTGTGCAAGGTTTAGAACATATGTCTTGCCATTATCTGTACATATACATTGACTGGTAGACATTATATGTCCTAAAAATGGAAAAGGGCTGGAGAGATGGCTCAGCTCTACAGACAGCTCTCTCAAGGCACCTGGGTTTAATTCCCAGCACCCACTTGGCAGCTCACAACCATCTGTAACTCCAGTTTCAGAAAACCCAACACTCTCTTCTGGGTTCCATGGCCAAAACACCCATCCATGTAAAATACATACTTTTACATTTTAATTGAGAAAAAGCTTCCATAATTATACAATCTAATTAGTCTTAAACCCTGACCCTGTATCTTGCTATTCAAATTTGGTAAGAGAAATTGGTTGAAAACTTAAATATCTAATGAGTGGCTCGAATAATGCTAGATGTTTGTAAGAGATGTAAGTTTTTATAATAAAATCTATTTAAAAAGAAAAGAAAATACAATGTAAGACGAGGCTTCCACCCCTCTGAAGGGCCCAGAGGGGTTGGCTGTGTCTGTACCTATCTCAGTCCTCCATGGTCATTTTCATCCTCAAATTTTTAGGCAACTGTAGTTATGATCTGCTGTGGGTTGTTCTTTATTTGAGGGGAGGTGAGTTGAGACAGGATTTCCATGTGTACCTTGGGTGTCCTATAACTCACTCTATAGGCCGAGCTGGACTCCTAACTCAGATCCACCTGCCTCTGTCTTCCTAGTGCTGGGATTAAAGGCGTGCACCACCATGGCCTTCTGCTGTGTGTTTATAAGATCCTCAGACTTTAATTTTGGAAATCTCTTCCTTGTAAATTTAGTACAAACATTAGCCCTTCTGAAGTCTTCCTATAAATGTTCTCTTCTCTCCCATATTAATATAATGTAGACAATGATATAAAAGTGTATATATTTAATTTCTTACTAAGAGTACAATGTGGATTTATTATAATTCTAAAATATATCATTTCAGAAATCTGATCTCCAAGTCGGGCTGTAGAGGTGCATGTAAGCCTTTAATCTCAGCACTTGGGAGGCAGAGGCAGGTAGATCTCTGTGAATTCAAGGCCAACCTGCTCTACATAGTGAATTCCAGGACAACCAGGGGTATTATATAGAGAAACTTTGTCTCAAAAAAACAATAAAGAAAAGAAAAGAAACCTGATTCCCTCCTGAGTGGGTAGTGAAAACTTTAGCCTATCTCTAAGCATTTTCATTTTGATAATCTGGTACAGAACTTTGTCACTGTTCCTTCTTCCAGTGAGTCTAATATAGGCGGGGCTAACTAAACCTTTTACTGACTTTCCATGAGAGATTACAGGACCAGCTGCTACAGTCAATCAGGAGATGGCTTTGCTTTGCTAGTCTTGAAATTCACAGGGCTGACAGGATGACTTAGTAGGTAAAGGCACTTGTACAAAAATTGACCACCCAGATTCAATACTCGGAATCTGCATCTTAGAGGGAGTGAACCAGCTCCTGCAAGTTGTTCTGTGACCTCCCTGCTCTTGTGTATATGCCCTTGCATGCACTGACAAAATACATGTAAAAAACAAACAAGACATCCATGAAAGCAAATGTAGAATTAAATGGCAGCAGATACTTGTATTCATTCCATAAGCAACTGGTTCCTAAAGGATTTGTGTCTCTCTTTTTGTTATTTTGCAAATATGCTGTCTTTGTGGTCAGGCTCTGGGCTGCCCTGTGTCTCAGGAACAGAACTGCTTCACTATGAACATTCGTTCTTGGTCTCAACCTTATTTATTCATAAATTGGAACTTAGATTAAGGACTTCAACGACATAAGGCTAATTTGTAAAGCAAACCTGATTTAATCCTATTCTTAGGTCTCATCTCTGAATGATGGATTCTGAATATATACGTAAATTTGAAAATTATTCTGTTTTTGACATATGTAATATGATCAGAGGAGCTCCTCATTGAATCTTACTATTTTATACTTTTTCTATGATTTTTTTCCACTTCCATGAATATTAAACATTAGATACTTAAGTCCATCTGTCTGTTTAAGCTCAAATTAGTGCTTACCAAATAGCATCATTTGAAACTGAAATAGGGCTTGATTGGGGAAATTAAAAAGTTCCCAATAGAATCACACTCCATTAAAAAAAAAAAACTACTGTTGTGACGCAATTAAGGTGTGTGTGTGTGTGTGAAATCAGTGAATAGGTTGAAAGCAACCTTAAAACAAGTATCCACCATAACTGTCAGAAGCAACAAGTAGATATAGGTAGATAATGTTTGTCTGTGGTTTGAGGGCAACTTTCTCTCAGTAACAAAAGAAAGAATTACAACAGCTAACTGTTTGAAAAAGAACAGCTGCAAACAGGTAATATTGAGCCTTTGACTGGCCTGGGAACATTCCAGTATTGTTATTGAGGCATATGGACATTGTTGCAGGACTTTAAAAAATAAATGATACTATAAAAAGCATGGGAGCTTTTCAGCTTGGGCTACCATTCCCTCTGTTATTCCAAAATATGATGATACTATTCTTATTGATTGCTATTGATCTCCAAGATTGTTTTTTTACCATGCCACTGCATCCCTCTGGCTGTCAATGCTTTGCCTTTAATTTGCCCTCACCTAATTTGCAAGGACCTTATCAATGATACTGAGAGAAATGTTGCCTCTAGATATGAAATATACCCTTGCCCTATGTAAAAAATTTGTGGTTATTGCTTTTACAAGTCTATAAAGTTGATTCTTATGTTTACCTCATGATGGTGCGTGTTAAGCATTCTAAATGTTAATTGGTCCTGCTTGCTGTCTGTTACTTACATTGACACTGATTGGTTAAATAAAATGCTCAGGCCTGAGATTGGGCAAAGACAGAGAAAGGTGGGACTTCCTGAGATCAGAACAGGAAGCCTGCACTTTAGACAGAGGATTAATTCATTCCAGCCAGGATCAGGAAGAAGAAGGATACACACCATGGGGTACATGCAAGAAGATCATTCCACATGGCCAGGAATATCCACATAGCGTGGAGGATGGCAGTCCAAGGGGACATATGTATATATGGGGTCATATTTGGCTAATAGAATTAAGAGCTATGAAACCAAACTTTTTAAAATTAATAAACACTCATTTATTAGTAACTAATATTCACTTATAACAAATATAAATACTTACTTAACTACTAACCCTACAAATGCCTACAACCCCTATTATCTAACCACTAAACCTATTGATAACTATTACAACTATTTTCATAAACTTTTAGAAGGATATAGTCTCTGGGGCAGGTCCTCAGTCATCAGGAACACAGTCTCTGTGGTAGACCCTTTAATGCACTTAGCAGTCTTTTTTTTTTTCTTCTGGAATATCTCAGATGTAGATCCGTCAGGGTAAATTGGCTATGGCAGTTTCACTTTAAATAAGACTTGAGGATTTCTTCTCTCTGGGAGACCTCAGCTATCTGTAGGTCAACTTATTTCCTTTGTATCAGCAACTCTTCTTCTCTGCCTCAGTCTTTAACACTGGCCACAGTTTCATTTAGGCCACTGTTTGGATGGGTCAAACCCTTCTAGGCAAAGCTGAGCCACAGGGTTTTGCTGTCTTGCTGAGGCTTTCTCTACTCACCAGCTTCTTTCTACCTCAGGGAGATCTGGCCATCAGTCCACCAGCACTTTCTCCATCAGAGGATACAAACTACTCGTTGTCCTTTGTAGCATGAGGACTTGCTAGCATTGGAGCTCTCTAGCATTGGGCTCTCTAGCCTTGGGCCCCCTTGGCTCCATCCACTTGTCCTTAAATAGGATCTCTCCTTGCTCCATATGCTTCAGCTTAATCTGGACTCTGACCACTTAGCAGCTGAAAACAATGCCAGGCCAAATACCTTGTTTTTAGTCCATTGAGTCTTTCCTTGTTTCACCTGGCTTCATCCTTGCTTTTAGTCCATAAGCTAATAAGCTAATTGCCCACAGCCAAGTTGATCTTTATGCCCCGAATTAAGAGACTGCATCAGAAACCCCTAGATATTTACTAAATCTAATTTATATTAATTTCCCTACATAGCTAGCTTAGGTGGGCCAAGATTGCTCAATTGAGGCCAAGGCTTGTTAAAATCCACATGGTGTCTTTGTGTGCTCATTTATAATGTCAGGTTAAGGATTAACAGCCGCCGAAACAATTAAAGATAATTGGATAAACAATTTAATTAGCCATATTTTTTTCTACAAATGGCACCCAACGTGGGGCAATTAGAATCCATGCATGAGAAGGCCTGGATGAAAGCTGGTTTCCTACCCAAAGAGCGAGGAACCGAGCTCAAATGCATTTCAAAGTTGTGGCTACTTTAACAAAAGCTGTTGCCTTGCAGCAAATGCGGAGAGCTAAAGCTTAGCTCTCCTATGTACTAAAAAACTGGCAGCCTTCTAAACAGAATTTGAGAGCGAAATTAATCGCCTAGATTAAAAATGGAGGAATTCATAATGCCTCAATACTTTTATATTACAATTGAGTTTGTTCCTCTTAGCATGCAAATGATTTTTACCTTGACAATTGTGGTTCTGTGTATCTTTTTAAAGAAAGTTCAGACTAGGATAGTCTTAAAGGAAAGAATTTACAGATGGACTGCTAAATTGCCAACAATGATAATGGAGGAAGGAAGGAGGCCCTTCCCGATAGATAATATAAAATTGATGGCAGCTGGAGCTAAGAGCTCCCTGGCTATGAGGTGCTTCTCAGGGCTTTCTGGGAAGGGTCCACCAATGAAATACAGTCACAACTAGATTCCAAGTAATAATGAACAAAGCTTTAAATCTTTGAATCTTCAAGTCTAAAGATTTTGATGAATTTAAATCTTTTAAATGCTGATAAACAGAAAAACAACATCTACTGAGAGACATTGGATTATTACAAAAAAACTATTAAATTATACTAGCCTGAGTGTTTCTGAAACCCAACCTTTTAATTATTAAACACTTATTTATTAATAACTATATTCACTCATAAGCATTCAGTTAGCTACTAACCCTACGAATGCCTACAACCCCTATTACCTACCTACAACCCCTATTACAACCACTAAACCTGTTGAAAACTATTATAACTATTTTCATAACCATTTAGAAGGATACAGTCTCTGGGGCAGGTCGTCAGTCATCAGGAACACAGTCTCTGGGGTAGACCCTTTAATGCACTTAGCAGTCTTTCTTCTGGAATATCACAGACGTAGATCCATCAGAGTAAATTTGCTATGGTGGTTTCACCTTAAATAAGGCTTGAGGCTTGAGGCTTTCTTCTCTTGGGGAGACCTCAGCTGTCTGTAAGCCAACTTATTTCCTTTGTATCAGCAACTCTGCTCCTCTGACTCAGTCTTTAAAGCTGGCCACTGTTCTGTTCAGGCCATTGTTTGGACAGGGGAGTTGGCCCTCAGTCCACCAACACTTTCTCCATCAGAGGATACAAACTACTCATTGTCCTTTCTAGAGTGAGGACTCACTAGCATCAGAGCTCTCTAGCATGGGGTCCCCTGGGCTCCATCCACTTGTCCTTAAATAAGATCTTTCCTTGTTCCTCCTGGCTTCAGCATAATCTAGGCTCTGCTCACTTAGCAGCTGAAAACAATGCCAGGCCATAAACCTTGTTTTTAGTCCATAGAGTCTCTCCTTGTTTCACCTGGCTTCCTCCTTGTTTAGTTCACAGAGACTCCTCTCGTTTCACTTGACTTCATCCTTGTTTTTAGTCCATAAACTGATAAGCTAATTGCCTACAGCCAAGTTGATCTTCATGCCTCGGATTAAGAGACTGTATCAGAAACCCCTAGGTATTTACTAAATCTAATTTATATTAATCTATCTTCCCTTATATGTTTCAAAATTTATCCAGCCTTAGAATGGAGAACAGGAGATAAGTTGTGCTAGAAAGGAGACTTTAACTTGTGTACAAAAAAGAATAATTCTGGGAGATGAGATTAATAGCATCCAAATTAAAATGAAATGAGGACAGAACTAAAATTTAAAATCTGAGCTATGGCACTAATTGACTTTAAGAAAAAGTCAGTTCAAGGTTCAGCTTTCTCATGTTCCAAATATAAAAATTAAAACTAGACTTCTGAAGTTTCTTTTGATCTACAACTCTAAATAAATCACAGGACATCCCAGGATTAAATTTCATAACTAGTCTTTTGCTCATAGAAAATATCATTAGCATTAAACATCCTGTTTTTACTTTATAACTGCACTAAAAAGTCAATTATGCCTGTTCAAATCAATTTTAATTTGGGAAGTTAACTATAAAGATTGATTTGAACAGGCATAATTGACCTTTTAGTGCAGTTATAAAGTAATATATATATATATATATATATATATATAAAACTCAGGGTTTTATACACACACTGTTAACCTATTTGAGAGGCATAAAAAGCTTCCAATAGAACTTTCAACTTAGCTCATAGATACATCCCTCTAAAATTGTCTTTCTGTAAAAACAAATAAACAACCCCCCCAAAAAAAAGGTTTTTATGCTAGAAAGACTTTGGTCAGAATCTCAATCATTGTTTCATAATGGTTTAATCAGAGGCCTATTTATTTAGCATTACATATGTCATATCAATATGGAGCTACTTAAAATGAAGGAATCTTAAAAGGACTACTGCTTTATTATACCCCTTTAATTCTACAATTAAAGAGGACCCCTTAAAAACACAGATTAAATGTTGGTCTTCCTCACTCCTAAAAATGTTCATTTCTATTTTATAATTTAAACAATGCTGACTTAACAAAAATTTCTCTAAAATGTTATTTAGAGCTGCTCTTCCTTTAATTTATTACAGCTAAATTAAAGCCCCTCATTTAACACTCTCCACCTAGGAGATGATCCAAGTTGTTAAGAAAACTGATGTCTAATTCTAAGGCTTCATTAAGTCCTTCAGAACCCGATCAGCTCCTTTATCCCATGGGACTAATGTTTACTTACAGTCCTGCATTCTAGCTATCCAACAACAGGTTGGAGTTCATTCTGTGCTTCCTGGTCCTATGCATAAAGGTATGAATAGAGTTTATTCCCTAACAAAAACTGTTACTCTCTGTAAATATAAATCTGCATAAAGTCTGGGGATCTAAGAAAATGTTTGAACTTCTATTTTTGAGATTGGCATATGCAAGGCTAAAAGACATAAAACTTTGAAAAAAGGGCAAGAGAGAGAGAGATGCAAAGAATGAGATATGCTTCAGATTTATTCCCCTCCCTTACCTGGGGAGGCCTTTTATAGATATGAAGCAACATTTGTTTTACTGCTTAACAATTCTGGGAATGCCAAGAACATTAAAAACCACTTATTGTTTATAGATGTAAAGTTTTTTTTAAGGTTGATACTTAACCTTTTAATGCTTCACACTCCATTAACATACCCTGTTATCTACAGGGAAAGGTTGTTGTGAACCAAGTTCACCAGGCATTTTAGCCACAGATATATCTGATCTACAAAATAAAGATTATAGATGTTCATCTCCACATCAGTTTTTAAATCATGCCTTATACCTCCAATAAAATAAAATAAACTATTAACCAACCAATAAAAGACCAGATGTTCCATTCAGAGAAAAGCTTTTGTTTACGTTTTTACAGGACACTGATCTGTTGCGTCCCCCTCGACCAGCAAGGATGACGCAACTCGCAAAAGCTCTTCTCAAGCAGTTTATTCAGGTCCCTTGAAAACAGTCTTCCGAATGCCTGCTTGTGTCTCTGCTTCTCTGCTTGTGTCTCTGCTTGTGTCTCTGCTTGTGTCTCTCTGCTTCTCCTCCCCCAAGCCCTTATATGCCTACTCAAACCCAA
>CAJQZJ010032158.1:3845958-3861859 GCA_907164525.1 Lophiomys imhausi
ATCATGCCACCTAGTGATCCAAGATAGGCTCACAAAAGGAGGAAGCATACCAGGCTAGGCAGCTGTTACCAACTAAGGCTTGTTTACAGCTAAGCTTGAGCTTTCTGGCATCAAGCCAGGTGCCATCTTAGGGTTGCGGCTCACCACAGTTTTGTGGCTCGCCACACTGATCCACCTCAGTAAATGCCTGATTGGTTGACTGAACCTTATGGCTGGTCAAACCAGACAGTACCCTCTCCAACTTAACGACAGAAACTTTTTCTTCTCCAACCTCTTATCAGCATTTCTAGCATCTTGCCTGTATCAGATTCCCCATGAAAAGAAGACACTGAAGACTGGCACCTACACCCTCTACCTGTTATGAACTCTGATTTTATGCTTTGCTATTCTATATCTGGGGGACAAAAGGGATATAAAGTCCACCGACTATGGGTTTATATGACATTCTTATGAAAAATGCTAACTGATCAATTGTATTCATTTACAACATTGATATGATAATTCTGCATCGTTATAGGTTACTAATGCCCTCTTATAGCCAAATATATTTATCACTGCACTTACTATAGATAGTAGAAATTGGATGTCAGCTTCAAACTCTAAGTTCTACAGATACACACCATTTGCTATGTATATTCCTTGACCTGATAGAGGTTTTACAAATACACATTTATGTTTTAGAAAAGACCATCCACATTCTCAAATTTATAGTATATATTATTACAGGGTTCCCCTACAGAGGAACTGGCTAGCTATTTTTCAAATTCGAATAATGATATTGTTAAAAATAATTCTTTTTGGAGTCTCCTTATAAATTCGGGAATTACTATAGGATTAATCATTTTACTTGTCTATACTTTCAATCATCTTCAAATGACTAGAAACTGCCCAGAGAGAAATTCACACCCTGAATTTAATTAATACAAAAGAAAAGAGAGTTATAAAAGGCCAGATTTAAGAGTGAATCATGGCACATGGACTTTTCTGGGCCACTAATCCAATGCTTTGCAAGGCCTTCATTGGAGTTAATCTGAGTTTCTCAGAGACTGCGTCACGAATTGTTCCTAGCCTCTGATTCTTTTTTTTTTTTTCTGTGTTGCCACATCTCTCAGAAGTCTGACATGGTGTGAAACCCTCACTTTCTGGGTATTTACCCACTCTGGTTGAGCAGACCCCCTACAGGACCCTTGTGAAGATGGACTGCTGCTCAGATGAACTATTGAATCCATCTTCAGTCTCTAATTTTACCTTACTATCTGTACAATAAGAGATTTACACCTTCATTTTTATTTATTTGGAAAAGGGGAATTGTCAGGAGCTGGATGCTCTTGAGGCTCCTTCCTTTATGTTCATCTGCTATTCTTAGGCCCTTAACATACAGTGTTCAAGCATTGTCAGAACCTCTTTGAGAAAGGGGTTCTATAAACATGTAGGCTTCCTAAAAAGCTATCCAATGTGTTGCAAAGTCTACACTAAAGATGCACACCAGAGTTGCTTCCTTTTTTTTTTTTTTAAGATTTATTTATTTATTATGTATACAATGTTCTGTCTGCAGGTATGCTTGCAGGCCAGAGGAGGGCACCAGATTTCATTATGGATGGTTGGGAGCCACCATGTGGTTGCTGGGAATTGAACTCAGGACTTCTGGAATAGCAGTCAGTACTCTTAACCACTGAGCCATCTCTCCAATCCCAGAGTTGCTTCTTGCTAACATCCAGCTTTTCCTTTCATCTGTTATTACGGACATGGAGTGAAGATTCCCTCATTGCTAATTGCCACTCTTCTTGTTTGGCCAGACTTCACACAGAGTCCTATAAAGGGGATTTTATTATTCCTGATAAGGGTTTTACAAACTGCCTGACTCAGTCCAAACAATTTTAGAAGTTAAAGAAGTTAGATAGTTGATAGAAAACATACAGCTGTATGTAGTAAATCCTCTTCCCAAACATTGTGTGTCTCATTAGGAGACACAAGCCTGACAGAGATTTATGACCTCAGATAAGTTTTCACTCTAGAGATGATAAGACCAAACTCCAAGTGTGCAATAAAACCAATTAAGGACCCTATACTCGCTATGAACTCAAGAGATAATGAGGCTACCAAGAAATACCTAAATTTATTACAAATATTAATAACCAAATACACAAACTGTTTTGTTGTAATTCCATATATTTTGTTAGGTTTGATGTAATATACTGTCATTTTAAACTTAACTTGTGTATAGAAAAGCAAATTTTAATTGAGTACTAAAATGTGTAATTGTTAAGTGCCCTCCTATTGCAATAGTTTTATCTATCCTTGTGATAAATCCCTTTTAACTATGAGATAATTCTTTCTTTGATGTAGCGAGCCCTTGCTCAGACTATAAAAAGAATAGTCACCACATTAAAATTGTCATTGCATCTTACCTTTGTCCATTTCTTCTTTCTGGTGTGAGTGTGTGTGAGAGAGTACCTCTGTTCTCATCCCTTTCTTATTATTTTCATATAACTCATGGATCAAGTAAAAACCTCAGAGCTCCACCATCAACTTCTGAGATAAATTGGTGAAAATGTAATTTAGTCTGCTGAACATTCAGTGGGTGGCCTGCTGGCTCATAGGCCAAGCGCTTGCAGTAAAATACAAAACAAAAGCTGTTTTACCACCTCCTCAGCTTGCAGCCCCAACCAAAGGAAAAATGTTGGTCATTTTAACTCTGGTAGTCAGCAGCAAAAGACTTGCTCTGAGCTACAGAGGAGGAAAGACATAGATTCCCCCCCCCCCCCATCTAGCTACCTGCAAGAGTCATCAGCCCTTGCAGTCAGGGCCAACAGCCCCCAGAGCAGGCCAGACCTGGAAGATTGCTGTCACTGTGTCCCATCCTAAGACCCTGTGTTGTGTGACAAGGCTGGTCCTTGGCTGTCAGCCTAGGAGAATCCAGAAGACAGGGATATGTACAGGATCAGTATGAAGAAATGAATATATGAACACACATCAGTCAGAGTTTATTAAGGCTGCTTTAAAGCAACAAGACAGGGCTGGGGAATGGGTGGTCACTTGGATGTATGACAGCCAGGGTTCTGTAGACAAACTCTGTCTAAAAAAATCAAACCAAAACCAAAACTGAAACCATGAACCAGAAGTGCTGATGATGTCACAAATGGAAAGCGTAGAAAAAGAAAGTGCACAAGATTTCAGAATACTAGGATCACTGAACTTCCTTCAGTCCAGGAGGACAAGGTGTGAGGAAATGGTAACAGGCAGAAAAGGCAGCTGAGAGTTAGTCACAAAGTGGCAGGGCAGGCTGCTTGCCTTATTCAAAGGTCAGGTTTGCTCTGTGTTTCTTTGTGTTCTGGGAGGGGACTGTGATCCCTGAGGGCCTCTGGACTGAAGTACCATTGGTTGCAGGTGAGCTGCCCTGAGTCTATTCCCAGACTTTCTGGTTCATCAAGGCAGCTTCTTTACTGGCCTGGGAGGAAAGTTCCACCACCTCACTGATGAGACTGGGGACAGAAAAGAGAAGGCATAATTTTGCCTGTGGCCAAGAACTCTAATGGAGCACTCAGAAAAACAGGTTTTTTTAAATTGCTTGTGTGTGTGTGTGGGGGGGGGTTCCCTATATTTCTGGAGACAGAGCCAGGGCATTGTGCATGCTGAGTAAGAATACTGAGTTCCCACCACTCCTGCCTTCCCTCCTTTTTTTTTTTCCTTTATTTTTTATTTCTTCAAGTTACATCTCAATCGCAGTCCCCTCCCTATTCCCCCTCCAGTCCCACCCTCCCACCCTCAACCCCCCATCCTCTTCCCTTTTTGTTTTCTTTTAAGTTTAAGGTATATCTTATTTCCCCCTACAGTTTCCCCTTTCAGTCCAACAAATGACTCTTTCTCTTATAATAACAAATACAATACAGTACAGCAGAGGTGATTAGGCCACAGTTATGAGGGTTATATGGCTTAACATACATTCCCAATGACCAGTCCATACGTATTTGGTACTTGAATTTAACATTCTACTATCTAAACATCTCCATGAGTTTAAAGGTCTATATCTGACTCAACATTCATACTAACTTGCAACACAATTTTGAAAGTATCTTCTTAGATCTATAACACTCTCTTGACTCCTAAACAACTCAAAATTCAATTATGAGACTCTAGCTATCTGTTCTTCAACCACCTCAGAGACCTGAGAGGGATAAATAAATCTGATTTTATAGGAAGTACAGGGCCTGCAGCTTCCCAAACTAAGAAATGACATACCTGTGGCTGCCTGGACAGTTCCCATTTTCTCTCCATACATTACAGCATCGATCTTCAGTCATTTGGCCCCGTTTCTCTGACAGACATTGATTGTAGAGCAGGGGTTATGAAGGACTTACCTACCTTGTCTTGGCAGAGGTAGGCTGTCGACTTACCTGCTTCCAGGTTTTGTCCTTTTTAGACAGCATTCTGTCTACAGTTGGAGCAAGGGGCTTTTCCTACCAAGAGATAGGCTTGCGACTAATTCAATCATCTCCCACTGGAGATTCTTCGATGCTCATCTTCTACTTGGAGGAGAATAGGGGGTGCTGTCAGGAGTTGATATGTCTTGATATAAAAAAATCTAAAGTTACGAAAACATCTTTGAATGCCATATTCTGCAAATCTCTGGAGGTTTTTGAAGAGGCCCTATCTATCTCTTATATTAGGGTAAGCAGATGTTGCTTGTCTCTTGCCAGTTTATTTCTGATTAGCTTAGAAAGTAACTATAATAGGCTGTCATAGTACCCAACTGAATGACCAGCTTGCATAACCATTAATTTGCATTTCTTAATTACCCTAAACAGTTCATGACAATTAGTAGTAAAAGGCCGAAACATCACATTTCATTTTTTTTTCTTTACCTCCTAACCCTTCCATCCCATTTCTCTGGGGTGGGGTGTCCTTATATAACAGTCCCTCATGTCAGTTGAGAGGTCGTATGAGGGCCAAGAGCCTCTTCATTCATTGGGGATCTACGAAGCAGTACCATCAGTGAAAAGTGTCTTGTTGCCCGGGAGAGAGAACTACTAAACAAACAAACCAATAAGCATACAATAGGTAAAAAGACTAAAAAATAGAAAAAAATATAATATATAAAAGATAAAAATTAAAAATAAGAAGTCTATGTCCAAGTTCCCTTTGGTGTGTTAGTTGTAGTATCGATACCTTCCACTATATAGCTAAAATCCTACTATAAGTGAATAGATGCCATATGTGTCCTTCTGAGTCTGGGTTAGTTTGCTCAGGATGAGCTTTTCTAGTTCCATCCATTTGGCTGCAAATTGCATAATTTCATTGTTCCTGATAGCTGAATAATATTCCATTGTATAGATGTACCACAGTTTTTTGACCCATTCTTCGGTTGAGGGACATCTGTGTTGTTTTCAGTTTCTAGCTATTACAAATAAGGCTGCTATAAACATAGATGAGGAAACTTCCTTATGATTCCATGAAGAGGCATTTGGGTTTATACCCAGAAGTGGTATGGCTGGGTCCTGAGGCAGAGCTATACCAAGTTTTTTAAGATATCGCCAGACTGACCTCCATAGTGGTTGCACAAGCCTGCATTCCCACCAGCAATGGAGTAGGGTACCCCTTTCTCCACACCCTTAACAGCATGTGCTCTCATTTGAGTTTTTGATCTTAGCCATTCTGACAGGTGTGAGATGGAATCTCAGAGTTGTCTTGAGTTGCATTTCTCTGATGATTAAGGATGTTGACCATTTCTTCAAGTGTTTCTCAGCCATTAGGGATTCCTCCTTTGTGAATTCTCTATTTAGCTCTGTCCCCCATTTTTTGATTGGATTATTTGGTTTCTTGGCATTTAATTTCTTGAGTTCTTTGTAGATTTTGGATATTAGCCCTCTGTCAGATGTGGGGTTGGTGAAGATTTTCTCCCAGTCTGTGTAGGCTGCCGTTTTGTTCGAATGACAGTGTCCTTTGCCTTACAGAAGCTTTTCAGTTTCATGAGGTCCCATTTATTGATTGTTGATCTCAAGTCCTGAGCTGTTGGTGTTCTGTTCAGGAAGTTGTCGCCTGTGCCAATCATTTCGAGGGTTTCTCCCACTTTTTCTTCTAGTAGATTTAGTGTGACTGGCCTTATGTTAAGGTCTTTGATCCACTTGGACTTAAATTTTGTACATGGTGATAAGTATGCCTTCCCTCTTTTTACTTCTTGAGCCAGGGCCCAGCCTATTGTGGAGATTTCCATCCCTCTGTAGGTCATCCTGGGTTCTATCAGAAAGGAGGCTGAGCAACCCACTAAGCAGTAGCCTTCCATTGACTCTACATCAGCTCCTTCCTCCAGGTGCCTGACCTGTCTTCCTTCAGTCATAAACAGTGATATGAAGGTGTAAGTCAAATATACCTTTCCCTGCCCCCAACTTGCTTTTAGGTCAGGGTGTTTTATCACAACAATAGAAACCCTAACTAAGACACAGTACCATGCTAACATCAGGAGCCTAAGCAGAGTAGGGAGAATGCAAATAGTAACACCATGATCCTCCCTCCTTCATGTGATCCTATCCTCAGGAGCATGCTCAGACCCACCTGGGCATCTAGGAAGGAAGCCAGCTTTTGTTGTTTCTGCCTGAGCAGCAGCTGGTGCCACAACTCCAACTTCTGTCTGTGCAGCCTCTCCTTCTCAAGGCACAAAGCTATCAAGTCCTTCTCATACTTCTCTTCCAGCAGAGCCAGGTTGTTCTCCATCTGTGGGCACAAGAGTGACTCCAGGGCAGTGCGGGAGATGACAGAAGACACACTGGTGCTCATGAGGCCAAGCTACGCTCACCTTCACAGACAACAGGGTCAGCAGCAGCGTCTGGGACTCCATCATGTCCATGGTCTCCTGCAGATCCTGCAGGGGTGCAGCTGTCAGTTCCCAGGGAGCCATGTGGACCAGGCTCTTCCAGGCACAGCAGAGCCTCAACCTCTGTGCACTTTATAGGTTCAAATAGAAATTGTCTGCAGGGCTGCAGATGGAGCAAGGCCTGTGCATGCTGAGCCATGGTGTCATCTAGACTGAGAACTGTATGGGTGTCCCTGCTTGGTATGCGGGCATGTTGACCTGAGCAAGGACCCACAGGCACCACAGCCCTGGCCTCCATCCTGGAGGGTCAGCTGACTCTGCCTCTGGGAGTCAGGCCTGCCTTCTGCCCCTGTGCTCACCCATCTCTGCATGTGAAGGGCTCTCTTTTTTTCACCGGCAACTCCAGGCATGGGCTTGGCTTTCTGTGCCTTTGTCCTGCGTAGGTGGGGAGCCTTCCTGGACATGCTTTCATCTAAAATAAAGATCATTTCCTTTTTTTAAGAAAGAGTCTTTTCACTTGGTTTTTGGAGTGGTAGCCCACGCTGGCCTATGACTCAACCCTCCTGCCCCAGCTAGGGCTTCAGGCTTGAAACACAATGGACCAAGAACAGAACAAGTAACTCATGACTGAGGACTGTCACAGGCAGAGGATACCACCCCCAACCCATGACCCAGACCCTCATGCCTGATTATGACTGTGGCACTACCTGGGACCTGCACCTGCTGCTGCCACCCCACATGGGATCTGCACCTGCTGCTGCCACCCCAAGGGCAGTAGGGGGTCAGACCCACACCACAAGCAGGGAACTCACAATCCCTGGCCTGGTGATCATGAAAGCCACTTGCTGCTCTCACAGTAGGGAGTCAAACTAGCAACTGGGCTATCTGAGATTGGGGATCAACCTTACAAGCTGAGTCCTAGGCCAGGGCCTGAAAGAAACCACTTACCAGTGATGGATGAGAGGTATAGTTCAGGAGGATCTGTGTCATGCCCTTCCAGCATGGTGGACTGTGCATCTCCCATCCTCATCTCATGCATGTCATCTGCACAACAAATGCCAGAGTCAGGGCCATTGGTCAGTGACGCAGAGGCCTGCACCTGTTGGTTTAGTACCGATTGTGGCTGTTTCTCGGGGCTGTTTCTTTCAGGTGTGTGCATTCTGGACTCTCACAGAGCCTGTGAGCTCTGCAGCTGAGGTGACAGGAAGTTCCTCAGATATCTTGTTCTTAGGAGCAGACTTGCAGAACCATGAGCTCAATAAACTTCTTAAAAATGTTATTTACTGTGGTGAGTGAGACTGTTGTGTGGAGATCAGGGCAAGAATCCATTCTCTCCTCCTCTTATGTGGGTCCTAGGGATGGAACTCAGGTCATCAGACTTGGCAGTAAGGGCCTTTACAGGCTGAGACCTCACAGGGGAGAAACAGTTCTAATATGAGATTTATTTTTATCATTTGGAACAGTATGCCTGTGTGTCTGTGAGTGGGCTTTTGAACTGAGTGTAGGTGCCAGCGCAGGCTGGTGATTGGATCCTCTCCAGCTGGATTTCCAGCCATTGTGCCACCAGATATTTGCTCTGGGAAAAACTCAGGTCTTGGTAAGAGCAGCAGTTACTTTTAACTGATGAGCCATTTCTCTAGACCCCAAACATTTCTCTTAGGAAAGCAAATTCCTCCCAGGCCTGGTGGTATATGCCTTTGATTTTGATTGGTTATTATATAGTTGATGTAACTCCGCTGACAAAAGAAACCAATTCCTGTCAAATTAGAGTAAAAAGGGCAGGTTCATTTGAGCACTAGAGCTCCTGGGTGAGTCCAACAGCCTTGGGGATAAGTAAGACCAGAGGGAGTCATACATGGATTAAGGAGCGGAGGGGTTTTATAGACTGTAGGTGAAGGAGAATGAAGTATCCCTCATGGGCTGGGACTTGGAATGCTATAGGGAATGCCAGGAATGCAGAACTGGGCACACAAAAGGCCTCAGGTTGGGTGAAGTTGGAAGGGAAAGGGGGATGGGATTTTATGGGTCCATGTTGGGGTTGAGGAGGTGGCCAGGAATTCCAACCTAACATCTAGAAGCTAAAGCATGCTGGGAGAACCTGGGACTCAGGCAGACCTAACATCCCAGACTTTGTTGATAATAAATGAATAGGGGCAAAGTATCTTCTGGCTACTTCCTGCTGACATTGTGGGCACTGGAATTGGGGGTGTGAGGGAGCAAAAACTGGGATGTTGGTCAGGTCATGGAAGAGCAGGCTGTTTTTTGTTGTTGTTGTTGTTGTCCAGATTGTACATGACCATCTAGAGACATGAAGACTACAGTTGGACAGTTTGTAGTCTTTAATTGGTTGGAAATCTGCTGGAACAGACACATATTAGGGACAAGAAGTAAAATTAAGTAGCTAGGGTGAAAAATGTTTAGGCGCATGGTCTGAGCAGTTGGGGTAGCCCCAAAACCAGGAAGGAGGAAGAGGGGTCCAACCCCCCAGTGATAGGCAGAGCGGGAAACAGGTGATATTTATCTGACTTCATTTGACCTGTGGATTCCAGTGGATTCCCTGAGGCTTACAAGAATTTAGGTTTACAAAAAGAGATAAATTTTAGGAATAATCTGAAGCATCCTTCATGCCTTTTATGTACCTTCAATCACTTTCTTGGCCCTCAGTTCTTGTATAAACTTTAAAGAAATTGGAGAGATCTCATGCTAGCAAAAGAACAGTACAGTTGAGAGATCTAGAAAAATAAGATGAAATCACAGCCAAAACAAATAGACAGTGATAAATCAAACTCTAGGCTCCAATCAATAAAAAACAAACAAACAAAACAATAGAAAGAGTCAATGAAGCAGGGAGTTAGTTCTGTTCTGCCTGGTTCTCGAGAACCCAAAGACCATCTAGGAACCAACTCCGAGGTAAATACATGAGGGTCGTTTATTCAAGCTCAGAGCTTGGACTCTCAACACTCACTGACATACCAGTTCGAGTTGAGAGCCCCCAGACCCAAAAATACAGAGTTTATATAGAGACTCAGACAAAGAAGCAGGTTCTATACCATATGGTTGGATGACATTTGGGTAACTAGTCATGTCCATTTCTGATTGGCTTGTTGTTACTGACTAACCAGCTGTGGTCAGCTTGACCATCAGAAAGTTTGTTTAGATTGTTTTGGGTGTTTTCTCAGAGTGAACTTTCTGGTGATGACGAGGGAACACCTCTGGAATACAAGGTCGGGTACATTTTGTTGTTGTTCTGGAACAGGAGGTCAGGTCTGAGTCAAACTTAATACAAAATGGAATCTTTTTTTCAAGATGGATTCAGTCAGGCTCCACACTTTAAACCTTTTTCTTTTCATCCAATAGAGATATGAGTAGTTATTACTGAGAACAATCACTGTAAAACAAGTCCTTTTAAATAGAAGAACAGTAAAAAGCTACACCTGTTTATATTGTAATATGAGGCTTGTTAGCAAGAAATACCTATCTGCCAACCATCAATCCTTTCAGAGATCTGAGGAGGATAATTACTGCAGGATTTATAATCTATTGGCCTATGTATGGTTTATTATGCCAGAGGCTAACCCACACCCAGTTGGACTTCCCGTAAGGCTCCTATGGTGTCAATGGCTTCGTTGTGAGACAGGTCCCCGGGCAGCATCAGTCTTTAGCTGTCAGGTCTGGCAAATCTGAGAGGCCTTTCTTTGGAGTAGGAGCTTGGGAGGCTGACACTATTTTGTCTAGGCAAAATGACAATCAACTTCTCCAGGTGTCCTGTTTGTCCACAGCTCAGGCCTTAGCAGCAGGAAAGCAGTGAAGCAGTTTTACATTCTTTGTTGTGCCAATGTTATAGGGGGCCTTGGGATCATCGCTAGAAGTTGGGGTCTCTGTCATAATGAGCTATTTAATTAAACATTTTAATGCCATATCCCACAAATCTCTTGACAAGCTTGAGGGCTAGCTCATCTGTGTTAAATAACCTTTGTCTGTCTTATGTTATCTGCTCTAAACTGTATCTTGAATATTGTCAAGTTGTATTATTAAAATATCCTTAACAGTTTGCATTAACTAGTAGTTTTAGTAATTATTAAAATAAAGTATCTTTTAAGCAACTTATAAAAGAAATGGCCCTAAAAAACATGGCAATGGCTGGAGAGGTGGCTCAGAGGTTAAGAGCACTGGCTGTTCTTCCCAAGGTCCTGAGTTCAATTCTCAGCAACCACATGGTGGCTCACAGCCATCTACATTGAGATCTGCCCGGGCATATATGTAGAGCAAATACTGTAAACATAGTAAATAAATAAATAAATAAATGTTTAAAAAAAAAAAAGAAAATGACACCATCTAGAACTTAAAAAAAAAAAGAAGTTTGTCTTTAAAAAAAAAAACATGGCAATGAAGAGGTATATCTTTACCACAATAAAGATGGCCACTTGTCATGTGACTGCTCTTAGTAATGGTAGTGAAGGCAGGGCTCTGTCCCCTCCATGCCACAGTCAAAATGGTGACCAGTCATGTGGTAGTGGCAGCAGCACACCAGGACAACCAACCTGGTCAGGGCAGCCGCAGAGAAGGAAAGGGGGGAGGGTAATAGAAAGCATCCAAAACACCTGCAGCACAAACTGTAGTCAAACTTTAGACCAGGGAATAACTATTTCTGGCCTTTCTGGAGATTGAAAGGTCATGAAGAAGGGGTCCCAGCCTCATGACTTGAGATCTGACGGTAGGACAGAGAGGATGATTTTTTTTTGACAAAACGGCTTTTACCAAAAAAAAAAAAAAAAACCCTCTAGAACAGAGGTCTGGCTTCTATTCGGTATGGAGTAGCTTTTGCATGACCACAGCTTGGAAAAGCCACTCCAGCGGGGATCGTGGACCCCGGAAAGAGCAGCAGCCAGAAAAAAAGTTACTCACTGTGTCCAAACTTGAGACAGCAGTAGCCATCAAGAGGCAAGCCCAAAGTGAGAGAGCAACAACCAGCGGTTAGGACCAGCCCCGTGTCTGGACATTTGGTGGGGCACGACCTCCACCGAGTCACAGCACCAAATGTTTTAAAAAAAATTACTGCGAGCCGGGTGGTTGTGGCGCACACCTTTAATCCCAGCACTTGGGAGGCAAAGGCAGGCGGATCTCTGTGAGTTTGAGGCCAGCCTGGTCTACAAAGTGAGTCCAGGACCGCCAGAGCTGTTATACAGAGAAACCCTGTCTTGAAAAACAAAACAAAAACAAAAAAAATTATTGTGCAATGATCCAATCTAGGCCAAATTAAGTTATATAAAGGCAGGTTTATTGAGTACAAGAGGGAAAGAGAAACAGCATGCGCATGCAGGGTGGGAGTGGAGAGAGAAGGGACAGAGACAGAGTGAGGGGAAGGAGAGCTCCGGGATCGAGGAAGGGGTGGGAGAGCCAGGAATTCAGGTGGCTCAGTCATGGCAGATGATTCAGGGTCTTAAGTCCCCAGGGAAAAGAGCCTTTGGGGGTGCTAAAACCCTAGCCAATAAGACTTGGGCCATCAAGCATTGGTTATAAAGGGAGGGACAGGAATTCAGTTCCCAGAAAACCTGGACATAGGGAAGCTCAATCCATTTTTCCCTTACACTGGCAAAATTTTTCAAGATTGCAAAGAATACTAAAATCTAATGTGCCCTTTGGCAGCCATCTAGATTGGTTATCTAAAATATACTCTGGCCAGGCTACAGAGCAGAGTAGAGCTAGGAGTTTTGGGCATACGTTCTGAGATGATCCCAATTTAGATAAATTTTGTAGAAGACATCCAAGAGATGTCTGGGGATCAACTTTAGACCTGGAAGAACCCATCTTTCCAGCTTTTACCAGAATCCTAGGAATATAAATCGGCATCCCGAATTTATAATGTCCTGGGATTAGATGGATTAGGGGGACCCTTGATAGGACATCTCCTATGCAAAGGCTCCTGTAGAGTTTTGCATGGCCAAACACACCTTCAGACTCAAAGAGGGTTCCGGACTCTGGAATAAGCAACAGCTGGAAGCTGGTCACTCACCCTGTCCAAGGTTGAATCAGGCAGAGAGAAGGAGATGGGGGAGAGAAGTGGTCCCCACTTGGCCAGGGAAGATCCAGTCCATTGAGATGAGGACTCAGCTTCTCCCGGGTTTCAGCACCAAGATGATTGGTTATTATATAACTGTTGTAACTCCACCAACAAAATAAGCCAATTCCAGTCGAATTAGAGTAAAAAGGGGCAGTTTATTTGGAAACTGGATCTGCTGGGTGAGTCCAACAGCCTCAGAAAATGAGGCCAGAGGGAGTCGCACATGGATTACGGGGTGGAGGAGTTCTATAGACTGTAGGTGAAGGAGAATTATGTAGCCTTCTTGGGCTGGAACTCAGAATGCCATAGAGAATGCCAGGAATATGGAACTGGCCACACAAAAGCCCTCAGGCTGGGAAAAATGGAGGGGGAAGGGAGATAGGATTTTACCGAGCCATGTGGGGGATGAGGAGGTGGCCAGGAATTCCAACCTAACATCTAGAAGCTGAGGCATGCTGGGAGAACCTGGGACTCTGGCAGGCCTAACAAATTTAATACTCAGGAGGCTGAAATAAGCAGAACTCAGTGAATTCTAAGATAGCTAGGGCCACACACTGAGACCTTGTCTCAAAACCCAACATTTAAAAAGCAAAACCAAAAAGCAAAACATAGTCAGTTATCCATCTGCAGGCATTCTACTCCAGCCATGGAAGAGACTCCTGGCTCCCTGAGTACTATTAGGCCTGGAGTCTTCTTTGCCTTGCAGGAGAGGGAGACCAGGCCATCTGCTAGCTGGGTTTGCCCTGGGTTGAGCCACTTCCTTCACAAGAATTTGTAATCCCAAAATATAAACAAACATATATTCAAAGTGGTGGGGGTGGGAGTGGAGAGAGTTATGGGGCCAAGCTCTATTCTACTGCTTTTACAGCAGTGTTCGGCATGATCAACAGATAAGAAATTTTTTTTTCTGGTGCAGTGGTGGAACACACCTTCAATCCCAGCATTAGGGAGGCAGAGGCAGGAGGATCTCTGTGTGTTCAAGACAAGCCTAGTCTACAGAGTGAGTTCCAGGGCAACCAGCTCTACACAAGAAACCCTATCTCAAAAAACAAAGGAACAAACAAACAAAACACACCTTCATTTTCAACAAAGTCAGGTGGAATGACTGCAACAGATCTTTGAGGCTTGTGGAGCTATACTCTGCACTCAGGAGCCTCAGGGCTGAGTTCAGCTACAAAGCAACTTCAGGGCTAATGTGGGATACATGAGACATTGTCTAAAACAACACCAACAATAATCCAAAACAAATCCTCCCTCCACGGGCAGGATGAGAGGAGCATATGAGGACAGCTATGTTTTATAAGGTGGGCAAGTGAGCCAGGACAGTCAGGGGTCAGGACCTGACTGTGTTTAAATAAGGGACTCACCTAACAGTGACTCTGACCCATAGGAATGTATGTATACCTTTTTTTTTTCAGTTTTTGAGCAGGGCACTTCCTTGTGACCGTTGTTGGGTGCAGCCACAGCTGCTGACCTTGATGAATACTATGAAGCTGGCCAGGACCTGGCTAGCCCAGAGATGAGCAGGATTTAAGTGGAGGAACTAGTTTTTTACATTTCAGTTTGTCATTGCTGCTAGTTGTCTCTGGTGTCACAGGACATAGTTGGCCTCACACTCCCCATGTGGCCAATGGCTCTGAAGTCCTGATCTCCCTGCCTTCACCTCCCAAGTGCTCAGATGTCAAGTGCCACAATTGGCTCTAATTTCTGCAGAGCCCCTAAGCCATCAGCAAATAGCAGCTCCTGACCATTCCCTGCCTGCTTCCTGGATTTGCAAGTAGTTCCATGGACATATGGCTGTGCCCTCAAACAATTGAACTATGTCCATTCTGACAGAGACCACATGATGGCCAGTTTTAATTGTCAACCTAACACAATCTGGGAAGTGAGGGACTGTCTGGATCAGTCTGGTCTGTGGGTGTGTGTCTGAGGGGTTGGCTTTATTGCCCTGCAAAAGGCTTGGCAGTCTCTTCCCTGATCCCAGAGTCCCTGTAGCCAGGCACCTGTCCCCCTCCCATTCCCAGCCAGGACTCACCTTTGTGTCTAGGCAGTGTGCTGATCTTTCTTCTCTTGGGTGGCTTCTCTCCTTTGGTAGTCAGAAGTCAGGCCATTGTCTCTATGATGTTCTTTCTTGGAGGCTATGGGAAGATTTAGGAGTTTTGAAATTGTGTATACAGCACAAGCAGATTTCGTTATGCAGGGGACAATCACATGAATCAGACACAGCAAATTATTGCATGTCTACTGGACAAGTTTCAACACTGAGCCACGTGTTGGCCTATGTTTCTGTGTGCTGTGGCTTGAACATCAACTTCCTGTATCATTCTCAGGATGAGCTTGTTTTCTACACATAAACTTTGAACATGAGGAAACAACAATTTTCTACACTGGTGTAAGTCTTCAAAGCTTACAAATGGCAACAACACCACCACAAGTAAGGGTGAGTATCTTGCTTTACCACAGATAAACCAAGAAGGAGAATAGGGGGTTGGTGTTGTGGATCACACCGCTTTCCTTTACCACTGGGCAACAGATGCTCTGTAGGAAGTAAAATGGCGGCAGAATGAAATAGGAAACCTAAAACCCACTCCTTTCAGAAAAGACCCAAACATATTCAGACTACAGTAAAGAAGGGTGCCAATATGAGGGCCACTTTGGGCTAACACGTGCAATAACTCTGGAATTCTAGGCTAGCATCAGAGCCAGCAGGCTGCAGACTCCAGGCCTGCAGCAGTGATTCCACCCAGGCCATCGAGTTTCTGAAGAGAATCAACTGTGTAGAGCACAGTGCCAGGTCTGTTTCTCGTCTGCCTGACAACAGGGTTCTGCTCTACTATGGCCACGGTCGCACTGAGGCACACACTGTGATGCCTCGACCTTGGCTCCAGAACATGGGACCACCACGCTCCAGAACTCTGATGCTTCGACCTGGGCTCCAGAACATCGGACCACCACGCTCCAGAACTGTGATGCCTCGACCTTGGATCCAGAACATGGGACCACCACGCTCCAGAACTGTGATGCCTCGACCT
>CAJQZJ010032158.1:3879470-3952450 GCA_907164525.1 Lophiomys imhausi
GGGGTGCTGTCAGGAGTTGATATGTCTTGATATAAAAAAATCTAAAGTTACGAAAACATCTTTGAATGCCATATTCTGCAGATCTCTTGAGGTTTTTGAAGAGGCCCTATCTTTCTCTTATATTAGGGTAAGCAGATGTTGCTTGTCTCTTGCCGGTTTATTTCTGATTAGCTTAGAAAGTAACTATAATAGGCTGTCATAGTACCTAACTGAATGACTGGCTTGCATAACCATTAGTTTGCATTTCTTAATTATCCTAAACAGTTTATGACAATTAGTAGTAAATGGCCAAAACATCACATTTCATTTTTTTTCTTTACCTCCTAACCCTTCCATCCCATTTCCCTGGGGTGGGGTGTCCTTATATAACAGTCCCTCATCTCAGTTGAGAGGTCATATGAGGGCCAAGAGCCTCTTCATTCATTGGGGATCTACGAAGCAGTACCATCAGTGAAAAGTGTCTCGTTGCCCAATAAGCATACAATAGATAAAAAAGACTAAAAAATTGAAAAAAATATAACTAATATATAAAAAATAAATAAAGAACAAGAATTAAAAATAAGAAGTCTATGTCCAAGTTCCCTTTGGTGTGTTAGTTGTAGTATCGATACCTTCTACTATATAGCTAAAATCCTACTATAAGTGAATAGATGCCATATGTGTCCTTCTGAGTCTGGGTTAGTTCACTCAGGATGAGCTTTTCTAGTTCCATCCATTTGGCTGCAAATTGCATAATTTCATTGTTCCTGATAGCTGAATAATATTCCATTGTATAGATGTACCACAGTTTTTTTACCCATTCTTTGGTTGAGGGACATCTGTGTTGTTTCCAGTTTCTAGCTATTACAAATAAGGCTGCTATAAACATAGATGAGGAAACTTCCTTATGATTCCGTGAAGAGGCATTTGGGTGTATACCCAGAAGTGGTATGGCTGGGTCCTGAGGCAGGAAAAGCCCCTTGCCCCAACTGTAGACAGAATGCTGTCCAAAAAGGACAAAACCTGGAAGCAGGTAAGTCGACAGCCTAGCTCTCCCAAGACAGGGTAGGTAAGTCCTTCATAACTCCTGCTCTACAATCAATGTCTGTCAGAGAAACGGGGCCAAATGACTGAAGATCGATGCTGTAATGTATGGAGAGAAAATGGGAACTGTCCAGGCAGCCACAGGTATGTCATTTCTTAGTTTGGGAAGCTGCAGACCCTGTACTTCCTATAAAATCAGATTTATTTATCCCTCTCAGGTCTCTGAGGTGATTGAAGAACAGATAGTTAAAGTCTCATAATTAAATTTTGAGTTGTTTAGGAGTCAAGAGAGTGTTATAGATCTAAGAAGATGCTTTTAAAATTGTGTTGCAAGTTAGTATGAATGTTGAGTCAGAAATAGACCTTTAAACTCATGGAGATGTTTAGATAGTAGAATGTTAAAGTCAGATACCAAATACATATGGACTGGTCATTGGGAATGTACGTTAAGCCATATAACCCTCATAACTGTGGCCTAATTACCTCTGTTGTACTGTATTGTATTTGATATTATAAGAGAAAGAGCCATTTGTTGGACTGAAAGGGGAAACTGTAGGGGGAAATAAGATATACCTTAAACTTAAAAGAAAAAAAAATGGAAGAGGATGGGGGGTTGAGGGTGGGAGGGTGGGACTGGAGGGGGAATAGGGAGGGGACTGCGATTGAGATGTAACTTGAAGAAATAAAAAATAAAGGAAAAAAAAAAAAGAACCCAGGTCAAAATTATATAACAGCACTCCATCAGAAAAGCATGTAAAGTTACAAGAACGCTAGTTTAAAACCCTGGAACTGTAAGACAACAATCGCTAGTTTAAAACACTGACTGGCACTGTAAGACAATGATCATTTCAGAAAACCACAAAACTTCCAAATTGTCCCCCAAACTAAGCAGACTAAAACATGATTAATGAATGAGTTTGGGTTTTATAAAGAAAAACCAAATGGATTGGACAACTGGAACTAATATGCAAAGTTTATCATCTTTCCTTGCGTCTGATTATTAAGGGACAAATCGCAATATAGGAAAATATACCCTTGATTTAAATGTGGCATAATTTTAAGAAAAGCTGGCTCAACTAATTGAAAATACTTTGAAACAGGCACGTTTCCTGAGCGATCTGTATCTAAATAGCTGGGCAAAGGCATTAGACCCAGCGTTCTCATCACAGCCTTTGCTTCAGATTAAGGTCAGCAGAAGTTTAGTACGGCAGTACACAACTCACTCCTTTAAAGAAAAAATTGAAATGTAAGGCTGTGTAAGATTTGTTTTTAAACCGTACAGAGTTGAAGTTCCCCTCGGGGGAGCCGCAGCGGAGCGCTTCTGCCTGCAGACTGTTTCTGCTGCCCTGGCTGAAGGCCCAGAGGCAGCACCAGGGTAGCAGTGGCCTGAGGGCCAGAAGAGCGCCGGGCGGGCGGATACTGCTGGTGTCGGGCATTCCGGCCACACCGCCGAGTTCTCCCCACACCTGCCGGCCGCCTGGCCTGCACTGGGGCGCAGCACTAGGGCAACGCAGCACCCATGAGAATTCTCCTCCTATGGACAATGCTGAACACTATTTTGCCTATTTTGCCGAGTTATTGACATGTTCATCACGCAGACAGAAAAGGAAAACTTTCCATGTTATACCAATAATAGTTCTACAGTGAAGATCAATGTATTTTTTCTACCACCACTCAGAGCTCTCAACAACCACTCAAGCGGAGGCCTATTTTCCCTTCTTTATCCTTGAAGCTTACTTTCGATGAATATATAGCTGTGAATTTAAAGCAAGCAAGCAAACAAGTAAACAAACAACAACAAAACTACCAAGCAAGCAAGCAAATGAACAAAAGCATCTGGCACCTCTTTTTGTCCTTCATAGATGAGAAATTGTCATTCTAATGAGAAATGGGTAGACCTGTTCATGGGCAGCTTTGTCCCGGGATTAATTTAATGGATGGGTGGGGACGTGATGCACATGAACAACTAACTGCCCTTTCCTCCACAGATGGCATAAGGACAAAAGAGATAAGCAATGTGGATAAACAAGCCTCCAATTCTTCCTTTGATCCTCCTAGTATGCAGGCAGACTACTTCCAGGAGACACGAGTGAAGAAGATGCTGATCACCCACATTTTTCTGTGAAAATGAGACCACCGACACCACCAGACAGTGCCACTCCTCCCCCAGTCCTCCTCCACACAGTTACACACAACAGGAAGCTGGACTCACCAGTCAAAAAATAATCCCCATGGTAGGTCACCATAATGGTAGGTTTGGTCTCCTGAATATGCTCAAACCATCTCTAGATCAGATGGACCTGATTTCAACAAACCACAAAAGTCAGTGGGACCCTTTTCTGTGCTTTCAGCAACTTGTAAACACTTCCCTAAACACTCAGAAGCAGCAGTTTTGTGTCGGCCCATATCCCTGGGACCCACTCTGCTCTTGGCCAGGGAAGAAGAAGCAAGGGACTCCCTCTAGCCTTGGCCAAGGAAGAAGAAGCTACAAGCACCTGAGCCAAAGAATCACTTTGCCTCTTCCACCTCATACCAGACACCAGGCAATTTCTATAGAAAGTTTCTTTACCTCATCAAGTTCATTGAAGACACAAAAGGGCCCTTCATAGTCTGGATTGGGAGTGAACTCAAAATCTCCAATATTTTCTGAAACAGTCTCCCTGTTAGTGATGAGGGAACCCTGGTAAATTTCATGAATAGACAGTGCAAGTCAGCCACAGAAAAGCAGGTATAGACTCCCAGCCAGCCGCTCACAAGCTTCTCAAGAAACTAATTTCAAATAACTCCACAGAAACATAGAGGTGATCCGGGAATAGTAGTATCTGCCTGTGACCCCAGAACTCAGCAGGCAGGAGGACCACCAAAAGTACGAGGCCAAGCTAAGGCACATAGTGAGACTCTGTCCAAAAAACAGTAAAAACAAAACAAAACAAAACAAAAACAAAAACAAACAAACAAAAAAACCATGAAAGCTTCTTAAGTTTCCCAAAAGGAGAATCTGTGTCCTTGGCCATCAGTCATATAGGAAATCATGATAATTTGGTCTGTCTCAGCATCAGGAAATTTGAGAGGCAGTTTGTTGGTCTCAATGTCAAACGCCAAAACCACAGTGTCATAGAAGAACAAAATATACCATGAATTCAGGTGGATATGTCCTTTGGATAAACACATTCAGGCCTGGGTTCTTTTTTTTTTTTTTTTTTTTACCAGCACTACAAACAAAATGTCCCTACAGATCCCAAAGCAATAACAAAACACCATGGTGAGGTTTTTGAGGGTATGAAAATGGAAACACACGAGGAATAAAGTTACTGATCAGACCAATTCCATCTCAGAGCTCCTTAACATGCACTGTCCCTCTTGAATGCTAGGACAGTGCTATTTAGTGACCATGTTGGGACTGACATTTTCATCTTGGAAACAAGAAAACTGAAGACAAATATTTTCCCAAGGACTAAAAGTGATACCTGAACTATTATCTAATAGTCTTTACTTGCAAATCTACTTCTCCTCAGTCACTTGGCTATCAAGTACATAAATGAAAACTCAAGGGTTTAAATACAGCCTAGTTCAAATACTGATGTGTGTGGTTAACACACAAGTGCAAAAATAAGCTTTTAGGTTAGAGACTGATTGAAAAAAAATCTACTCCCTAATTATTTCAGAAAGTATTTAAAGAATAGATTTTTTTTTCCACACGGGGTTTGTCTGTGTAACAGAGCCCTAGCCTGGACTCGCTCTGTAGACCACCAGGCTATCCTCAAACTCACAGAGATCCCACCTGCCTCTGCCCTCTGAGTGCAGGAATTAAAGGCATGTGCCACCACACCCAGCTCTGAAATAGATTTTTAAGACTAAGAAAATGTCCAACCTTCAGGTTGTTCAACAAGGTCATCTCACTGGACAATTTCCAGGGGGAAAACATTTCCTCGAAATCTAATGTTGTACCAGTGAACCTGCATGATAATGAAGCATACATTAACTAAATAGTTCTCGGTCCAGAAATGTCTATTTCTTTAACAAATACTTTAAATTACATTTACTTAGTTGTGGTAGAAGCTAGGTCTCTCTGGTGAAATTGGTGGGCAGTTCAGATCAGCACCTGGCAGCACAGAGGGAGGAGCTTGGCATCCCTTCACTTGTTGATATGGAAGGAGCCAGTCATGGCCAGGCAATGTGCCCTGTTGAAAGGCTGTGGCTAAGAAACCTGGAAAGCCATGCAGATAAAGTCATTTGCCATGAGACACAATGGGGCGGCTGAGACATCTTGAGAGACTTTGGACCCTCTTCTGAGGATCCAGAGGTAAGAGGATTCATAAGCCAGAGACTCCATGTGGTTGCCCTCTCTTTGCTCCTGCCCCCACTGACTGAAAACTCATGGTCTGGAAGTGCATAGCAAGGAAGGACTTTGACTGAATTTAAGTCGAACCTGCTGAGAAGGAGTCTTTAAAGGCTTGGGTCCCAGAGCTCAGGAAAGGTGAGTGAGGCAAGCAGAGTCAGAAAGCTACTTGGAGAGGTTTTCGGCTTTGAGACATGCCTGGACCAAAGAGACTGTGGAGTCGTGTAGGGGTTAGATAAATTAGATTTAGAAAATATATAGGAGTTCCTGATACTGTCTCTTAATTCGGGGCCTGAAGAGCATTATTAGCATGAAGTCAGGAAAAACAGGAAAGACTTAATAGACTGAAAAACAAGGTTGAAGTCAGGAAAACAGGAAAGACTCAATAGATTGAAAAACAAGGTTGAAGTCAGGAAAAACAGGAAAGACTCAATAGACTTGAAGAAACAAAGTATCTGGCCTGACATTGTTTTCAGCTGCTAAGTGGGCAGAGCCCAAATTAAGCTGAAACAGAGTTCCTCCTATGTAAGGACAGTGCATGGAGCCCAGAAGGAGAAGAGGCCCCTAATGCTAGAGAGCTCCAAGAGTCCTGCTGAAAAAAGGGCTGGCCATTGATGGCCAGCTCTCTCCCTGAAGCAGAAAGAAGCCGGTGAGCAAAGAAAGCCTGAGCAAGACACCAAAAGGCCAAGGACTGGACCCTGTGGCTCAGCTTTTGCCTAGAGGGGTTTGATCTGTCCGAACAGTGGCCTAAAGGAAACTGTGCCTGGCTTTAAGGACTGAGGCAGAGCAGCTGAGTTCCTGATTCAAAAGAAGTAAGTTGGCCTGCAGACGGCTGGGGTCTCCCACAGAGAAGAAAGCATGAAGCCTTATTTAAGGTGAGACTGCAATAACCAACTTACCCTGACGAACCTGCATCTGAGAGATCCAGAAAAAGGACTGCTAAGTGCGTTAAAGAATCTACAACCAAGACTGTGTTCCTGACGACTGAGGACCTGCCCCAGAGACTGTATCATTCTAAAAGGTTATGAAAGTAGTTGTTATAATTATTAATAGGTTTAAGTATAGGTTAAAGGGGTTGTAGGAATTTATAGGATTAATAGTTAAGAAATTGTTGGTGTTTGTTATAAGTGAATTTAGTAATAAATAAATAAGAAATAAATAATAATTTAAAAGATCGGTTACAGAGTCGAGTCTTAGTTGACTGAAAAAGACCCCCTCAGTTGGCAGTTACAACAGACTGACTTTATAAATTGGTAACTGTGGCGAGCCACAAAACTGTGGTGAGCTGCAACCCTAAGATGGCACCTGGCTTGATGCCAGAAAGCTCAAGCTTAGCTGTAAACAAGCCTTAGTTGGTAGCAGCTGCCTAGCCCGGTGTGCTTCCTCCTTTTGTGAGCCTATCTTGGATCACCAGGTGGCATGATCTGATTGGGTTTGAGTAGGCATATAAGGGCTTGGGGGAGGAGAAGCAGAGACACAAGCAGAGACACAAGCAGAGACAAGCAGAGAAGCAGAGACACAAGCAAGGATTTCGAAGACTGTTTTCAAGGGACCTGAATAAACTGCTTGAGAAGAGCTTTTGCGAGTTGCGTCGTCCTTGCTGGTCGAGGGGGGCGCGACAAGTGGTGGCCCGTACGGGGAACCAGAAAAGACTCAGAACTCTTGCAGTCAGGGGCAGTGCACTGGTAAGTTCCCGGGATAAATTGGGACAATAAAGTTTCGCGGAAATTGCGAACTAAAGGTAAAGTTTCGCGGGAAGTTGCGAACTAAAGGTAAAGTTTCGCGGGAAATTGCGAGCTATAAGGTCTCTGGGAGGGAGCAATAAGGACCTCGGTAAAGAGGCAATAAGGTCTCCGGGAGGGAGCAATAAAGTTCCGTGATTCGGACGAGTAGAAGACACAACTGGCAGAGCAAGGTGAGGAAAGCAGAGAGTGCTTCACAGAAATGGAGTGAATGCTGGCCTTGCTGGCCTTTATCAGTTGCTGGGATAAGCTTGGGAGAGATCTAGATTTTGCCTGGGAGCAAGGTACATTGCAGGGAGGAGCACGGCCTATTTGGAGATATTGCAAGGCTGTGGAAAAGGGACAAGAGGCATTAGAGCAGTTAAAAGAGGAGCGCTTGGTCAAATCTGGGATAGATACTTTGGAAGAGTCTGAAGAGGAACTTGAAATGTTAGCAAAGGATATGGAGAAGTCATCTTTGAGGAAGAGTTCTGACTGCACCCGGATAGAGCCCTCAGGTCCGGGGCTGCCTGTGTTGGCGCCGCCTTCATATAATGAGACTTCCCCTCCGAGTGGTCCTAGTGGGCGGTCATTCTGTCCAAATGTCTGGAGGGAAGTGAGACATGAGCTGTACTACCCTGTCTTTCAGGATGGAGGGGGAAATCGTTATCATGAACCTCTCGATTTTAAGGTAATTAAAGCACTTGCTGAGTCTGTCCGCACTTATGGGATTAATGATGCTTTCACTAGCTCAGGTGGAAGCTCTTAGTCGTTATTGCATGACTCCTAGTGACTGGATGAGCTTGGCACGTGCCTGCCTGTCCTCTGGGCAGTATTTAGATTGGAAGGTTTTCTTGATTGAGTTTGCTAATAAACAAGCTGCTGCTAATTGTGCAGCGGGAAACCCAGCCTGGGATGTGGACATGCTTCTTGGGCAAGGTCAATTTGCTCAACAACAAACTGGGTATCCGGCTCAGGTGTTTGAGCAAATCAATTTAATCGCAACCAGAGCTTGGAAATTATTGCCTAACAAAGGGGCAGTGGTTAACAATCTAACTAAGATTATTCAGGATCCCCTGGAGCCTTTCTCAGACTTCGTGGCTAGAATGGTTGAGGCCGCTGGAAGGGTATTTGGAGACCCTGATTTGGCAATGCCCTTAATTAAACAACTTGTGTATGAACAATGTACAAAGGAGTGTAAAGCAGCTATCACCCCTTATAAGAACAAGGGGTTGGAAGCCTGGATGCCTCAGTGCAGACTGCCGCTACCTTGAATAATTTGTCAGCCAATGTAGCCACGGCCTTGGTTGATTGTGGCAGGTGGCCCAGATTGGCTGTGAGTGGAAAATGACTGGATTGTGTGTGACCTCTGTGCCATATCAAAATTATACTGTAGCTGCAAATTTGTCTAAGCAACTCTCTCAGTATCTTACAGGAAATTGGTCTGGCGAGTTTGTAAGCTAATGCAGAATCTGAGAATTGCCATCGTGCATGTGAATTCCACCTGGGTTGATGTCTCTGTTGCTGAAGGACTGTCAACATGGATCCTCTGAACCATGAATCATCTGAAGGAATGGGCGGGAATGGGTGCCCTAGGAGGCATGCTCTTCCTAGTCAGTTTCATTGCCCTATGGTGTATCTGTAAGATGAGGATTTCACAGAGGAGAAGTAATGCCATGCTGGTGCAAGCCTTTGCTGCCTTGGAGGCTGGACAGCCGCAAGCTTGGTTGACTGTCCTAAAGGACTAAGCTATCATCACGCTCAGGATGCCAGGCTAAGCACTGCACTTGGGGTCAGCTTCTAGCGACTTCAAGAAGGGCATGTTTGATTGCATATGGGTTGGTATCCTAGTTTCCCATCTCTGAGAAAAAGATACTGGACGGGTATGGCACCAGCCTGGTTGGCTACTGGGCGTGGGGTCATTACAATGTCCTTTACATGCATATCAGAGATCAGACCTCTACCCTCGCCTGTTGCATTTTAAAACAAAAAGGGGGATCTGTGGCGAGCCACAAAACTGTGGTGAGCCGCAACCCTAAGATGGCGCCTGGCTTGATGCCAGAAAGCTCAAACTTAGCTGTAAACAAGCCTTAGTTGGTAGCAGCTGCCTAGCCCGGTGTGCTTCCTCCTTTTGTGAGCCTATCTTGGATCACCAGGTGGCATGATCTGATTGGGTTTGAGTAGGCATATAAGGGCTTGGGGGAGGAGAAGCAGAGACACAAGCAGAGAAGCAGAGACACAAGCAAGGATTCCGAAGACTGTTTTCAAGGGACCTGAATAAACTGCTTGAGAAGAGCTTTTGCGAGTTGTGTCATCCTTGCTGGTTGAGGGGGACCCGACAGGTCACAACTTGGTGGTGGAAATAAACTGGCCTTACAAACTGGCAAAGTAAGGTCAAATGGGCTTTACCTGATGGGACTGCTGTAAACCAAGTCACACTGCATGGAACTGTGCTAAGAATATTAATATGCTTTTAAGAAACTTAAATAGTATTAAGTGTTTTTCATATAGGTTTTCGAGTGTTTTTAGTTATTTAGGTACTTTTAGATAGATTATAGATTTTGGAATATAAGTTTCAGGTTATAGGATTTAGGTATTTTACAAGCAATTGATAAGTATTAATAAATATAAGTGTGATAACTAAAAATTTTGTGTTACACTTTGTTGTGGTAAGAGATTTGTTTATGAAAAAAAAGTTTTGAGAATGTTTTTGTTTAATCCCAGGTGTGAGGCTGCTTCAGTTAGTCCAAAGGTGTAATCGATATGTGTATCCTGAGCTAGCAGGGGTGTGGTTTAGCCAGCTGAGCAAGTTTAACTGTGAGGACTAAGGAAAAGAAAGAGAGAACACCAGGAGAACAGAGGGCTACAGAGAAGAAAGAGGTTGTTGCTCCCTAAAACTGTTGGTGGTTCTTCCTGTAGCTGTTTCCTGGCTTGTTGGGCTTCTGGATGTTGTGACTGACACTGGTATTGCCGCAAAACAACTGGACAACCCTAATCAGCAAGGATGCAGTAGTGCACAGAGACCTGTGTCCTTTTTCCTCTAACCTTCTTCCACTCCCACCCTGTTTTCAAGGGCTGGATGCGAAGTAGAGGGAATTGGTGGGGTGATGTTATGCATTCTAAATGTTAATTAACTGGTCTTGCTTGCTGTCTCTTACCTACATTGTCTTTGATTGGCTGAGCAAATGCTGAGGCCTGAGATTGGGCAAAGAGAGAGGTAGGTAGGCATGACTAAGTTGCAGGTTTCTGAAGTAGGGTAATTTATGGGTGGAAGAAGCCTCCAAGAGTAGAAAACTCCAAGACAAGAAGTTGGAGCAGGAAGGAGGACACACGCCATGGATTAGAGAAATGAACCTCATTCCACATGGCCTAGAACATCTACCTAGTGTGGAGAACAGCAGTCCAAAGTCACATATGTATATAGAGAATCATACTTGGGAAATAAAATTAAGAGTTAGCTTAGATGGGCTAAGACTGACCAATTCAGGCCAAGGCATGTTCAAATCCCTCTGGTCTATGTGTTCTCCTTTATAATGGCAGGTTAAGGATTAACACTGCCAACCCAATTAAATATAATATAAATACAGGTAAATAATTTAAATACTTAATTTTCTATAGGTATTCAGGCTAATAAAATTATTAGAGTAAAAAACTGTACAGTGTCTTTTTTGTATAGTTAACACACTACCGAATGTGTCTTTAGATAGCCCTGTCCTGGGGGTATTTTCAGTAGCCACTGACCTTGCCTGGTACAGTCTGGGTGTCATAAATTGGCATGGAAATTTAAAGCAGGTTCTCATTGGTGCACATCACAAATTAGTTATATATGGGGATGGTAGGTTTTTTGTTTTTGGGTTTTTTTGGCTGTTTGGTTTTTTTCTTTGTTTTGTTTTGTTTTCATCTTCAGTTGTCTCTGCAGCTTATATGAAGATAATTGTTGTTCTGTTAACTGAATACCACTCTGTAATTGCAAAAAAAAATTGCAGCTGTTTTGTTGACATTCTGAATGCTTCTATGTAAATACAATTTTTTAAAAATTAGTATTGTCCTTTTCATGGGTCTGAAATTTTTCTTCCCGAGGGGAAGCTTGTCTTTTGCTTTTGCCCATTTTGGGTCACATGGATTATTGCAATGTTTATGTTTTCATATAGTTAGCTGAAAAAGCTTTTGTCTGCACACCCTGCGTATTGTGATGGGGTAACATTTTCATCCATAGTTGAAACTCCAAAATCGTGATCAGTTGGATAAGATGACTACATAGCCCGCTTGGCAGAGCAGACAGTGATCAATTCTGTCACTCCATGGGATTATTAGAATGAGAATTGGAAAGTCTGTCCTTGAAGGAGTAGTAGAGCAGCATGTTCTAATCCTTACATGAGGACACTTAACTTCCATTACTGTGTAATGGCAGTTATATTTTGCAGTTCTCCTAGGAAAGAAGACCTGAGAATGTATCCCCAAAATTGTGAGCTTAAAATACAAGACTACCATAGGATGATCTTTTCTGGTTCCATCCATCTGCCTGCAAATTTCATGATATCCTTGATTCTGATTGTGGAGTAATACTCCAATTGTGTAGATGTACCACAATTTCTTTATCTATGCCTTGGTTGAGGGACATCTGGGACATTTCCAGTTTCTGGCTACTACAAATAAGACTGCTATGAATATAGTTGAGGAAATGTCCTTGGGATTTAGTGACACATGCTTGGGGTATATGCCCAGGAGTGGTATAGCTGGGTTTTAAGGTAGAACTATTCCCAGTTTTCATAGGAAGTGCCAGAATGGTTTCCAAAATGGTTGTACAAGTTTGCACTCCCACCAGCAATAGAGGAGGAGTGTTCCCCTTTCTCTACATCCTTGCCAGCATGTGCAGTCACTTGAGCTTTTTTTTTTTTTTTTTTTTGGTTTTTCGAGACAAGGTTTCTCTGTGTAGCCCTGGCTGTCCTGGACTCACTTTATAGACCAGGCTGGCCTCGAACTCACAAAGATCCACCTGCCTCTGCCTCCCAAGTGCTGGGATTAAAGGCGTGCGCCACCACCGCCCGGCGTCACTTGAGCTTTTGATCTTAGCCATTCTGAAGGGTTTGAGATGGAATCTCAGAGTCGTTTGATTTGCATTTCCATTATGACTAAGGACGTGTAACAGGGACTATCTCTGACTTGGACAAGGTTGCCTCCTTCTAGGTCCTATTTTCCTAGCAGAGCTTCCTTGTCTTCAGTGAAAAGGGGAGATAATTAGCCCGATTTGATATCCCAGAGAGGGTTGGTACTGGGTTGAGGGGGGTGAAGTATGGGGTAAATAGGTGCAAGGGTAGGACTGGGAGGAGGGAGTGGAATGGTGATTGGAATATAAAATAAACAAATTAAAATAAGTGAATAAATAATAAAAATGAAAAAAGAGAAAAAGAATAATTTAATGTCTGCATCCTGCAACATGGATTTTGGCACAAGATATAGAATCTGCCCTATCCACCTGCACAATACAATCCATGCCCCCCCCCCCAAAAAAAAAAAAAAACCTCTGCATCTCAGAAACTCTTTCTGTACCCTGGAATTGAATATCCCTGTATCTTGTCATTGTGACTGGTGGTAGTGGAAAGTTAAAACAATTCTAATCAATCTCTTTTCTACCAGTTTCAAAACTATTTGCAAAATTTATCACAAAACTTAATGGGGAGTGCAACATTCAGAACTTCTAGAAACTAGATCTCAAGACTTCCTGTCTGTCTTCCCACCTCCCACCAAAACAAAGTCTATGTGTGCACTCTGGATAGTGATATTCTAAGCACCACAACAAAATCTCCCCTCTTCCCAGGGAATCCACACTCAGTGAAGTTTAGAGGCCAAGGACCTCTGCCCAGATCTCAATATGTACCAACAGAATAGTCTGGCTCACAGTCCATCCCTGCCCCGACCTGCGGGGAAATGAACAAGGGCTCAGGGGGGAGCAGGTCATGGATGGGGGCGGGGGGGGGGGAGAATAGACACGAAAGAATGGAGACAAGACAGGATTCTGATCAAGTCTCAAACTTTATTTTCTCATAGCTGAATACATGCTTTGCAGAAGTGGGAAATATTAGCAGGAACTACCTTGCCCTGAAGTTAGGGCCTTTGGGTTGCTAGGTTACCAAACTACAGAATGGACTTTTGCCTCGGATCACGGATCAGCAGCTAGGGAGTAATAGAGTGTCAGACCACAGAACTCCTTAGGGGAGGTCCAGATGTTTTACAGAAGTTAACTCTTAACAAAATCTCCAGGACCCTGTTGTCCAGCCAAGTAGGAACAGTTTTGGTTCCCAGCATCTCCTCCCTTTCTGTTTATAAAAAAGAGGAGGCTGGCACCAGGTAACCAGGACCACCGAGAGTAATTTGACCAGCAATTCCCAGGGGAAGGAAGTAGTGACCTGATCTCCCAGGGTCTTTTGAACCCAAAGGATGTCTTCTTGTGGGAGAGAGGGGGGGACCAGGCTCTTATTCCCCTAAGCGTCCTCAGGGGGACAGAGCAAGGTCGAGCTGACAACCTCTATGCAATCAGGTATGCTTCTCGGGGGACCCAGATATGGACTATGGTTGTCCTCCCCCTGTGGTACTTTGTCTCACACTCCACAAGGGTGCCAGGTCAAGGAAGGGCACCACTCTAGGAAGGGGCAGCTCCGAGGATTATTTCTCATTGCTGTCTGAGAGTCCCTGGTCAGCTAGCTCGAGTTTATGATAATGGACCTGGATTGACTTTGCAGTCTAAGAGTTGAATTGTTGTCTGACAAGCTCTGAAATTTTTCTTTTTTCTTTTTTTTTTTTTTTGAGCAAAAATGTTTATGAAAAAACAGACCATCCAAACAAAATCCTCACCCCATAAAATTAGGCAGGACCTATAGGCCTTGTAACTTAGAAAAGGCCCAGCTTTGTTCAGGGTAATAAAACATCTCTGTACTGGTTTTGTGCTTAGACTTTATTCAGCCCCAGAATTTCCTCCTCCTGATTTTAGCTAGAGTTAGCTATAAGTCTGATCTGTTTCTAGACTCTCAAATACTGCATTTAATGCTTATACAACCCATTTAAGAATGAGGAATGCTGCCCTTATGTTCCCATCAAAAACACACAAAATAAACACAAGCCACACACTGTAAGGATAATGAACCAGTTGGAAAAGTTAATGTGCTATAATGATATTCGTTTTGCAACATCAAAAGCAGCAGAAATACTGAATATAATTTGGTTAAATCATAAATACCGAGATTGAATATGCACATAGAAATTACATTTAGGCTCCAGGAGCTGAAAGCTCTCTAAAAGTATAAAGTGAAAACTAGCAGGATCAGCTCCTGGTCCATCAGTACTCCCATTCATCAGACTTCAGGTCAAGGTAGCTGAGGATGTTCTGGGCCAGCTTCACAGCCTGTTTCCTGGCAGCCTTACACTTCTTTTCTCCCTGTGGGTCAACAGCGTCCACAGCCAGCAACTGTTTGGTAAGTAGCTCCTCCAGACGGGTGTAATTCTGATCAGTTCGATTTCCACCAAATGAGAGGACTTCGCCCTGGATCTCTGACAGGTTCCCAAGGACATCCCACACAGTCTTATGTGGGGGGTTTTCCTCACAAGGGAGCAGCTTCCTCTTCTCAAGGGCTTCCTTCAGGTCCAGGTAGGTGATGAGGGTCTGCACTTCAATCACTGCCCTTCTCCTGGCTTCTCGGATGCAGGGGTTTTTCTCAAGACTCACTTCGTCCAGCTGTCCAATCAAGCCCTGCAGTTCTGTCTTGGAGCTCAGGTATAATTCAGGAGGACTCTGTGCCTGGAGAAGTTCATTTTTTTATTTCTCGCATCCTCTCAAGGACCTTTTCTATTTTTATAATGGAATGGTTCTGCCCCAGGTCAAATGCCTGTGTACTGTCAGCTTCCTCCTCTAAATCTAGATATTTCAGTAATTTGTTGATATCTTCCACCACCTCCCTCTGATAATTTCTGATCTCTGTATGCCCACACACATCGAGAGCATCGAGATCAGCAATCAGCCCTGACAGCACGCATGATAAGTGCCTGCAAGTCTCAGTACTGTCCAGTCCATCAGGAGTGCTATCAGAGTGCCTCTGGCCTTGTTCACGTCACACATCACAGAATTGATCTTGGAGACAGATGGGTGCACATCCTCAGAAAGTGGCAGGGAAGGCTGTTTCTTCATGCAGTCTTCAATAATCTCTTGCACTGCACAGATCTTGGTTAGCGTGTGGTACCTTGCTTTGCGCAAGGAGATCTTCCCTCCAGTTTTAACATGTGTCAGCCTCAGAATGATGTCCTGGATACCTTCCTCAAACTCATCGGTCACACAGTTGCCTCCACTGTAAAAGGGCACGGCACAATCTTTTCTTTCACAAGGGCCTGTGCTTCCTTAAAAATGTTCTGGATTTCAATACGGTGTGGGTGGTTTGCATTCTGTTCCAATTCTTTGAGAAGGCCTTCTGTATCCTGTGCTGCCCTCTTCCTAGCCTGCTGAATGTCTCCTTTTCCTTCTGTATCTCCAGAGTCTATTTCAAAAAGTTGTTTCATCAGAATCCTCTCCAGTTTCTTGTAATTCTTATCCTCCGACAGGCCACTGAAGCCAACCACTTGCTGCTCTATACTCTTTACTTCCCGTTGGATCTCCTGAAGCCTAGTAATAGAAGGGTGTTGGTTTCCCATATCCATACTTCTGTGTTCAGTTTCACAAGCACTCCCTGGAAAAAGGCTTAGAGCATTTCCCACGCTCTCGGGTTTCGGTCAAACAGCTCACTTCCAGCGTCCCTGGGGAGGGTCCAAGCCCCGGCCCTCGAAGCGCTTTACCCCGGAGGTCTGGATGGCGGCGGTCTTGGCTGCAGCGGAGGGTGGCGAGGTGGGAGATCGGCCCTTCACCGGCAGCGGCACTGGAGCGGGGCCCCCAGCGGCATCCCCCTCGCCCTTCCCGGCTAGGTCTGGCCCGGGCAGCCGGTGAAGGGGCCGGAGGAGGCGGCGGCAGCTACTGGCCGCGGCGGCCGCTCCCGGGCGACACGGCCGGGCCCGACGCGCCGCCGCCTGACCTCACAATGGGCGCGGGGCGACCTCACAATGGGCACGGGGCGACCTCACAATGGGCGCGGGGCGGGCGCGGGCCTTAAATTTTTCTTAAAGCCCAAGATGCAAATGCCAGGAGAAGGAACATCCCTACCAGTGGGCCTAACAAGGAGGGGAGTAAGGTGGTGAACCAGGGGGAGGTGGATAACCAATTCTTAAACCACCCCTCTTCTAAATCTCTTTGACATTTTCTTTTTTCTAGTCCTTCTCTAACCTTGGCCATGCTGTCCCTGACTACCCCCGTATGGTCTTCATAAAAGCAGTACTCTTCCTTTAAGGCAACACAGAGGCCCCCCTGTTGGAGGAAGAGGAGGTTGAGGCCCTGCCAGTTCTGCAGGGTGACATCTGCCAGGGAGAAGAGGGATTTTTCTAGGTTGGAGATGCCGGTCTCCAACTGCTCAATATCATTGTCTATGTCCTGAATAGTGTCTGTTGGATAAGACAAGAGAGATTATTCCCGTCCCCGCCCCCACGGCCCCAAGGCCTAGGAGAACAGCCAAGGTGAGTGTAGATATCTGCTCCCTCCCGGTTCGGAGCAGGCCATGGTCATTAACAGGATCCCATGACAGAGCAAATTTCTCCTGAGAGAAATATGTAAAACGGGGAAAAAGCTGAACAAGGACACAGAAACTGATAGAACTATCTCGAAGTCGAGCTGTTTGGACACAGTGCATTAGCCCATCAGAGCAGGCCCACCTAGAATTTAAGGGTGGGATGACATTTTCCTGCAGGGCAGTGAAGTTGGAGATGGTTTGATTGCAGAGGTGTGAATGGTGTTCAGGGACTGATTGACCAAGACAGAGGCCTTGGCCAGAGACTAAACTTAAGGTTATTTTGGAGTGTCCCCGCTGGTCCCAGCGACAGCTACTGGCGCTAAAGGAGTCTACTATGGCAACTGCCTCATAAAAGTGTGGGTTGGGATTGTAACAGAGCCAACAGGCTCTGGTTAAATTGGGGATGGAGTGATTCAAAGTAAGAAAAGTCTGGTTAGCAATGTCCAGAAGGAGATGACTGGTGTCAAAGACATCAGAGTGAAGCGAAGGCCGTTCAGGTGTGGGGCGACATGATGGGGAAGATTGAGGCCCTGGAGAGTGTGGCAGGGATGAGCCAGGGGCTAGAATAGGATTGGGCCCCACAGGGAGTGTGGGTTCCCTAAGGAGGGTTAATTTAATGATAAATAAGAGACCATCATCATAAAACTCCTTGTAAAGCCAAAGACCCCATGGCATACCGTGAGTCCATTCATGGTTTTTTCTCCCCTGGGCCATAAAGCTGATGTTAAGTGGATGGCACCAGGAATGATCACACTCCCCTATTTTAGGGACACCCCACTGTGTTGGGTGGGAGTACTTGGCAGAGACCTGAGTGAAGTCCCAGCTTGAGGAAGGATCCCAATATGTATCTCCTGTGGTTTCACACCCCCACAAAAGAATCATGGGGCCTCCATATTTGGCCGTAATGGCACCATCATTGTGATGTCACGGGCAAACATAAAAGGTTAGCTTACTTAACAGTTTTCTGTTGGTAGGGGTAGAGCATCCTCCCCAAGGATAAAATCTGTGGCCTCTGAGTCCAGAGGGATGTGGTGGAGGTGTCTTTGCCTTGCCAAAAGTGAGGTCTGGCACATCCCACTTGGGGGTGGGGGGGCTCCAAAGGACAACTTACAAAGGTCAGGGTAATTTCAGGCCACCAGGAGAATTGAGGAACATTTGATTTCTCAACTTCGTAAACCACATCTCCTGCCCCATAAATTACAGACCATCTCATGGTGAAAGGTTGATGTGGATTGACGACTTGGTCTTGTAGGCTTCCCAGAATCAGCAATAGGCATGTTGAGAGGGTGAAATAGGCTTGAAGGCTTTTCATCTATAAAAAACAAAAGGGGAAAAAGAGGTTCTCAGGGGGAATTTTCCCTCTGGATTTTAGGATTGTGGAAACCATCTGTAGATGGGTCCAAATTAGAGGAAGAAGTTGAGTCTATTTGTTTCACCAGTCTTTCTGGTAACCATCTAGCTCCTCCATCTTTGGTGTTATAAATGCAAATGGTCCCATGGACCCAGATGAGGACAGGGTCTGGGCCACACCAGCGGTTGGTAAGCAGGTCCTGCCACATAACAGAGGCGTAACCTGGCTGTGTCTGTGGATGCCGGAGTCTGTCTGCTGCAGGTTTATTGTGAGCATCGAGTTGAAGGAAGTTGACCACAAAGAGCACATGATTGAGTAAGTTCCTGGGGAGCCTTTTACAGGGTACAGGTCTCATCCCTTTAATTTACAATAGGTATTTTAAGTGTCTGGTTGGCTCGTTCCATGATCCCCTGACCTTGGGGATTGTAAGGAATGCCAGTAATATGCTTAATGTTAAGCTTCTGGCAAAATTGTTGGAAGTCTTTACCAGTGTATCCTGAGCCATTATTTGTTTTAATAGTTTTAGGCTTACCCATGACAGCAAGACAAATGAGGACATGGGCTATAACATTTTTTGAGGCTTCACCAGGCTTGCAAAAATAAATCCACTAAAGGTATCAACAGTGAGGTGAGGGAAGATAAGAAGCTGTGTTTTTAAGAATTGAATGAGTTGGTCTGCCGGGTAATGATTATCTATAAGGCCCTGATAGGAAATACAGGAGATGGCCCAATCATCATCATTTTGCATAAGCCACTGAATTTGTGTGGGGAAAAAGGCAGAATGAGTTTATCTGTGTCCTTACCAAAGTATTTACGCCCCTGTGTTCGTCCCTCCTGGATTAACTGGGCCATTAGAGATGGGTAGGGAACAAGAACATGCGTAGGCGAGATGGGCAAGTGCACCCAAAAAAGAGGACCCTTACTTTGCCAAAACACTCCCGTGGGTACCACAGTCATATGGCAAGTTATATAAATGAGAGGTTCCTCGGGAGAAACATAGGTTATCTGTTGATCTTGAATGGCCAATTCAACTTTATGAAGGGCCTCTTGTGCAGGGGCTGTTAAAGTCCTGGGTGAGGTTGGGTCAGTGTCACCCTTAAGTATGTCAAAGAGAGGCTTTAATTCCCCCATGGTTAATTTAAGATAGGGTCTGAGTCAATTGATATTTACTAAAAACATTTGGAAATCATGTAAAGTAGAAAGCTGATCAGTTCTCAACTGAACTTTCTGGGACAGTACTTTCTTTATGTGGGAGCAGCTAGAACCCCAGAAAGAGGTACGGTGGCTTTAACTGGACCTTTTCAGGTGCAATTTGAAGCCCATATCTTGTTAATGCTTGAATTAAGGTTTGTGACTGTTGTAGTAACAAAGTTGGTTGAGGTCCTGCAAGTAATATATCATCCATATAATGTATAATATAGGTAGTAGGCCAAAGGGCCCTAAAGGGGTCAATGGCTTGAGCCACGAATTTTTGGTAGAGTGTGGGACTGTTGACCACACCCTGTGGTAAAACGTTCCACTGATACCTTTGCATGGGACCTTTAAAATTAATGACAGGGAGACTAAAAGCAAAATATTGTTGGTCATCTGCGTGTAGTGGAACGGTGAAAAAGCAATCTTTAAGGTCAATAATGATCTTAAAATAACCATGTGGGATGGCAACAGGCAAAGGGAGTCCAGGTTGGAGAGCTTCCATGGGAACCATGACTTTGTTGACCTCTCTGAGGTCCTGAAGAAGTCTCCATTTTCCTGACCATTTTTTTAAATCACAAAAATAGGCGTGTTCCAACAGGAGGTAGAAAGCTCTAAGTGGCCAGCTTGGAGTTGTTCCTGCACTAACTGTGTATCTGCAGCCAACTTTTCTTGTGGAAGAGGCCATTGATCGACCCAGACAGGGGTGGAGGTTTTCCACAAGATTTTTTCTGCATGGGGTGCAGGTTCATCAATGGCCATTAGGGAAAATTTTGTTGTGGGAATTGGTTAAAATCTTGTTGTGGAAATCCCAGACCAAACCTGTCAAGTTTACCCCTTGTTTGAATGGGCTGGGTGATGCCTTGTGAATGTTTTCCCAAACCTTGACCAGGAAGGAATCCCTGGGAGAGCATCTGATGGGTAACTAATTCATTAGGGCTACACATAACTATCTTCATTTGGGAGAGGACATCACGACCCCAAAGATTTACAGGCAAATTGGGAATAACATAAGTTTGAACTGTGCCTCGGTTGCACTGGTCATCTTCCCAGGTAAGCAAAGAGGTACTCTGTGAAGGGTTGCTGGATTGGCCAGTACCTTTAAGGTGAGTGAGTGTAGGTCTCACAGGCCAGGAGGGAGGCCAGTCCTTTTGGGCAATGATAGTGGCATCAGCCCCGGTATCATGAATTCCTCTAAATGCCCTGCCATTTAGCAGAGAGTTAGCATGGGGCAGTCAGTAGTTATAACTTGTGTCCAATAAGCATCAGAGGACCCTGGGGCATCAGAAGTCCTGGGAGATATGTGACATGGAGTGGCAGAATATAATGGGAGAAGGATAAGTTGGGCTATTCTATGTCCAGGGAGTAGTGTGAGGGGACCTTGAGTGGCGGAGACCATAAGCTTGATCTCTCCCAGATAATCATTATCTAAAATCCCAGGATAAACAATCAACCCCTGGAGGGTACTGGATTCTCTACCTATAATGAGTCCAAACATGTCTGGTGGAAGACTGCCCATGACCCCAGTGGGCAGAGGTACAATGCCCATTTCTGGAGTTAGTATTGTATGGGCGGAGGGACTGAGGTCAAGTCCTGCACTGCTGGGAGAGACACGGAGGAGCCAGGAGACAGGCCGGCCTGAGGAGGGACAGGATTTTGTTGGCTTTGGTGTTGAAGGAAATGATGAGATTGAGGGATAAACCGAACTGTCCCAAGGTTTGTCTTGGCTGAGTGGTTGGGGCCTTGGGATGGGCCCCACAAGAAGTTTCCCTGATTATTTCTGGGAGGCAGGGGCTGGACTTGGGCATTTGTTTTGGATTGGCATTCTGCAGCCCAATGCTTTCCCCTCTTACATCTCGGGCAAAAGGCAGTAGGAGGTGGTCTTTCCACATGAGGATTTGGACATTCTCTAGAGAAATGTCCAGGTTGTTTGCAATTAAAGCAAAGTTTAGACTATAAAGAGGTGGGGCTCAGGTTACGAAGTGCTGCCCCAACAGCCAGGCCAATGCTGGGAGACATAGGGTCTATGTCAATGCAAATTTTTATAAAGTCAGAAACAGTTTTTCTGGTGGGGCGTAAAGCAGCTTGATAGACAGCATTAGCATTTTCAAAGGCTAGTTGTTTTATAAAATCATTTTCATGTTCCATCTCACCCAAGAGTCACTCGACGGCTTCTAAGAGCCGACCAACAAACTCATTGTAAGGTTCTTGGGGGCCCTGTCTGATCTTAGACAATGAGGTAAAAGCTGATCCCTTAGAGGGAAGTGTTTGGCACACCCGAACGGCAGCCTGCTGTATCTGGGTCAGCAAGCCAGGAGGGAATTTGGCCTGTCGCTTATTGGAATTGAAGGGAGCTGATCCCAAAAGTTTTTTATCAGTCCAAGATTGTGAAGTGCCCTTAGCAGTGGCATTGCGCCGAGCGAATTCTTGGCACCTGTCATGATAATCAGCCTTCCATAGCAAATAATCACCCTGGGAAAAGCATGGTATTAGTAAGTAATTGCCAATCATTATGAGTAGGCCATTCATTGCTTAATGATTCTAGAAGTGAAAGTGTGAAGGGAGCAGTTGGCCCATAGGTGGCAATGGCCCCTTTAAGTTCCTTAATATGCCTAAACTTTAAGTGTTTGTAATGCTGGTGTGTGAAGGTGGGATCAGTGTTAGTTGTATCAGTGTCTCTCACCCCCTCCGAACCATCAGTTTTGGGTTGGGCCGAATCCTCGTCTTCCTTACCAGAATTATCATCCTCATGTCCTTCATCAGAGGCAGTCATATCCCCTGGCTGCTTGGCAGACTGGGAGCGGATGACTGGGAAAGCCTAAAGAGTTTTTGACTTAGATTTAGACTTCGGTTAAAGCGAAGAGGGGAAGGGTGCAGGAGAGCCTGACAGGGAGGCAAGCTCCAGATCGACTTCACGGAGGGCCTTAAACAAGGCAACCTCTTTCTGTTTAGACTGCAAGAAGTCTCTAAGAGACTATAAATCATGACAAAGTTTGGACTTAGCTTGTTTAGTAAGAGAGTGCACCTCTGAGGGGAGTGACAAAGCTGACACACAAAGTGCAGGTTGAGGGTAGGGAGGGATCCTGTAGAGAGAAGCATCTTCCCCTGGAGTGAGAGAGTTTGGGTCAAAGGAGGGCGAGGGGTGGGAATGTAAGGGAAGAGTGCACCAGGTAAATGGATTTAGGTTTGACTACATCTTGAGAGTGAGAAGTGTCCCTCTGAGTCGGGGCAGTATGTTGTGAGGGAGGGGACCTGCTCGAGGTGGGTCATCGGGGATAGGAATAGTTATGGAGGGGCATCTAGTTGGAGACTTAGAAGGAGTGGGAGAATGTTCTTTAAGGAAGGATTCAGAAGAGTGGATGACCTGAGCAGACTCTGGGCTAGTCTGGTGGGAAGAAATAATTTCATTTATAAGATTTCAATAAGAAAAGGCAGTAACAGGAACCTTTTCAGGCCCAAAGGCATCATAGAAGTCCTTCATACAATTGCCTACTCTTTTCCATTTCTTTTTATTTACTGTGTCATCCTGGGGAAACCAGGGGCAGAGATCAGAAATAAATTGAAAGAAGTGAACCAAATCTTTTTTCTTAACCCTAGTTCCTCATGCCTTGAGTGACTCCTTTAAACCTTGAACAAATAACTCATGCTTACTTAATGTCTGTCTCATGATCTCATCACCACTTACCTTACAGAGTCAGGCTCACAGGCAGGCAATCCATGGAGACTCCTGTGCGGGTCTTCGCTCCTCCAGATGACAGTGACCCAAGGAACTCTAGCCAGCTGTGGAAGGTGACATCCAGGAACAGCCTTGTACCCTGGTCCCTGTTGGGGCACCACTTGCCCCAACCTGTGGGGAAACGAACAAGGGCTCAGGGGGAGCAAGTCCTGGATGTGGAGGGGGGGGGGGGGGCAGAACAGACACAGGAGAATGGAGACAAGACAGGCTTTTGATCAAGTCTCAATCTTTATTTTCTCATAGCTGAATATATGCTTTGCAGAAGTGGGAAGTATTAGCAGGAACTACCTTGCCCTGAAGTTAGGGCCTTTGGGTTGCTAGGTTACCAAACTACAGAATGTAATTTTGCCTCAGATCATGGATCAGCAGCTAGGGAGTAATGGAGTGTCAGACCACAGAAATCCTTAGGGGAGGTCCAGACATATTCACAGAAGTTAACTCTTAACAAAATCTCCAGGACCCTATTGTCCAGCTGAGCAGGAAGTGTTTTGGTTCCCAGCACATCCCTGTCCCAGCAGGCTTGGTCTCTCTTGTCTGGGGATAGTGGCTCCCACACTCACCATATTATGGCTTGTGATCTCCCTCCCAGTTCCTTACAGCTGTGTCAGAGGAGAATCTTGGAAAGAACTTGCAAGCTATTTCCCACTGGTGCCCCTGATTAGCAGGCCTGCTCAGAGCCCCTCATTAGTTTGGACCACCCAGCTGGGCCTCAGGACAGTAGCAGCTCCCCTACTTGAGGGCTAGAGATCAAATTACTCAGACAGCACAGACCTTCCTAGCAGTGCAGTTCCACTGTAAAGTCAGATAGAGCCCTAGTCTGATAAATTTGTATTTAATAGAATTATCCACTTACCTCGGGCACCTACTTATTTTCCAAGTCTCAGGGTCCTTTGTGTGCACGTTCTATTACACACTCAATGTCCAGTTCAACCATCTCTACCTCACAGCGGAGAAGTCCTACAGACAAACTTCAGTCAAGTTCAAAAAGCAACAACAAATGAAGCAAAAAATGGCTCTGACCTTGAAAGCAAGTAGTGGTAAGTGGGGGATGAATAAAAAAAAAAAGGAAATAGAAATAAAGGACATGATTTCTCCTACGTGTGGTGGAGTAGAAAGTTTATTACAAAATATAGAGCATAGCCAGAGACAGGGACATCTGGGAGAGTACAAGGTGGACATGAGCCTGAGCTATCTGAGGAGAGGGAGGGGAGGAGAGGGCAGAGATATACTTGGAGGACAGGAGAAGGCAGAGATATACCAGAAGGGCAGGAAGGTTAATAATATATGAAAAGACCAGTTAACTGAAATGGTTAGATTATATGAGGAAATGCACCTGGGGCAAAAGCCTTGGGCTAGAGGGTAGGGTGTGCCAGCCATACCTTGTAACAAGTAGGACTGAGGGGTGCTGGGAGAACCTGGCAGCTAGGTCTGATTTGATTTGTTAAATAGGTACCTCAACTATTTGTCCCATGATTTTATAACATTAGGAAGAAACAAGATGGTGGAAATTATTTAATTATAATCTCAAGACTTATTTTTAAAAGTTAAAATGGGCACTAGAGCACTCCAAGTATTACTCACTTATTTTCTCTCAAGGTGTGAATTTTCAGATGGGAAAAATAATGTTCCTATTAAAGGCACATCAGTTTGTCAAGACCTTCTGTGTTAAGATCTTCTTTCTGTGTTGAGACCTTGTGTGTTGAGATCTTCTGTATTGCTTGCTCTAGTGTAACTACAGTAATTTGGTTTCTAGAAATAAGTTCAGTTCCTTATCCAGATTCTTGATTGCCCTCATGTGTGAACCCTCCAAAATGGCCAGTTTGGACTTCTATTGACCATCTAAAATTGATGACCTGAATATTCATTTTTAATACCTGCTGGGAGCCAAGGCCCATGGAAAATTACTAACTTTCCCTACTTACATAAGGGCCTGAGATACAGGCCTACAGAAAGTTATCAACTTCGCCCTGCTAAGCTTCCACCACAGGAGTTAGGTTCCAGTTTCCCCGATTACCAGAACAATTCTCAGAAGTCACCTGATTAGCCTTTGACCAGCCAACTGCAAGCACAAGATATCCCAGACCGTTAGTCTCCTAGCAACCCGCTGACGTCTATGCCGACTTCCCTGCCTTCTGCTCCCCTATCCCCTACCGCACATATATTTGACTCTGTTTGCAATTAAAATTTGAGAGCTTGATCATTGGACTTGCTCTTCATCTCTGTGGTCTTTTGTCCCTTCTTTCATTCAGGTCCTTGGGAGTCCCTTGAACCCCTGCTGATCTGGGAAAATACCAACTACTCTCAAAGCAGGAAAGCTCTCACCTTCCTTCCTCCCCCTCCACTTCTGTGTTGTGACTATGCCAGATTCAAAGTTAGTCACTGACCCAATTCTTACCCAGGCCCCTCTTCATTTGTAAAACCCACCCCAAAGCAAGGGAGGTCAGAGGACACTCACTCAGTGGTCTTTTTTACTTCTCACTTACCAGTCAGGAAACAGCCTGGAAGGAGATTCAGGACTATCTTCTGAGCACTGGGTAGCAGAGGCAGGATTAGGTGTTCAAAGCAATTCTCAATTACATAGGATTAGGCAAACCTAAGCTACAGAAGTTATTTCTCTAAATAGAAACAAATAATCAAAGCACTTTACAAAAATAAAGGAAATTCTTTATGACCAAGAGACATTGGAGAATGGAAACAAAGAAGAGATGAAAGCAGTGGTGCATTAAAGAAAATGAAATTTAAAAAGTAATACCAACAATTGACTTTGAAAAGGATAAATATCATTGAAAATATGCATCTCTACACTGACTTTGAAAAAGAGCAGGCCTTTTCCTAATAGAGGGAATGGAATTAGTAAAATACTGTTTGACCTTGCCCCTTTGTGCAATGTTAGCTGCTGAGACCTGTAACCTGACACACATGCATAAATTAATACATGCCATGAAGTTACACAATCACTCACCATGCATCAATCAGATCCTTTTTCATAATGCTGATCCCTGCAGCTATCTCCCTTAAACATTAGTCTGTGGTCTAGATATTGCCTATCCTGTTTCATCCTGCAGGACACACAGTAAACTGTTCATCCTGTCCTGGTATGAATGCAGAGGCCATGCTCCATATGCAAATCCTTTTCCTGTTACTGAAATAGACTCATTGTTTGTTCATTGCATGACTCACATATGTAATTTTAAAACTTTGAGGTGTTACAGCCCTTTAACTTAAGAATTTAGGAAGTTTTAGTCAAGAAGAAAGGAAGGTTTTTGCCCTGGAGAGCAACAGACTAGCATCAAGGTGACCTGAATCAACATAGCTTAACTCAGAGACATTTTTCTAAAAGGCTGGAGGCACAATTGTACTAGAATTAATATGCCTCCCCAGGGAGAAATCACTCCACACGTAATTAGAAGGCTAATTAAGAAAAATGTCTTTCTGCCCCTAGAGGCATTGCAGGTGTGGCTGCTATGTCACACGTGCATCAGTAGGTGGCAGAGAGGAGAGAGAGGCTATGTCTACATTCACTGTTCTGACTTATGAACATCTGAATGAATAGTAGCCTAACATTTTTGGAAAAACAGCAAGGTGTATACCAACATCACATTGGCACTGTGGGATAGACTGTGATGACTACCAAACCAGTAACAGTAAAGTACAAGATGGGCTCCCAGGACAGGAAACAAGCCAGAAACTAGAACTCTGCCTGGCCATGGATGTGGGAATTGTGGACACCCAGCCCTGGGGTAAGATCTGGCCCAGATGGGGTCACAAGAGCAGGAGAGATATCCCTGCCCCTCACATGCTGCAGCATTCTGGAGAGCAGGCCCTGCACCTTGCCTGGGTAGCACACTACAGCTGGTCCAGGATATGGGGTTTGTGGGAGAGTCAGCCCTGCCTTCTGTCTGCTATGTGGTGGTGTTGGCTAGGGAGAGATGCCCTCCCCTCCCTTTTACCCTCACCACCATTAGCTGACAGGAGATCTGACCCAGATTGGTCACAAGAGCAGGAGAGCTGTCCCTGCTCCTCACATGCTACAGCACTTGGGAGAGCAGGCCTTGCACCTTTCCATATTAGAACTGGCCCTGAAAGTCGGGGTTACAGGTCCAGAACCAGGGCTTTGAGTTGGTCCACTCCAACATTTACCCCATGGATGAACTTCTGGAATGCAAGAAGAGGTCAGTTCCACAACCCAAAACTACAGGATCTCCAGGACAGAGGATAGTTACAACATATCTGAGAGGAGTTCCAGTGAAGTTCCAGGATTGACAAAGTAGCAAAAACCAGAGGCCTTGTACCACACCAAGGTGTCTTTTTAATGAACATTTGCAAGCAACATGTGTGGACAAAAGGTAATATTGTGGGACACACTGAGACACACTGCACCTTCCACAATGAGATTTTATTTTTTATGCTGAGACAGATTGCAAGGGTGGAGGGTGGATCTGAGGGAAGGTGGGAGATGAGAGGGAATTGGGTGCATGATATGAAATTCACATAATAAAATTTTTCAATAAAAATAACTAAATAAAAAAAGAGGAGGTAGGGTGAGAATCAAAATACTAAAATGAATAAATACCCACTTGAATATGTCAATATGAAAATCAAGGCACAGAACAGAAGAATTTGCCCAGGGCTGAAGAGATGGCTCAGTGGTTAAGAGCAGTAGCTGTTTTTCCAAAGGACCTGGGTTCAGTTCACAGCACACACAGCAGCTCACAGCTGTATGTAACTCCAGTTCCAGGGGGATCTCATACCAGCACTGACATACATGCATGCATGTAGAACACCAGGGTACATAAAATAAATAAATTAATTAAAAAATAAAAGAAAAATGTTCCAATTTGCTTGCTCTACACTTTCTACATACTTAGGTAATAATTTAATTTCCTTCTAAAGTCTCTGATGGAGTTGAAGCCTAAATAGTAAGCTTACAAGTAAGCTTAGTTGCATAGGATTTAAGAAATGTTTTAGATAAAAAAATGTTATCAGTTGATAAATGCAAATAAGAATAGAAAATGATATAGGTACAGAACTCTAACCCCGGTATATATAATAGATGCTTTCTCCAAGGTTGCTAAATATAAATGGGCTGGACATTGTAAATATAATTCTTGATAGATATGATAAATATTTTATTTTATTATATATAGTTTATATATATGTGCCACTTTTTGAACTAGAAGAGGGAAATGTAGTAAGAGTTTTGTTTATTTTTTAAAGCAGTTATGAGAATGATTTTATTTATCCCAGGTGTGAGACTGATTTATTTAAGACCACAGATGTAGACTAGTAGCTGTCTCTTGTGATCTAGCAGGGGTGTAGCTTAGCCAGCTGAGCTAGTTGAACTCTGAGGATTTGAGAGAGGAATAAAAAGCCAGAGCCTCCAGAAGGGAGTGCTCTAAAGAAGAAGAGTTGCTACAAAGAAGAAAGAAGTTACAGTGGTATTGACCCTTGTATATTGATGTAAAATTAAGATTGTATTGGGCTACATCGGTATTGATCTTTGTATATTGATACAAAATTAAGATTACATTTGGCCACATTGGTATTGATCTTTGTATATTGATACAAAATTAAGGGTGACGCTTCTTAAAGGTATTGTTCATAGTAATACTTAAAAATGAAGTGTCAAGTTTTGACCTCTTGCTACCAACCGACATAAACTGTTTAGGATAATTAAGAAACGGAAACTAATAGTCATGAAAACGTGTCATTTTGTTAGTTACTATGACAGTCTATCACAGTTATTTTCTAAGCTACTCAGAAAGCAAGTTGCTAAGAGACAAGCAATATTTGCTTATCTAAATATAAGAGATAGATAGGGCATCTTCAAAAACCTCAATAGATCTGCATTCAAAGATGTTTTCTTAACTTAAGATTTTTTGATATCAAGACATGTCAGCTCCTGACAGCACCCCCTATTCTACTTCAAGTAGAAGATGAGCATCGAAGAATCTCCAGTGGGAGATGATTGAATTGGTGGTAAGCCTTTGTCTTGGCAAGAAAAACCCCTTGCTTCAACTGTAGACAGACTTCTGTCCAAAAAGGACAAAACTTGGAAGCAGATAAGTCGACAGCCTAGCTCTGCCAAGACAGGGTAGGTAAGTCCTTCATAATTCCTGCTCTACAATCAATGTCTGTCAGAGAAATGGGGCCAAATGGCTGAAGATTGATGCTGTAATGTATGGAGAGAAAATGGGAACTGTCCAGGCAGCCACTGGTATGTCATTTCTTAGTTTTGGAAGCTGCAGGCCCTGTACTTCCTATATAATCAGATATATTTATCCCTTTCAGGTCTCTGAGGTGGGTGAAGAATAGATAGCTAGAGTCTCATAGTTAAATTTTGAGTTGTTTAGGAATCAAAAGGGTGTTCTGGATCTAAGAAGATATTTTTAAAATTGTGAGGCAAGTTAGTATGAAAGCTGAGTTAGATATAGAACTTTAAACTCATGGAGATGTTTAGACAGTAGAATGTTAAAGTCAGGTGCCAAATACATATGGACTGGACATTGGGAATGTATGCTAAGCCATATAACTCTAATAATTGTGGCCTATTTATATCTGTTGTTTTGTATTGTATTTATAGTTATAAGAAAAAGAACCATTTTTTGGACTGAAAGGGAGAGCTGTTGGGGGGGGGGGGGAGAAACACTAAAAACAAAAAAAAAAAAAAGAAGGGAAGAGGATGGGGGGTTGAGGGGGAGGAGGGTGGAAGGGTGGGACTGGAGGGGGGAGTAGGGAGGGGATTGTGATTGAGATGTAACTTGAAGAAATAAAAAATAAATTATTAAAAAAAAAAGAAAGAAGTTACTGCTCTCCCTGCTGCTGGTGCTCTCCCAAATTGCTACTGGTTCTTCCTGCTGCTGTTTCCTGGTTTGCTGGACTTCTGAATATTGTAACTGAGATTGGCATTCCCCCCAAAAAATCTGACAACCCTAATCAGAAGGAAGTAGATCAAAGAGACCTACATCTGTCCCTTTCCCCTCTAACCTTTCTTTCCCATCTTGTATTGGGAGTTGGAAGGAACAAAGGGTTGGAAGGGAGAAAGAGGTATAAAGTATAGTAAATAAAAATAATAATATCCTCCATGCTACAACATCCAGTGCTCACCTGGGAGGGTGCCAGACCATGACCATCCAGTGCTCCTAACTGCTAAGTCGTCTCTCTAGCTGCTGTTTTTTATTTAACATTTATTTTATGCATTTTAATCAAAACACTTCACTTCACTTTCCACCTCTTCCTTTTCCTCTCTCCATCCCAAATTTTCCCAGGCAACTTCTTCCTTGTTATGAATGTGTAAGTATATACATGATCAAATATATGAATAAAGCTTGCTGAGTCCATTTCTTTTGTTTAATAGATTTAAAAAGATTTTTATTTATTTATTATGTATACAGTATTTGGCCTGTATGTATGTATGTATTTGGCCTGCAGGCCAGAAGAGGGCACCAGATCTCATTATAAATGGTTATGAGGCACCATGTGGGTGCTGAGAATTGAACTCAGTACCGCTGGAAGAGCAGCTATTACTCTTAACTCCTGAGCCATCTCTCCAGCCTGCTGAGTCTATTTCTATTGGTTGTATGTATAAGGTTTCAGGACTGACCATGCTGCACTGGATAGCCAAATAGGGAACTCATCCTTGCCTGAGGCTAATTCTCCCACTTGCAGGGCAGTTCCATTGTTTAAGAAGCAATAGGATTTTGAGAGCACAAACTATTTACAGATCCCTAAGGAAACAAGGAATGTTAAACACACAGGGGCCTCTTCTCAATGAAGGAGATAAAATATCTGCATTCCATCCAAAAGGCTGCAAGTGGATTTTGTTAACGACCTGGTGACATCTTTACTCTATGTGGATGCAGATCTACCTTCCTTTTGCAGACCTCACCCAATTTCCCCAGAACTGTTTCCCAACTTTATAGGAAACATTGCATGTACTTCATAGCCTTCTGACCTCTAAACTATTTGTCAGGGACCACATTAGATTCTAGGCCTTTTAGCTGTAGAAGCCACCTCATAGTCACATATATTTTCTAAAGGAGTTTCTATATAGCCACACCTTAGGCTATATTGTGCACCTGGAATTAGACTGATTGGACTAATTGTTGCCTGGAAATCTTTTTCCAAATTGCACTGTGTTTCAAGTATGCTGACAATGACTTACTTTGTATTAGACTCTGCAATGTCTGATTCAGGTTCACAAAACCAATCTGCATGAAGTTTTCATTCTCCTCTTTTACTGTGGTTCACTTCCTTTTCTGATACCTTCAGGGACCCCTCAACACAAGTCTGACCCACAAGTGATCTAGAATGCCTTGGATAAGAAACATTATCAAGAATAGAAAACTTGGGGAGAAAACTGCCCAGAGGCTAAGAACATTGGAGTTTCTTCCAGAGCACCCAGGTTTCATTCCCAGTACATAAAGCAGATCGCTACCATCTGTAACTGCAGTTCCAGGATTCTGATGATATCTCCAGGCCTCCCTGGCCAATAGGCATGACACATATTCAGGCAAAACACTCATACAGATAAAATAATGACTAAAATTCTTTTTAGAGAGCGAGAGATGGGGGGAGGAGAGAGAGAGAATTTGCACCATAAGTCTTATTATTGAAGCTGAGTGTGGTATACATTTCTTAAATCCCAGCACTTAGAACACAGAGGTAGGAAGATTACTGTGAGTTTGAAGAAAGCCTATGCTGCATAGTCAACACACACACACACACACCAGATTGAAAAAGAAGAACAAAACTAAATAACAGATAAAAAGGAGCATTGGAGAATCGTGACAATACAATACCTCTTAAAGTCATTTCAGGTGTTTGCCACAGGGTCCATACAATCATTTTCAAAAATGAATATTACCAAGCATGGTAGCACAGATTATTATTTTTTTTTTTTGGTTTTTTCGAGACAGGGTTTCTCTGTGTATCCTTGGCTGTCCTGGACTCACTTTGTAGACCAGGCTGGCCTTGAACTCACAAAGATCCGCCTGCCTCTGCCTCCCAAGTGCTGGGATTAAAGGCGTGCGCCACCACCGCCCGGCAGTAGCACAGATTATTAATCCCAGAAATTTGGAGGTAAATTTGTAACCACACATTTGAGGCCACACTGTTCTATATAGACAATTCGATAATATAACTCATCTCAAACAGACCTAAAGAAATTTAAAACTAGGAGCAACCAAGAAAATGTTGCAAGGTAAAAGTTTATTTTACAGCCAGACCAACCTTGCAGTCTCCTCTGGAATATGAGAGAGAAGTGGACCTGATCACACAATATTTTTCAGTTAGTTATTTGGTTTTAATCACCCTGTTCACAGAACATACATGACCAATGGAAAAGTTCATGATATGTGAATCACAAGAAATACAGGAAGAACAAACAAAAAAGAGCTGATCATTAAGTTGGGATCAAATTTTAACATTATGATTAGTTAGTAAAATTAAGAAAAAATGGAATCTGCTAGCCTGACACAAACATATTTTTGATATATTTTCTTTGTTTGAGACAAGCTCTCATTCAGAACCCTGGCTGACCTTGATTCACTAAGCACACTATAATGTATAATACATATTGAATCTGTAATAAATAGAAGTATATAATATATTTAATCATGTGTCTTTGGACCATCATTCCTAGCATGGCAGTCTTCTATATAAGAAGGGACTGAGAAGTTATTTGATATTGGTCTGGTTAGAAGTGAAGGAGACTGCTCTTAACAGGACTGCTTCTTCATGGAAGCCTAGACTTGTCAATCGTGGGATCACTCCTACCTTCAAAGGCATGTGACTGATGGTAAATGCTCTAGAGCTAGAGTTACAAAAAAATTCCTCCTTGGTTTCTGTAATTGGAAGGGGAGATTTTCTGAGTTCCGATCTTCCACAGAACATTTCTCTATAGTTAACTTTTAGTGCTATACAGAATACACAATGGACAAGGCAAATTAAAATTGAAACCCTTAAGTTGGGCTTACAGTTCCAAAGAGCTAGAGTCCATGATGGCAGTATAAGCACATGACAACAAGAAAAACTAAGAGCTCACAGTTTGAATCGCAGACAGGAGATTGGCAGCACACTAAGCATGGTCAGAGACTTTTAAAGACCCTTAGCTCACACACATGACAACCCCCCCATAATGGGTGAGAGACACTTGAAGAAATGCTCAGCATCCTTAATCATCAGAGAAATGCAACTTAAGATGACTCTGAGATTCCATCTCACACCTGTCAGCATGACTAAGATCAAAAGTTAAAATGACACCACATGCTGGCAAGGTTGTTGAGAAAGGGGAACACTCCGCCATTGCTGGTGGGAGTGCAAGCTTGTACAACCACAATGGAAATCAGTCTGAGGATATCTTAGAAAACTTGGAATAGCTCTACCTCAAGACCCAGCCATACCACTTCTGGGTATACATTCAAATGATTCCTCACCAAACCACAAGGAAGTTTCCTCATCTATGTTCATAGCAGCCTTATTTGTAATAGCTAGAAACTGGAAACAACCCAGATGTCCCTCAACCGAGGAATGGACAAGAAAACTGTTGTACATCTACACAATGGACTACTCAGCCACCAGAAACAACAAAATCATGCAATTTGCAGTCAAATGGATGGAACTAGAGAAGCTCACCCAGTGAGCTAACCAAGACTCAGAAGGATGCACATGGCATCTATTCACTTATAATTGGATTTTAGCTATATAGTACAGGATATACTACATATACTACAACCAATGCACCAAAGGGAACAGGAACATAGATTTTGTTTCCTGTCAATGAGACACTTTGCCCCAGTGGTGCTGCCTTGTAGGCCCCCAGTGTATGAGGAGGCTCGTGGCCCTCATATGACTACTGAACAGGGGTCAGGGACTGCTATGTAGGGACACTCCACTCCAGAGGAGTGGGATGGAAGGCATGGGGGTAAAGGGTGGGAGGGAGGGACTGGGAGGGGTGGAAAGAGGGCACTGTGATAAAGATGTAACCTGAAGTAATACATAAGTATTAAAAAAGATCACACCTCTACTCCTTCACAAATAGTTCCATGATCTGAAAATCAATTATTCAAACATGTGAGCCTATAGGAGCCGTTATCATTTAGCCACCACACCTTTCTTCAATTCATAGATAGTGAAAACTACTTTTTATCCAACAAGACTCTACCATATCCTTAAGTGATACTGGTATTTTTTTCCAACATAGAATGCCAAAGAATAAAAATCTCATTCCACCAAGAATCAGAGCATAGCAAAGAATGACCAGTCCAAAACCAAAAGTCAGCAGAGGAAAAATACCAAATCATTTAGGTACTTGTTCAGCTACTTGAGATAGTGATGAAATTGCCTAGACTATTATGAATAAAAGCATTTCAAATATATTAGTGGAAGCATGACATAGGCGTGTTACTTTAAAGTGGGGAAATCCCTCTTATAAACTTCAGATTGGATCTTATGACAATGTTAGTCTATCCATTGGTGAACACTAAGGTAGAATTACAATAAAGACTATGATCATTCTACAAGTTATATGTACATTAGAAACCTATTACTTAGAATGTCACCAGGGAGTAAATGTTTTCTTATTTTTCTATTGGTTCATTTGTAAATAGAAAGGTCTTGTTAGTGGAACAAGAATATCTATATTGGTAACAACTGAACAATTTCTCTCCTCTTTTAGAAAGAGAGTCTAAAATTGATTTTGTAACTAGAATTATAATATATATAATTAGACAGCAGTGTGCACCATGGCAGGCCCATGCCAAGGTGTGCCCTCTTGAGGAATTACACCATGCAACAGGTCTGGTATACAGAGGTTTATCTGAGGAAGGTGAGAGCAAAGTTAAGGCCTAGAAGAGAGTAGAGGCAGACAGACAGATGGAAGCAGAGACATGAGGACAGAGGATACAAAGGGAGAGAGCAAAGAACAGAGAGAGAAAAGGGTGCCAAGGACAGAGATAGACAGAAAACATGGGGTAAAGGGGACAGGAGAGAAAGAGAGAGAGAGCATGGGGATAAAGGGAAGATGGAACATGGACAGAGGGAGAGCAACCAAGAGAGCTAAGGTGATGGCTGGGTCCTTTTATTGCCCACACACACCTCGCAGCACCTGGTGATGACATAAAACATTGCTGTGCATCTGAGGCAGGATAGTGGGATTGCCTGTGAAGTAACAACTAGGGTATGGTTTAGTACTTGTCCCACTAATATGTTGGCCAGAATGTTCTGAAGAAAAAGATAAAGGCATTTTCTCATAGGTTATCAAGATTAAATCATATTCAATGGGTAATATTACAGCCAATGGATATTTTTGGCAAGATTCAGGGGGTGCCTCTCAGAGAAATCTAAAAGAGACATTTCAAAGGACAGGAGAGTTGAGTTCTTAGGGGTACAAAGTCTATGGTCAAGTATCCCGCACAAACTCTATGAAGTCTACCTTACGCCCATTTGGGTTTCCCATCCACAACTTCGCATTTTGTTCTGTGGAGTCTCCAACACGTTAAGAACTGCTGCCAGTTCATTTGGAGCAACCTCTCCTGGTTATGTTTTATCACCAAAAATTAAGTGTCTCATTTTCCCTTGTGTGACCATGCAAGCCTCAGCATTCTCGTAGTTCTAAAATATGATCTTGGTTAAGTAATTTGTAAGTAGAGAAGATGTTAGTTCTGCTTGCTTCAGTCAGTGATGGGGTGATGTTATACATTCTAAATGTTTATTAATTGGTCCTTGCTGTCTGTTACATTGTTTTTTAATCATAGTCTCTGATTGTTAAATAAATGCTGATGCCTGAGATTGGGCAAAGACAGAGGTAGGTGGGACTAAGGTGCTTGGGTTTCTGAAGCAGGGAGTTTCCTGGTGGAGGAAGCCTCTGGTAGAATCCAGGACAAGCAGCAAACAGCAGGAAGGAGGACACACACCATGGGTTAGAGAAAAGAACATCACTCCACATGGCCTGGAACATTGGCAGAGCATGGAGAAAAACAACCCAGGGGACATATGCATATATGGGGTCATGTTTGGGTGATAGAATTAAGAGCTAGCTTAGATAGGCTAAGATTGCACAAGCCAGACCAAGTTTTGTTAAAATCCATCATATCTCTGTGTACTAATTTATGATGGCGGGTTAAGGATTAACACCATTGACCAGTTAACTATAATATAAATACTGGTAAATAATTTAATTAATTCTTTCTACAAGTCAGTGTTGAAAATATTTGTTTGTTGATTTATTTACATAGTTATCTTTCTAAAAGACTTATTATAATAGCCAATCTATTATATACAGAGGAGTCTTACATGCATTGTGGATGGCCCTACACATGGATACTGCATCTCCACTATTTTGCACTGTGAAAAGGAAATTTAACATATATATTCTTGAGAATCATACAAATTCACCTGCCTACATGAGGCATTTTCAGGAGAAAAAATCTTGATAATTGTCTTTATATGAAGAACAAGCATTACCAACAGAACATAAGAGATGGAAGAAAGGGAGATCCAAGATGACACCATCCATAGATCATGGTATCTGAGTAGTGGGTGAATGAGATTTGTCACTGTGGAGTAAGCATGAGGCCCTGCAGCTGACCATGAAACACAGATGATATATGAATTTCCACAGCAAACAATGAGACTGGTCACCACTCGAAACAAAGCATGCAGGTGCCCCCACCCTGTGATCAGCCAGCTCAGTCACCCATCTGGAGAGGAGCGCTGGGATGTCACAAGCAGATCCAGCCCTCAAGCAGATCCAGCCCACAGCTCCAAGCACAGATCAGCAGCCCTGCCTGTCTCCCAGAGTTGCAGCCTATCCACCTACACTGGAAGAACAGCTGGACCACAAGAGTGCAAAGGTAAGTAAGAATTTCTTTTCGGAGTTCTCAACATGGCGACACAGAGTGTGTGCAACAGATGAGTAGCAGGGACCAAGCTCAACCACAGTAGAGTGATCAGGAGCCAAGACTGACTGCAAATGCAGCCCACGACAGTGTTTTCCTGGCAAACATTGGGACTTGTTACTCACCTGAGCACCCAAGCTTTTGAGGCAGTCACCCACAAACCTGCTGACTCTGGCACCCATCTTAGGGGGAACTCCCTGCCTGTGCAACCAATGTAGCTGCTGAACTCAGAATGACTATGTTGGTGAGGGGAGAAACCAGACCCAGTGGCTCATGGGTCCAATCTGGTCCACAGCTCTACCTGCCTTTCTGAGGAAACCTGCTAGCTCTCAGGACCTCACAGGATAGTCCGCTCCCCACTCCAGTCAACTGCATATAGGTACAATTGGGTCAAAACCAACTGAAAAGAAATTCAGTCACTCTCTGAGATTCAGTCTCTATTACAGAGTGGAAGTGGACACTGGGATCACAGGATCAAACAGCTTCCCAAACAGGGGGTTATCCTGAGCATCAAGGCCAGGTAGCAACAGTAACAACCAAAGAACACCAGGGTCAACCAGATGACTAAAGGCTAGCAGAAGAACACAATAAAAAAAAAATCCAAAGCAATATAACATCTCCAGGACATAGCTATCATTCTATAGAAAGCCCTGGAAATCCTAACACAATCTGAAACACAGGAAAATGACCTTAATCCTACATTTATTAAAATAATAGAAGTCTTAAGGGAGGAAAACAAATCCCTCAGAGAACAACAAAATACAGCAAAACATGATGGAAATGAATAAAGCCCTTAGAGACATGCAGGATATAGTTAGAGAAGAGAGAAAAAAGAACAAAATGTTTCAAGACCTGAAAAGGGAAGTTGAAGCAATAAAGAAAGCACAAGGTGAGACAACCTTGGAAAATGAAAAGGAATTATAGACACAATCATCACCAACAGAATACAAGAGATGGAAGCAAGAATCGCAGGCATAGAGGATAAAATTGAAGAAATTGATACATCTGTCAAAGAAAATATGAAATCCAAACAGTCCAGACACAAAACGTTCAGGAAATCAAGGACACTATGAAAAGACGAAACCTCACAATAATAGGAATACAAGAAACAGAAACGTGACCAAAAGGCTGAAGATTGATGCTGTAACGTATGGAGAGAAAACGGGAACTGTCCAGGCAGCCACTGGTATGTCCTTTCTTAGTTTTGGAAGCTGCAGGCCCTGCACTTCCTATATAATCAGATATATTTATCCCTCTCAGGTCTCTGAGGTGGTTGAAGAATAGATAGCTAGAGTCTCATAGTTAAATTTTGAGTTGTTTAGGAATCAAGAGGGTGCTCTGGATCTAAGAAGATTTTTTTAAAATTGTGATGCAAGATAATATGAAAGCTGAGTCAGATATAGAACTTTAAACTCATGGAGATGGTGAGATGGTAGAATGTTAAAGTCAGGGGCCAAATATGTATGGACTGGACATTGGGAATGTATACTTGGCCATTTAACTCTCATAAATGTGGCGTATTCATTTCTGTTGTTTTGTATAGTATTTACTGTTATAAGAGAAGGAACCATTTGTCGGACTGAAAGGGGAAGTTGTTGGGGGGAAGAGGGTGGAAGGGTGGGACAGGAAGGGGGAGTAGGGAAGGGATTGTGACTGAGATGTAACTTGAAGAAATAAAAAAAATAAAGTATATATAAAAAAAAGAAACAGAAGATTCCTAGATCCAAGGACCAGAAAACATCTTCAACAAAATCATAGAAAAAAATTCCAAACAGAAAGAGATGCCTAAAACTGTACAAGAAGCTTACAAATAGATTAGACCAGAAAAGAAACTCATCATGCTACATAATAATCAATACACTAAATGTACAGAACAAAGAATATTAAAAGGTGCTAGGGAAAAGCACCAAGTAACATATAGCGGCAGACCTATCAGAATCACACCTAGATTTTCATAAGAGACACTAAAAGAGAGAAGGGTTTGGACAGATGTCTTGCAGACATTAAAAGATCACAGATGCCAGAGCAGACTACTATATCTAGCAAAATTGTCAATAAACATAGATGGAGAAAACAAGATATTCCATGACAAAACTGAATTCAAACAATATCCACACACATCCTGCCCTACAGAAGATATTAGAAGTAAAATTTCAACACAACCCAATAAAACTGAGGAAGCAAATAACCCAACAGCAGCAAAACCAAAAGAAGAGAAGCTCACTCACACACTACTACCACCAACATCAAGAAAACAGGAAGTAATAATCACTGGCCATTAACATCCCTCAACAGCAATGGACTCAATACCCCAATTAAAAGGCAAAGGCTAGCATAATGGATGAAAAACAGAATCCAGAAACACACCTCAGCAAAAAAAGATAGACATTATCTCAAAGCAAAGTGTTGGAAAAATATACCAACAAATGGATCCAAGAAACAAGCTGCAGCAGCCATTCTAGTAACCAATAAAATAGACTTTCAACCAACATTAATCAAAAGAGATGGGGAAGGACACTTCATACTTATCACAGGAAAAAAATCCACCAAGATGACATCTCAGTACTGAACATTTATGCCCTAAATGCAAGGGCACCCACATTTGTAAAAGAAACACTGCTGCTGAAGTTCAAATTCCACATCAAACCCCACACACTAATAGTGGGAGACTTCAACACACAACTCTCACCACTGGACAGATCAACGATGCAGAGAAATAATGAAACTAACAGACATCATGAATCAAATGGACCTAACTGATATCTATGGAACATTTCACCCCAACACAAAAGAAAATACTTTCTTCTCAGCACCTCATGGAACCTTCTCCAAAATCTACCATACAGTTGGTCACAGAGCAAGCCTCAACAGATACAAGAAAACTGAAGTTACCCCTTGTAATTTATCAGACCATCATGGAATAAAGCTAGACTTCAACAGTAACAGAAACAAAGGAAAGCCTGAAACTCGTGGAAACTGAACAACTCTCTACTCAATGTCCTCTGGGTCTGGGAAGAAATAAAAAAGAAATTAAAGTCTTCTTAGAATTCAATGAAAATGAAGCCACAACATACACAAACTTATAGGACACATTGAAAGCAGTGCTAAGAGAAAAGTTCATAGCACTAAGTGCCTTCAAAAAGAAATTGTAGAGCTCACATACTAGCAACCTAAAAGCACACCTGAAAGCTCTAGGAAAAAAAAGAAACAAACACACCTAAGAAGAGTAGATGGCAGGAAATAATCAAACTCAGGACTGAAATGAATATATTAGAAACAAAGATAACAATACAAAGAATCAAGGAAACCTAGAGCTGGTTCTTTGAGAAAATCAACAAAATAGACAAACCCTTAGCCAAACTAACTAAAGCAACAAAATCAGAAATGAAAAGGGGGAAATAACAACAGACACTGAGGAAATCCAAAGAATCATTAGGGCTTACTTCAAAATGCTATATTCCACAAATTTAGAAAACCTAAGTGAAATGGAAAAATTTCTTGATATATTCCACCTACCAAGGTTAAACCAAGAACAAGTAAACAAATTAAACAGTCCTATAACCTTAAGGAATGCTTAAGGAAATAGAAGCAATCATTAGAAGTCTTCCAACCAAAAAATATCCAGGGTCAGATGGTTTCAGCACAGAATTCTACCAGACCTTCACAGGAGAGATAATACCAATACTCTTCAAACTCTTCCACAAAATAGATATAGAAGAAACAGTGCCAAACCCATCCTATGAGGCCACAGTCACCCTGATACCTAAACCACACAAAGACCCAACAAAGAAAGGGAATTTCAGACCAATTTCCCTTATGAAGATGGACACAAAAACACTCAGTAAAATGCTTGCAAACCAAATCCAAGAACATATCAAATGTGTCATACACTATGATCAAGTAGGTTTCATCCCAAGGATGCAGGGGTGGATCAACATACAAAAATCCATCAATACAATCCATCACATAAAGAAGCTGAAATAAAAAAAAAACACTTGATCATCTCATTGGACTCTGAAAAAACATTTGATAATATCCAACCCCATTTCATGCTAAAAGTCTTGGAAAAATCAGGTATACAAGGACCTTAAACATAATAAAGGCAATTTACAACAAGCCAATAACCAACATCAAACTAAATGGAGAGAGACTTTAAGCATTTCCCCTAAAATCAGGGAAAGGCAAGGCTGCTCACACTTTCCATATCTCTTCAACATAGTACTTGAAGTTTTAACTAGAACAATAAGACAACTAATAGATATCAAGGGTATACAAATTGGAAAGGAAGAAACCAAAGAATCCCTGTTCACGGATGATATGGTAGTATACATAAGTGACCCCAAAATTCCACCAGAGAACTACTACAGCTGATAAACTTCTTCAGCAAGGTGACTGGATACAAAATTAATTCTAAAAAACCAGTAGTCCTTCTTTACAAAAAAGATAAACGGTCTGAGAAAGAAATTAGGAAAACAACATTCTTCATTTGGTTGCTGAGGCTGGGAAAAGATTTACTTCATTTAGTCAGATAATACAAGGTCCTCAGTAGAGCTTCTTAGACTTTTTAGGGAGATTGACTTCAGCTGTGGAGAGAGATGTAGATAACCCTGATGCCAGACAGGACTTGATAAATATCTTGGTGTATGAAAATGCAAATGCTGAATGTCAAAGGATAATTAGACCATTGAAAGCTTGAGGATCCTCAGTAGATGAATGGATAAGAGAAACAACAGATATTGGTTTTCAGGATCATGAGACTAATAGCATAGCACAAGCCGTTGCTAGGGATCTTAATGAGTGCTTTAAAAATGGTATATTTGGTCATTTCCAAAGATACTGTAAGACTGAAACCTCCAGAACTCGAAATGATAGGTGCTTGGACTGTGCAGAACATGGTCGTAAAAGGGAACAAACGGTCTTTAATAACATGGGAAGATTAAGGTCTCCAGGATTTTGTACTCATTGTGGTAAAGGTAAACACTGGTCCCAGGATTGAAGAGCTAAAACGGATGTCAGAGGTAACCCCTTGTGGGGAAATGAGGGGAGGGGCCTACCAGTTAAGGCCCCACAGCAAAACCTATGAACCATTGTCCATCAGTCAGCCAGAGGGAAATGAGCAGTCAGAAGCAAGAACAAAATTAACTATTGCTGATCTTTTGCATGTTACTGAAGGCACTGCAGCTTTAGATGTGGCCACAGATGAGTCTATTACATTATCCAAAACAGATGAATGTTATAAGATAACCACTGGTGTTTATGGTCCTTTATCATCAGGGACAGTAGGATTAATCTTTGGAAGAAGTGGATTAATTTCTCAAGGATTTAACGTGCATCTAGGTATTATAGATGGAGATTGCAAGGAAGAAATTAAAATTATGGTATCAGTAAAGAAAGAGATGAAAATTAATCCAGGGGATAGAATTGCTCAGTTGCTGTTGTTACCTTATATCAAGGGCAAGGCTGCTCCAATAGAAAGAACAGGAGCATTCGGGAGTACTGGAAAACATTTATATTGGCAAACAATGGTGAATGATAAGAGACCAAAATTAAAAATACAAATGAATGGTATTGAAATAGAAGGATTGTTTGACACAGGAGCAGATGTCACTGTCCTCTCATGGGAGTATTGGAATCCAAAATGGCCACTTCAAAAGGTTCCTACACATTTTATAGGAATTGGTAAATTATCACATGTAAAAACAAAGTGCACGATGCCTTAACCGTGTGGGACCGGAGGGACAAACAGGGAAGTTGAGGCTTTATGTGGCTGATGTACCCATAAATTTATGGGGAAGGGATCTCCTACAACAATGGGGTACTCAAATTAATATTCCTGCAATGCTAGAAATAACAAATCATGAAATGATGGATGTTTCTGGGGAAGGTATTCATATGAGTACTCAACAACAATTGCAAGCTATGTCTAATGTTCAAACACATGACAACCCGGACATTGAGATTATAGATACTTTTGAGGAAGGTATTGATGTTAGTACTTAACCACAATTGCAAGCTATGCCTAGTGTTGAAGTCCCAATCGCAGGCTCAATAGTCCTAGCAATCATCCTCTTTAAACTAGGGGGTTATGGCATGATACAAATCTCTATTATCCTGACCCATTAACCAAACTATAGCTTATCCATTCATTTTATTCTCACTATGAGGCATAATCATAACCAGCTCTATTTGTCTATGACAGACTGATCTCACATCTTTAATTGCATACTCCTCAGTAAGTCCTATAGCACTAGTAGTTGCAGGCATCATAATCCAAACCCCTTGAAGCTTCATAGGAGCAACTGGACTAATAATCGCCCATGGTCTAACCTCTTCTCTCCTACTCTGTCTGGCTAATACTAACTATGAGCGTGTCCATAGCCAAACAATAATCTTAGTCTGAGGGCTCCAGACTCTATTACCATTAATAGTCACCTGATGAATTTTACCAAGTCTAGCAAACCTGGCCATTCCCCCTTCAATCAACCTAATTGGTGAACTATTAATTACAATGTCAATATTTTCATGATCCAATTTCTCCATTATCCTTATAGGAATTAATATCACTATCATGGCGTTATGCTCACAATATATTACAACATATTTGGATCCTGACAGTTTCTCCTTCCAAATTAATAAAAATGAAGGTGTAAATATTTATTGTACAGATAGTAAGGTAAAATTAGAGAATGAAGATGGAGTCATTAGTTCATCTGAGCAGCAGTACATCTTCACTTATAATTGTATTTTAGCCATATAGTACAGGATAACTATACTATAACCAATGCACCAAAAGGAACAGGAACATAGACTTTGTTACCTGTTAATGAGACACTTTGTCCTAGTGGTGCTGCCATGTTGGCCCCCAGTATATGAGGAAGCTCTTCGCCCTCATATGACTGCTGAACTGGGATGGGGGACTGATATGTAGGGACACTCCACTCTGGAGGAGTAGGATAGAAGGGAGAGGGGATAGATGGTGGGAGAGTGGGACTGGGAGGGGTGAAAAGAGGGCACTGTGATGGAGATGTAACTTGAAGTAATAAATACACATTAAAAAAAGAAATGGGACCTCATGAAACAGAAAATATTATGTAAGGCAAAGAATAATATCATTCACACAAAGCAGTAGACTATAGAATGACCAAAGATTTTTACCAACACACCCAATAAACTAAAAGACCAAAATAAAAAAAAGAGAGAGAGAGAACTCAAGAAACTAGATACCACACAGTCAAGCAATCCGTTTAAAATGGAGTTCAGATCTAAACAGAGAATACTCAATAAAAGAAACTTTTATTGAGAAATACCTAAGGAAATGATCAATATCTTTACCTATCAGGGACATACAAATCAAAAAGACTTTGATATTTTACATTGTAACCATCACAATGAATAAGATCAATAAACAAATGTCAGCTCCTGTTTGTGAGGATGTAGGGTAAACTGAACATTAATCCAAATGAAGTTGGAATGCAGACTTGTGTGATCATTATAGAAATCAGTGTGGCAGTTCCTCAGGCAGATGACAACCAATCTATTTAAAGATCCGACTGCACAACTCCTGGATATATATCCAAAGGATGCTTCATCCTTTCATAGAGACACTGACGTAACCATGTGCATATTGCTTTCCTCATTATAGCCTGAAATTGGAAAGAACCTAGATGTTTCTCAACAGAAGAATGGATAAAGAAAATGTGGTACATTTACACAATGGTTTATTACTCAACCAGTAAAACAAAATGACACCATGAAATTTGCACATAAATGGATTGAACTACAAAAACCCATGACAAGTAAGCTATCTCAGACCCAGAAATTCAAATATGCATGTACCCACTAGCAGGTGGACATTAGCTATTAAATCCATGATAAAAAATGCACAATCCATAGATCCACAAAAGGATATATTGTAAGAGACTAGAGAATACACATAGATTTTTTTAGGAAAGAGAAATAGAATAGATAGTTATGGGTGATTGGGAGGTCTGAAACTGGAAGACCAAGTAGAGAAGGAGGTGGGAGAGGATGATTATGGCAGGAATATGGGGAGAGACAGTAGAAATTGAGGTCCATGGTTTATAGAATGGACAGTCTGTACTTTATGACTAATATCCACTTATAAGTGAGTACATACTATGTTTGTCTTTCTAAGTCTGGGTTAACTCATTCAGGGTATTCTTTTCTAGTTGCATCTATTAGCCTGAAATTTCATAATGTTAATTTTAATGGCGGAGTAATTCTCCATTATGTAAATGTGCCACACTTTATCCATTCTTCAATTACACATTCTTCAATCAAGGGACATCTAGGTTGTTTCAAGTTTCTGTCTATTACAAATAAAGCTGCTATGAACAAAGTTTATTAAGTGGTCTTGTGTCACCAGGGAGCTCCTTTTGGATATATGTCCAGGAGTGGTATGTTGGGTCTTCAGATAGAAGTAGTCCCAATTTTCAGAGAAGCCACCAAATTGATTCCCAAGGTTGTATAAGTCTGCACACCCACCAGCAATGGAAAAGTGTTCTCCTTGTTCCACATCCTCACCAGTATGAGCTGTCCCTTGAGATTTTGATCTTAGCCATTCTGACAGGTATAAGAAAGAATCTTGGAGCCATTTTGATATGCAATCCCCTGTTGACTAATGATGTTGAACAGTTCTTTAAGTGCTTCTCAATCTTAGCACAGAATCTAATTAACAAGGAGAGCCCAAGGAGGGGTGATTGCATCTTACTGTGAAGGGAGAAATATATTATACATAAGAGGTAGATGGAAGGAAGGGACTAAGTTGGGGAGGGGTTTTGGTAACAGAAGGGATGAGGTGCAGGGAGAATGGAGGGAGAGAGTACTGGGAGAGACAGATGGATGGATGTTGTCATCTCTAGGACAAGCTAGAAACCTAGCAAATGGAAACTAATAGGGTTCTATGAAGGTGACCCTACCTAAGTTTCTAGCAATGGAGAATATGGATCCTGAATCAGCATCCCCTATAACTTGGCAAGACTTCCAATGGAAGGATGGAGCTACCTACCCAGACATAATACCATATTTTGTCCTGTCAACAAGATGTGCAGAGATAAAAGATGTAGCAGAATTTGAGGGAAGACCCAACCAATGACTGGCCCAACTTGAGACCCATGCCATGAGAGGGGGCCAATCCCTGACACTATTAATGATATTCTGCTGGACTTGCAGACAGGAGTCTAGCTTAAGTGTCATCAGAGAGGCCTCACTCAGCAACAGACAGAAACTAATGCAGAGATCCACAGCTAAACTTTAAGTGGAGCTTGAGGAATCCTCTTGAAGAGATGAAAGAAGGATTGAAGAACCCAGAGGGGCCAAGGATATCACATGAAAACCTCCAGTATCAACTTACCTAGGCCCATAGGGGCTCATAAAGACTGAACTTCTAACCAGAGAGCATGCATGGGATGGATCTAGGCCTTTTGCACATATGTAACAGTGATGCAGCTGGATCTTCATGTATGACTCTTAAAACTGTTGAAGGGCTTTCTCTGACTATATTCCTTCCCTTAGGATACCTTTCTGCTAACTGGTCTGTCTTGACTAGCCTCAATAGACAAAGATACACTTAGTCTTACTGCAATTTGATATGTCAAGACTGGTTAATATTCATGGGAGGCCTCCCATCTTCTAAATAGAATGGGAGGTGGGGAGAGATGGAACAGAGAGGAGATAAGGAGGGACTGGGATGGGAAGAGAGAGGGGAAGCTGTAATCTGGGTATAAAGTAAATAAATAACTTAATAAAAAGGAAATTAAGGTCCATTTTACAGTGGTATGGAAATCTAACCAGTAGAAATTTCCTAAATTATGTACGTTTATAAAGGCAATCTAAATGAAATAGCCAAATAATGGGGAAAGACAGAGTCCCAACTGGCTCATCTTCTGTCACCAAATGAAGTATCAGCATACCTGAATTCTGATGTATCTTATTTACTTGTTAGTCAAATTGGCTCCGTGAGAATGCCCAAGCAACACTTGTCTTAACTTCCTCTTGCTCATAAGTTTAGTCATCATTGATAAATCATGACAGAACAGACTTACCATTTTAAATCATTTTCTCTCATCAACCCCATAATGCAACTTTGAACAATATAGGGGCATATTTTGTCAAAGCATGATACCCTGTTCTCAGGCTGTTTTTTTTGCAGCTTCAAGGGCATTAGATAGAAAGAAAATCTCCAAGTCAGCCTGGACAGATTGTTATGTCCAAAGGAGTTTATAATCAACTTTTTAAAATTTTATTACTTCAAGTTCCATCTCCATCACAGTCCCCTCATTCTACCCCTACCAAGTTCCACCCTCCCACCTTCTCTTCTCTCTCTCATCCTTCCCACTCCTCCAATGTGGAGTGTTTCTACATATTAGCCCCTCTCAGCTCAACAGTCATATGCACGCTAAGTGCTTCCTCTTGCACTGGGGGCCAACATGGTAGCACCCCTAGGGCAAATTGTCCCCTTAATAGGTAACAAAGTCTATGCTCCTGACCCTTTTGGTGTATTGCTTGTAGGATAGTTGTCCTGTACTATGTGGTTAGAATACAATTACAAGTGAGTAGATGCCATGTACATCTTTCTGAGTCTGGGTTATTTCACTCAGGATGAGCTTTTATAGTTCCATCCATTTAGTTGAGAATTGCACGATATCCTTGTTTCTGATAGCTGAGTAGTATTCCATTGTGTAAATGTACCACAATTTTTTTTAATCCATTCATCGGTTGAGGGACATCTGGGTTCTTTCCAGTTTCTAGATAGTACAAATAAGGCTGCTATGAATATAGGTGAGGATATGTACTTGTGGCTTGGTGAGGAATTGTTTGTGTGGATACCCAGAAGTGGTATGGTTATTTTTTGAGGTAAGGCTAAGTTTTCTAAGATATCGCCAGACAGATTTCCATAGTGGTTGTACATGTTTCCACTCCCACCAGCAATGGAGGAGTGTTCCCCTTTCTTTGCAACCTAGCCAGCATGTGCTGTCATTTGAGTTTTTTATCTTAGCCATTCTGACAGGTGTGAGATGGAATCTCAGAGTCGTCTTGAGTTGCATTTCTCTGATGATTAAGGATGTTGAGCATTTCTTCACATGTCTCACTGCCATTAGAGATTCCTCCTTTGTGAATTCTCAGTTCAACTTTTAATAGCTAGATTGCTAATTGTTATTAGGATCAGGAAAAGTCTTCAGGCCAAAGCTGCTGCAGTTATTTTTCAATTTCTGTCATAATACAATGTTTGTATTTTTTAATATTTGTGTAATGTATTTACATGTCTAATTTTGGTATTCTTTTGTTCCTTGGTCATACATTGGCCTTTTACAAGTTAACTTTTCTAGAAAGTGAGATCTTAATACTCTCTGCTTTTATCATTTTTAAATATTTGTTTATTACTTCAAGTTACATCTCCATCACAGTCCTCTCCCTCCACCATTCCCAGTCCCACTCTCCCACCCTCTCCCCTTTCTTCCAGAACACACAATTTTTCTTTTTGAATAATTAGGGCACAATTATGAAAAATACAAGACACAACACACATTCCCAATGTTCAGTCCTTGCACACCAGACAACTGATACCAATATTCTATTATCCATCCATCCCCATGAGTCCAAAGTTCCATACTCAACTCAATCTCCATCTTCTTTTATGATTTATTCATACCATTCTTTGTTCATCAGTAGTATTCAGAAGCATTTGGTCAGCTCTCAGCTTCTCCAGCCCACCGAATCTTGGTTCCCTTTTCAATTGTACTTAGTTCAGATTATCTTGTTTCTGAGTAAGTGTGCAACATGTTGAGATCAAGGCCAAAATGTGGAAGACCACAGTCCAGTGATTGCATCACTAGGCTCTGCTTTCCTGGAGCTTTGTCAAGCAGCTGTGCTGGCTTTATGACTTTTTTATGCCTTTAGATAGGGCTGTGCCATATTTGCTCTAGTTGTGATAACACTTTTGTAATTTTAGAGAGCTGTTTGTGTGGAAATTCCACCACCCTTAATGTTCACTGTTTAAATTTCTCTTGTAAGCACATCACCAAAATTATCTTTAACTTCTAGTAGTCACACACACACACACACACACACACACACACACACACACACTTCCTCATGATGAATGTCCTGAGGAAGAGATGAGTACACTAAGAAATAGACAAAGAACAGGAATAATGGTGATGATCCCAATCCTCACAAAGGGAAGGAACTGAATTGGAACCAGGAGGATTGTATGTGCAACCTATTAGGACCCTCTCTAAAACTAAAAAGTATAGGTAAACATCAGTGGTTGAGTATTTGATTAGCATGTGTGAGGACAAAGGTTTAATCTCTAGACCTTAAATAAATAAAATATTGCCAGGATATCAACAAACATGATCTAACCAGTCCCTGTGAAAATTGCCATCTAGCAGATTTAGAGCAAGTAATGATGGTTATGAGATCTCAGAAGAAAATTAAGAAGGAATGACTGGAAAGAATGCCAGTGGATAGGAAGAATCACTCCTAATATTTTTTATCCCTTAGAACATAAAGAAAATTGTGAATGACAACATTTGACTTATGATTTCAGAACAGTGGAATATATTGATGATGCTATGACAACAAAGAAATGGTAAACAGTCTCATTTGATCCTTCCATTTTGACCATTCATGTTCTACACATGCATGGAGATGTCATACTGGACCACATGATACACACACTCATATATTATGTAAATGTAAAAAGGCATAAACAAAATTTAAAAGTCTATTTTATCAGAATATCATTAAAACAGATACACGTGAAAGATAAAGATCTATATAGTAAAATCTACAAATATTACTGAGAAATATAAATGAATCATATATAGGTAATCATATATTTTTCCCTAGAGCTAAAAGATTAATTATTTATATGTCAATTCTCAACATTCTACTTTCCTGAAGACCATAAGTCATTTTATTTAAGTCATATTTCTTGGTTACAGTTATTTATTTCATGTATACATAAATATATGTTTAGCTGCATGCCTGTTATGGGGCATGTGTGGGGGTCAGAATACAACCTGCGGGAGTTGGTTCTTTCCTTCTACCTCTGAGTTTGAGGGATCAAATTCAGGACCTGAGCTTGGTGGTAAGTGTCTTTTTCCTGACATCTTAGTTTTTTTTCTTTTGCTGAGATAAGGCACAGGGACAAAGGCAACTTATAAAATAAATCATTTAGTTCAGGGCTCATGGTTGCATGCATGCATCATGGCAGTGACATGGAAGCAGGTAATCATGTACTGGCATATATATATGTATGAATGTATATATATATATATATATTCCAGTATGTATGTCACACCTTTTATCATAATTTTTTATTGTATTTACTGTTATTGTTACTGTATTGTGTTTATTGTTATATTTATTATTATTAAGAAAAGGAACCTTTTGTTAGACTTAAAGGGGGAGATGTTGAGGGAAGGTCTAATATCATTGCTTCTGATAGGTTGAATTCAATGGTGTGATCTGGTTACCGCCCCTTCTGAGGCATTCTCTTGATTAGTTAATAAAAGTGGCTTATGGCCAATAAGCTCGGCAGAAAGAGTATAGGAAGGTGGGATTTCCTGAGATTAGACAGAAACTCTGAGCACACACAGAGAACCCCTCTCTTTCCACTGGGACACAGAAGGAGACAGAGGTCTTGAGAACGCTGGGAGGTAATTACAGTCACATGGTGATTTGGGATTAGGTGATTCGGGTTAATTTAGAGTAGCTACTTGAGAGTCTGCCCAGCTAAGGGCTAAGCATTAAAACCTTAAAAGGTCTTGGTGTATTTAATTATTGGGGAAAAGACTGTGGCGGCTTATAGGTCCTCAGTCCAAGCAGTCCCGGGGCTTTAGACTTCCAGACTCCTGGACTCCTCTCAAGCCCAGGCAAAGCTCCCTCCAAGCTGCTGGTAATTCTACTGGCCTAATATAACAACTTATATTAATTAACAGAGTTAAGGTTACAGGTGGTGTAGGCCACACTTGGACCTGGGGCTAATCTCCTGGATAAGTTAGGCAACCGGTTAAGGCACTTGGGCCAGGGCGCCGCTCCTCTGCCAAGCTGCCAGCTACTCGGCCAGCCTAATCTTACAGCTTATATATACTAAAAACAACAATAATTAATTAATTTGCAGTTTCATCAACTTGCTGAGGTCAGATGATTGGGTCACCATTTTGTATTGTTTACAAGCAGCAATTAGTCCTGATTCCATGCTGTTTTCCCCTATATTCCGTCTACCTGCTGTGCAAGTGGGTGCAGTTCCCAGAATTCTCGAGAGGCCAGAGTTCCTCACCAATATGCAGGCTATCCTGAGAGCCAGAAGGAGGCACTCACACAAGATCCCCTTTCTGAGAGATCACATGGACAGGAGGGACTGGTCTGAGAGCCCTGGGATCTGCTGGGTTGGGGTTTGGAGGCAGCAAGGAAGGCTCAAGACCTGGCAGGTGGGTGTGGCTCAGAGACCTATATAAGAGTGGGAGAGAGCAGAGTACATGCAGCCTTGGTGGTGGATTGAAGAGTTGTGAGGCCTAAGCTTGTCCCAGCCACCAGCTGACAATACAGAGGAACAGCAGTGAGACAAAGATAGGCAGTAGACCTGGACAGTCAGTGGCTAGGAGCAGGCCATCCCAGACTCAGTGTCCTCTGTCAGGAGACAGAGCCACCTCCCTGAGCATGGCATAAGCACAGCCCAAGGTACTGCTCCCTTCATCCCCTCCCGGGGTGATAGATCCTGTCCTCAGCAGTGGAGATGGAGGGCAGCCAGTGCCCAGAAGCCCTCCAGAAGCTGTGGGAGTGTCTGTCCTCAGAAATCAACCCAGGCAAGCTCTAAAAATCCCTAAAGAAACTCTCTTTCTTACCCATCCTGTCAGACAGACTGGCAGAGATTGGCTTCAGGCAGACCATCAAGAGCTTGAGGAAACAGAAGCTCCTAGTCCCCTTTTCCAAGGACTTGGTGGCCAGGTGGTCAGAGAGTTCCTTGCTTGGGACACAGCCTGAGCCTGAGCAGCAGGACTTTGACTCCATGATGATCCTGAAGACAGAGCACCCAAGAACTGCTCCACAAGGGAAGCTGATGCCCCTGTGGCATCCAGGATGCCCAAGAGAATGGCAGAGAAGTCTTGGATGTCACAGTGCTGGGCATAAACCCAAGCCCTAGCATGAGCCCTAGCACAAACAAGAGGGTAAGTCCAGCCACAAGCCCAGACCCCACCTCATGTCACAGGCTGAACCTGGTGCAAGGAGGAAGAAGAACCACCATAGGGTTTCTCTGGAACCCCCTGTTACTTACAAAGAGACAGGGGCAGGTGGAAAACCCTAGGGGAAGCCATGGACAACCTTGCCCTCCCCAAGGAGCCAAGCCACTCTCCAGCAAGCCAGAAACTGGGCCAGGGTAGCAGCAGAAGAGGTGCCTGTCTCCCAGTTTCAGGAAGAGCCCATTAGACAGTCGCCAAGAGTTCAGGCCCTCTGCATCTTTTGAAGCCTGCCTCTACTGTGACAGCTCTCCTTCTCAGGATCTGCCCCTCAAGCCATCCCCCAGCAAGAGGAAGAGGAAAAGCACCTGGAAAGCTGGGGCTCAGAGCCCTGGAGGCAAGGCACCTCTAGGTGTGTCTCCAAACTCCAAGGTTCCGAGCCCGTAGATGCTGTGGGTCCCACTCTAGAGAACTACTCCAGTTGCCAAGCATGCTTCTCAGTGGATGGCTGGGAGCACTCTACCTCACACGCTCACCCTCAAGGGCCACCTTGGGAACACTGGATAAATTTCAGAACGCCAGTCTATTCATGTTCCAGACCTGCCTCTCTCATTCAGGGATCCCACCAAGGGCTCCTGGCTGAGGCGACTGCTGGTACCTGGGACAGTCATTGCCAAGCCACAGAGGAGAAGCTGCTGAGCCTGGGCAGCCAGCCATGGATTCAGGGCATGAGACCCACCCAGGCAAGCAACCCCACAGCCAGACTGAGACTCAGACACACCTGCAGGTGCAGGAGTCCCAAGAGCTGAGGCTGCAAGTGCTGATAACCCACATTCAAAGCAAACAAGCCAGCAAGCCTCAAGGCAGATGCATCAAGATGATCTCCTTCTTCAGCAAGGACACCAGACCAGGTCAGCAGGAAGACTCTAGACTCAGATGGTGTGGCCTCCTCAGAAAGGCACAGTCTCCCTGCAGGCTCTTGCCATCCCCTAGCCCAGAGGCCTCCAAGCCTGCCCTCTGGGGTAGGCTGCAGCAAGAAGACAATGGCAAAGAGACCTGGCCCTCTCATGGCCAAGAGCCTCAGGGATTATAAGAATAGGTACCTTCACAGGTGAAAGGAGGATGCTCTCCACACCAGACATTTCTGGCAATGCCCACCAGAAATGTCCATGCTTTGCAGAGCTGGGACCTCCTAGGAAACCAGCTCTGGCTCAAGGTCACTCTCTCTGGAGACCGCGGAAGAGGCTTCTCTGCTTGCCCTCTCCTCCCACTTACAATTACTTTCCATTCATGCCTTGGGAATTTTCAAGGAAGAATTGATTTTTCCTGATTCCAGCCCCATGCCATTCCCATTCTGCAGCAATATTCCCTTTGATGAACTCATCCTCTTACTGACACAATGAGGTGAGCACATAGTCTGCCAGGGTGAGGAAAGTGTGCATTCCCACTTGAACTACTCCATCTTGCATTTGCACAACAGCTACTCAATACTCAAGGACTCTTGAGACCTCAAGATTTTGGCTTCCTAAACAAGGACAAGCAACAACACCTTATATCTTTGGCTTTTTCTCCTACTGGGATTAGTCAGTGCCAGACAGATACATTAAAATTCTTCATTCATGCCTGGCAAATTCCCATGGAAGGATGAATTTTCCCTGATTCCAGTCCCATCCATCCCCATTTTTGAGCAATGGTCCCTTTTCAAAACTCATCCTTTGTCTGCCACACTTCTCATTTAGGCTATGCCTCTGCTTAAACATGGCTTCTTTCCATAACATTTTCACAAATGACTGTTTTCCCAAAGTGAATGAAGAAAAAAAAATACCTGGAGTGTCTACAGAATAAATGCCATGTGTGTGATTGAGCACTCATAAAGTTGATATATATGTGAATATATAAACATATATAAACTTAGAAAGATAGATGGATAATTAGATAGATAGATACATAGACAGTTAGATACATGTTAGATAAATAGTTAGAGAAATAAATAGATAGATAGACAGATACAAAGATAGGTGCCCGATGCTTGTCCTGATACATGGAAAGCTGATAGAATGTTGGACATACATATATATTGATTAAGATATAAGCTCATGAATTCAGAGATTCAAAGATGTATGGACAGACTTGAATAGGTGATTGAACTTGGCCATACATACAAGCTATCCATGCACAGATGAAGCTACCCAGTATAAAGTGTATCAAAAATTGAGTAAAAGCAAAAGGAAATGAAAAACAACAAATAAAAATATTCCAAAATAAATGGGTATATTTGAGAGAAAGGAAAACTTGAGTAAAAGAGGGAGAGGGAAGGGAATAGGGAGAGAGATTAAGGGCATAAAGGAAATGAGGACAACACAGCATCCACCAAAGGGTTCCAGATAGAATCCCTCATCAAGGCAAGAGGATCCATCAGACAATAATGACCCCACCCTTATCAAACCCTCTTCAGCGCCCATCAATTCAAAGTCATAGAGATCAGATGAGCAAAACTTGGTGGTAAGCAAGAAGTATATACATTAATTTTAAAAAGAAGTTTTGAGAGATTCCAGATAGGAAGTAAATGGAGGAGAGATATCAGAGATCTAAAATGACAGGGAGACTCAGAAACAGACTAAAAAACAGAGGCACACAGACAAAGAGAGGGTGAGAGAGAGAGAGAGAGACTGGAAGACAGAGCCAGAGAGAGAGAGAGAGAGAGAGAGAGAGAGAGAGAGAGTCAAAGACAGAGAGAGAGAGAGTGAGAATCTAAATTGGAGTAAAAAGGGATCCCTGGATAATTCCCCAACTGAAGAACCAAAGGCCCAAGGTAAGAACCGAATTAGAATGGGGTGGTCAGCCCATTAGTCTATGCACCTGGTGAACAGCTCTGTGCAACTAGTGTGTGGGCAGAAAGATCAAGGGAGGGTCTGTCTTCTAGAAGTTGGAGCAGCCTTGCAAGTTATGACCTCCAGGCCACCATGGAGTGAAACCTGGTGCCCTAAGGAGGCTCACCTTGCTGAGGTCAGATGAATGGGTCACCATTTTGTATTGTTTCCAAACAGCGATTAGGCCTGATTCCATGTTTCCTCCCCCTCCCCCATGTGCTGTGCGAGTGGGTGCAGTTCTTAGAATGCTCCAGAGGCCGGAGTTCCACACTGATGTGATTGCTATCACAAAAGCCAGATGGAGGCACTCATACAAGATCTCCTTTCTCAGAGATCACATGGAAGGAAGGGTGCGGTCTGGAATTCCAGGGATCTGTTTCGTCCAGCTGCCATGTATTTTGTATTATCTATAAGGATGTGCCTCCTTCCTACCTCCATTATAATTGTTGTCAAATTAGCATTCCATCTGCAAATTCTTTCCTGTAAGGCTATCCTAGTCCAAACCTTCTCAAAAAAGGTACACAGAACCACAACTGTCAGAGTAAAAATCATTTGCATTCTAAGAGAAACAATCTAAGTTCAAATCCAAACGTATTGAAGCATTATGAATTTCTCCATTTTTAATCTAGGCTTTTAATTCCTATCTCAAGCTCTATTTATTAGGCTGCCAGTTTTTAAATTATTATTATGTAAGGAGAGTTAAGCTTCCCACCATTGCTGCAAGCTAGTCATTTTTGTTAAGGGAACAGGTTCTTCCAAATATATTCCATCTTGGCTCTTTTCTCTTTGGCTAGGAAACTACCTTTTCCTGGGTCTTTCTCAGGAATTCATCATGGAATCCAATTGCCCCACGTTGGTTCCCTTTTGTAGAAAATGGCTAATAAAATTATTTACCAGTTTTTAGATTGTCATTAATTGATTGGTGGCTGTTTATCATTAACCAGTCTTTATAAATGAGCACACAGACACCACATAAATTTTAGCAAGCCTTAACCTGAATTGAGCAATCATGGCCCATATAAGCTACCTCTCAATTCTATTTCTGAATAAAGGCCCATATAATATGCATATGTCCCTGGGCAGTTTTTTTCCATGCTATGCCAATGTTCCAGGACATATTGTATGAGGTTCTTTTCTCTAACCCATGGCATGTGTCTTCTTTCCTATTCTTTGTTTCTTCTCTACTTCATAACTGGAGGCTTCTTCTACCCATGAACCTCTCTGCTTCAGAAGCTGGCACCATAGTCCTGCCTACCTCTATCTTTGCTCAATCTCAGGCCTCAGCATTTATTCAATTAATCAGGGACAATGATGAGAAAACAAAGTAACAGACAGCAAGCAGGACCAATCATTTAATATTTAGAATGCACAGCATCATCCATCATTGGACTCCCGCAGCTTCAGATGTGTCTGCTCTCAGTCTGGCTATGGGATTGCTTACCTGGGTAGGTCTCAGAGTAAAGTGCTGGAATAAGGTCTTCCAAACAAATTCTACAAGGAGCAAACTGGATTAGCCCTCCTAATACCAAACAAAATAGACTTTCAACCAAAATTAATCAAAAAATAGAGAGAAGGACACTACATACTCACAAAGGAAAACTTCAACAAGATGACATCTCAACCCTAAACATCTATGACCCAGATACAAGGACATCCACATTTGTGGTAAGAGGGGTTTTTAATGTTCATTTATTACTTAGTTACATCTCTATTGCCACCTTCTCACTCCACCTCCTCCCTTCCTTTCCCTCCCTCTCTCTCCTCTCCCATCCACCCTATCCCTCTGCTGTGAAGTGTCTCCATGTATCAACCCCCTCCTCAATTCATTAGTCACCTAGGTCTATTAGTTTCCTCTTGCACAAGAGGCATACATGGCAATTTCTCTAGGATGGTATTTCCCACTGACAGGTGGCCAAGTTCCTGTTCTGGCTCTTTTGGTTCTCTTGATTGTAGGATGGTTATCCTATACTATTTAGTATCCTATACTCTACTATTTAATGTCTAAAATCCAGTTATAAATGAATATATGTAATGTGTATCTTTCTGAATCTGAGTTAACCCACTCATGATGCGCGTTTCTAGTTTCATCCATTTGGTTGCAAATTGCATGATTTCCTTGTTTCTGACAGCTGAGTAGTATTCCATTGTGTCAATGTACCACAGATTTTTTTTACCCATTCATTGGTTGAAGGACATCTGTGTTTTTTCCAGTTTCCAGTTATTACAAATAAACCTGCTATTAACATAGTTGAGGAGATGTCCCTGTGGTATGGTGAGGAATCTTTTGGATATATGCCCCAGAGTGATATGGCTGGAAGTTGAGATAGACCTATTGCAAGTTTTCTAAGATGTTGCCAGACTGATTTCCATAGTTTGTACAAGTTTGCACTCCTAGCAGCAATGTGGAAGTTTTCCCTTTTCTCCAAAGCTTCACAAGCATATGCTGTCTTTTGCACGTTTGATCTTAGCCATTCTGAGAAGAATGAGATGGAATCTCAGAGTACACTGGAGTTGTATTTCTTTGATAATTAAGGATGCTGAACATTTCTTCAAGTGTCTCTCGGCCATTGTATATTCCTCTTTTATTAATTCTATGTTTAGATCTATTCCCCATTATTTGATTGTGTTACTTGATTTGCCAGTGTTTACTTTCTTGAGTTCTTAACAGATTTTGGGTATTAGCCCTCTGTCAGATGTGGGATTGGTGAAGATGTTTTCCCAAGCTGTAGGGAAAGTTTTCCCACTGTTTTGTTTTAATGATAATGTCCTTTGTCTTACAGAAGCTTTTCAGTTTCATGAGGTCCCATTTATTGATTGTTGGTCTTAGGGCCTGAGCTATTGGTGTTCTGTCCAGGAAGTTCTCATCTATGCCAATAAGTTCCAGGATTTCCCCAATTTCTCTCCTATTATATTTAGTGTGTCTGGTTTTATGTTAAGGTCTTGATCCACCTGGACTTAAATTTTGTTCAAGGGGATAAATATAGGTCTATTTGCATTCTTTTATAAGTTTATATATCCAGTTATACCAGCACCATTTGTTGAAGATACTGTCCTTTTACCACTGTATGGTTTTGGCTTCTTGTCCAAAATTAAGTGACCATAGGTGTGTGGGTATATTCTGGGTCTTCAATTCGATTCCATTGATCAACTTGTCTGTTTCTATACCAGTATCATGATGTCTTTATTACTATTGCTCTGTAGTATAGTTTGAAATCAGGCATGGTGATACCTCCAGATGTTGCTTTATTGTGCAGGATTGATTTAGCTATTCTGGGTTTTCTGTTTTTTTCATATGAAATTGAGAGTTATTCTTTTGAGGTCTGTAAAGAATTGTGTTGGTATTTTGATGAGAGTTGCATTGAATCTGTATATTGCTTAGGTAAGATGGCCATTTTTTTTTTTTCTTTGGTTTTTCGAGACAAGGTTTCTCTGTTTAACAGCTCTGGCTGTCCTGGACTCGCTTTGTAGACCAGGCTGGCCTCGAACTCACAAAGATCCGCCTGCCTCTGCCTCCCAAGTGCTGGGATTAAAGGCGTGCGCCACCACCGCCCGGCTAGATGGCCATTTTTATTATGTTGATCCTACCTATCCACAAACATGGATGATCTTTCCATATTCTGATATACTCTTTAATTTGTTTCTTGAAGAATTTGAAGTTCTTGTTGTACAAGTCTTTCACTTGTTTACTTAGAGTTACCCCCAGGTATTTTATATTATTTTTGGCTATTGTGAAGGGTGTTGTTTCCCTACTTTCTTTCTCAGCCCATTTGTCTTTTGTGTAAAGAAGGGCTACAGATTTTTTGAGTTAATTTTGTATTTACTTTGGTGAATGAGTCTATCAGCTGTAGAAGTTCTCTGGTGGAATTTTCAGGGTCACTTATGTATACTATCATATCATCAGTGAATAGGGATAATCTAACTTCTTCCTTTCTGATCTGTACCTCCTTGGCTTTCTTTAATTGTCTTATTGGTCTGGCTAGAACTTCAAGTACTGTGTTGGAGAGGTATGGGGAGAGTGGGCATCCTTGCCTTGTCCATGATTTTAGGGGGAATGATTTAAGTTTCTCTCCATTCAATTTGATGTTGGCTACTGGTTTACTCTATATAGCCTCTATGCAACTCATGTGTGGGCAGAAGGATCAAGGGAAGGTCTGCCTCCTAGGAGGTGGAGCACCCTTGCATGTTAAGACCTCCAGGCCCCCAGGGAGGGAAACCTGCTGCCTAGGGAGGCTGAACTTGCTGAGGTCAGTTGACTGGGTCACCATTTTGTATTGTTTCCAAACAGCGATGAGGCCTGATATCATGTTCCCCCCCACCACGTGTTGTGTGACTGGGTGCAGTTCCCAGAATGCTCCAGAGGCCAGAGTTCCTCACTGACATGCAGGCTCTCCTGAGTGCCAGAGGGAGGCACTCATACAACATCCCGTTTCTGGGAGATCACATGGATGTAAGGGAGTGGTCTGGAAGCCTTTGGATATGCTGGATTGGGGTTTGGAGGCAGAGAGTAAGGCTTGAGAGCTAGAGGGTGGGTGTGGCTCACAGACCTATATAAGAGTGGGAAAGGGAGAGCAGAGTACATGCAGCCTTGGCGATGGATTGAAGAGTTGTGAGGCCGAAGCTTGTCCCAGCCACCAGCTGACAAGACAGAGGAGCAGCAGTGAGACAAAGACAGACAGTAAACCCCGACAGCCAGTGGCTAGCAGCAGGCCAACCCAGACTCAGTGTCCTCTCACCTGGAGACAGAGCCACATTCCCAGGCAGGGCAGAAGCCCAGCACAAAGTTCTGCTCCCTTCATCCCCTCCTGGGGTGCCAGATCCCATCCTCAGCAGTGCAGTTGGAGGACAGCAAGCATCCAGAAGCCCTCTCAAGAAGCTGTTGGAGTGCCTGCCCTCGGAAACCAACCCAGGACAGCTCTACAAAACCATCAAGAAACTCTCTTCCTTACCCATCCTTTTGGACAGACTGGCAGAGATGGCTGAAGGCAGAACATAAAGAGCTTGAGGAAACAGAAGCTCCTAGTCCCTTTGTCAAGGACTTGGGGGCCAGGTGATCAGAGAGTTCCTTGCTTGGGACACAGCCTGAGCCTGAGCAGCAGGAGTTTGACTCCGTGATGATCCTGAAGAGAGATCGTCCAAGAATCTCTCCACAAGAGAAGCTGGATGCCCTGTGGCATCCGGGGATGCCTAAGAGAATGGCAGAGAGGTCTTGGAGGTCAGCAGTGGCAGCCCAGGCCTGAGCCTAAGACAAAGCCCTAGCAGGAGCCTGAGCACAAACAAGAGGGTAAGCACAGCCCAAAGCTCAGACCCCACCTCAAGTCACAGGCTGAACCGGGAGCATGGAGGAAGAAGAATCCCCATAGGGTTCCTCTGGATCCCACTGCTAGCTACAAAGAGACAGATGCAAGTGGAAAAGTCCAGGGGAAACCTGGGACAATATTTTCCTCCCTAAAGTGCAAAGCCCCTCTCCAGCAAGCCAGAATCTGAGCCAGGGCAGCACTGGAAGAAGGGCCTGTCTCCCAGTTTGAGAAAGAGCCCACTGGGCACTTGCCAAGAGAACAGGCCCTCTGTATCTTCTGAAGCCTGCCTCAACTGTGACAGCTCTCCTTCTTCTCAGGAGCTGCCCCTGACACCACTGTGGCCCAGGAAGAGGAAGAGGAAAAAGTGCCTGGATAGCTGAGTCTAAAAGCCCTGGTGGGAAGGTGCCACTAGGCTAGTCTCCTAGCTCCAAGGATCTGAGTCTCATCATTGCTGTGAGTCCCACTCTAGAGAACCACTCCACTTGCCAAGCCTGCATCCCAGTGGATGGCTGGGAGCACTCTACCTAGCACACTCACCCAAAAGGGCCACCTTGGGTGTGCAGTATAAATTTAATAAAAGTCCCAGGCCTGCCTCTCTCATTCAGAGATCCCACCAAAGGCTCCTAGGTGAGGTGACTGCTGGTACCTGGAATGCTCATTGCCAAGCAACAGAGGAGAAGGAAGCTGAACTTGGGCAGCCAGATGAGGAGTCAAGGCACGTGACCCATTCAGACAAGGAACCCCACAGCCAGACTGAGACCCAGACACATGCAGCTGCAGGAATCCCAAGAGCTGAATCTGCTCTCGGTAATAGCCTGCATTTAAAGCAAATAATCCAGTAAGCAAGGCAGATGCACCAAGATGATATCCTTCTTCAGCCAGGACACCAGTCCTGGTCAGCAGGAAGAGTCTAGACCCAGAGTGGGGCCCTCCTCAGAAAGGTATAGTCTCCCCGAAGCCTCTATCCCTCCCCTTTCCCAGAGGTCTCCCAGTATGCCCTCTGGGGTAGGCTGCAGCAGGAAGACAATGACAAAGCCATCTGCCCCTCTCATGGCCAAGGCTCTCAGGGAATATAAGAATAGGTACCTTCCAAGGATAATTGAGGATGCTCTCCACACAGCCATTGCTGGCAATGCCCACCAGAAATGCCCAGGCTTTGCAGAGATGGGACCTCCTAGGATCCCAGCTCTGGCTCAAGGCCATTATCTCTGGAGACCCCGGAAGAGACTTCTCTGCCTGCCCTCTCTACCAACTGATAATCAACTTCCATTCACGCCTTGGCAATTCTCAAAGAAGGATGGATTTTTCCTTATTCCAGTCCCATCCCACCCCCATTCCGCAGTGAGGATCCCTTTGATGAGCTCATCCTCTGACTGACACACTGAGGTGAGCACCCAGACTGCAAGGGGGAGAAAACTGTGCATTCCCACTGGAATTACTCCATCTTGCATTTGTGCAACAGCCACCCAATATTTAAGGACTCTTGAGCCGTCAAATTTTGGCATTCTAAACAAAGGCAAGCATCAACATCTTATATCTTTGGCTTTTTCTCTTACTGTGACAAATCAGTGCGAAACAGACACATTCAAGTTCTTCATTAATGTCTGGCAAATTCCCAAGGAAGGATGGATTTTCCCTGATTCCAGGCCCATTCCATCCCCATTCTGGAGCAATGGTCCCTTTGCTAAACTTATCCTCTGACTATTACACTTCTTATTTAGGCTCTGCCTCTCCTTAAACATGGCTTCTTTCCATAAGATTATCACAAAGGACTGTTTTCCCAAAGTGAATGTGGAAAAATATCTGGAGTGTTCACAGAAAGATAGAGCCATCATTAGATAGACAGACAGATAGATAGATAGATAGATAGACAGATACAAAAATATTTGCCTGATGCTTGTCCTGATACATGGAAAGCTGATAGAGTGTTGGACATACATACACATCGATTAAAATATAAACCCATGAATTCAGAGATTCAAAGGTGCATAGACAGACTTGAATAGGTGATTGAACTTGGCCATACATACAAGCCATCCATGCACAGATGAAGGTACACAGTAAACAAGTGTATCTAAAAGTGAGTAAAAGCAAAAGGAAATGAACAAGAAAACTACCTTGTAGTAAACAAGAAGTATATTCATTAATTTATAAAAGAAGTTTTGAGAGTCACCAGATAGGAAGTAAAGGGAGGAGAGATATCAGAGAAATAAAATAACAGGGAGACACAGAGACAGACAAACAAAGAGAGGCAGAGAGAGATGGGAAGGCAGAGACATACAGAGAATGAGAATGAGATATAAGAGAGAGAGAGAAACTAAATTAGAGTGAAAAGGAATCCCTGGATAATTCCCCAAATGAAAAACCAAAGGCCCAGTGTCAGACCCAAACTGGAATTGTGTGGCCAGCCCATTAGTCTATGTGCCTGTTTGAACAGTTCTGTGCAACTAGTGTATGGGCAGAAGAATCAAGGGAGGGACTGCCTGCTAGGAGGTAGAGCAGGTTTGCAAGTTATGACCTCCAGAACACCACGGAAGGAAACCTGGTTCCCTAAGAAGGTTCGTCTTGCTGAGGTCAGATGATTGGGTCACCATTATGTATTGTTTCCAACAGAGAATAAGCCTGACTCCATACTTTTTTCTCAATGTGCTGTGTGAGTGGGTGCAGTTCCCACAATGCCTCAGAGACCAGAGTTCCCCACTGATGTGCAGGCTATACCAAGAGCCAGAGTGAAGCACACATACAAGATCCTGTTTCTCAGAGATCACATGGAAGGAAAGGTGTGATCTAGAAGCCTGGGAATCTGTTGCCTCCAGTTGCCATGTATTTTGTCTTATCTATAGGGAAGGGCATTCTTCCTTCCTCCATTATCATTGTTGGCAATTTAGCATTCCATCTGTAAATTCTTTCCTGTAAGCCTATCATAATCCAAACTTTCTCAAAATATTTACACAGAATCAAAATTGTCAGAGTAAAAATCATCTGCATTCTAATAGAAACAAACTCAGAATCCAAACGTATTGAAGCATTATGAATTTCTTCATTTTTAATCTAGGCTGTTAATTCCAATCTCAAGCTCTATCTATTAAGCTTCTGGGTTTTTTATTATGTAAGGAGAGTTAAGCTTTCCACCATCACTGCAAGCCAATCTTTTTTTTAAGGGATCTAGTCCTTTCAAATATATTCCAGTTTGTTAACTGGAATATTTTTTCTCAGGCTCCCCTCTCTTTGGATAGGAAACTACCTTTTCCTGGGGCTTTCTCAGGCATTCAACATGGAATCCAATTTCCGCACATTGGCTCCCTTTTGTCCAACATAGCAAAGGAAATTATTTACCAGTATTTAGATTATCATTAATTGATTGGTGGCTGTTTATCCTTAACCAGTCTTTATAAATGAGCATAGAGACACCACATAGATTTTAACAAGCCTTGGCCTGAATTGAGCAATCTTGGCGCATCTAAGCTACCTCTCAATTCTATTTCTGAATAAAACCCCATATAATATTCATATGTGCCCTGGGCTGTTTTCCTCCATGCTATGCCAATGTTCAAGGTCATGTGGAATGACCTGGAATTCTCTATCCCATGGCATGGATCTTCCTTCCTACTCTTTGTATATTATCATCTTCATCTACTGGAGGCTTCTCATACCCATGAACCTCTCTGCTTCAGAAGCTGTCACCATAGTCCTGCCTACCTCTGTCTTTCCCCAGTCTCAGGCCCCAGTATTTATTCAACCTGAAAACAAAATAACAGACACCAAGCAGAACCAATTAATTTACATTTAGAATGCATAACATTACCCCATCATTTCCCTCTTTTGTCTAATAAGAAAGCCAATTTTTTAACTCATATAGTAAAAACAGTAAGAACAAATATGAAACACTCAAGACAACCATATATAAAGTTACACATGTGATGTTTAGCCTATTTGAATCAGGCAATCTTGAAGAAAAAAATCATCTAATGTTCTGAACTTAAATATTTTCTAACATATCCTATATTTATAAACATAAAGATTTCATTTTGATTAGAAAATACTAAACAACTCAAGTTCAATAGAAGTTTTATATCAATTTTGTCTTCATGCACATCAAAGACATAAGAAGGGATAAAATTATTATTTGAGTTAGTAGGAAGTACAGGAGAGTAACTTCAAGGAAGAAAAATCACAGTTTGCTGGCTAGACAGTCCAAAATATCTCTCAGTACCATTGCAACATGATCCTCAGCCTTTTGGCCAAGCATGTCTCAGAGGCTAAATGGTGCAGCAGGAAATAGGAAGGATTTGCCCACTCTGTCTATGCAAAATCGTGCCATCAACTTACCTACATTTAAGTTTTGGTCCATCTTTGGACTATTAATAGTCTGTTGAGAGAGCCCGGGAGTTTTCACCCAGTAGGAATTATCTCCTGATGGAGATTTTCGACACTCATTGTCTCCTTCCATGTCAAATGGGAGATGTCAGGAGCTGACTGTCTTAAGTCAAACAATTCTTAAAGTAATAAAAACATTTCTAAATGCCATTTTCTGTATGCCTCTGAGGTTTTTTGAAGACATCTATTGATTTATTTATAAATCTATCTATCTATCTATCTATCTATCTATCTATCTATCTATCTATCTAACTATCAACGTGAACAAGCAAACTGAATATTCTTAAACATTTACTATCTGTTTAATCATGAAGCTTATTTTGTGATAAATTAAGAATAATATTTGACATAACCAGGAGCTTAACTGGCCAGCCATCAACCTTTATTATCTAGAACCCTAAATAGATTGTAATAACGACCCATAAAATGATTGAAAATAAACTTGAACTTTTAGATGTGTTTTATATGCACACTAACTTATAAAATAGGTGACCTATGCATAATATGTCAAAATATAAAACTCCATACCAACAAATCCAAATTTAACCTTAGTTTTGTATCAATATACAAACTTCTATACTAATGTATCAAAAGATAACCTTATTTTGAGAGTATCAATGGTTTTTAAGTTTCAGAGCATCTTCAATAATATACCCTTATATCTTATCATTTCTATATTATATATCCATATCCCCCCTTTTTATTATCAAGGCTTCTCTGCCTATATAAGAGAGAATGTAGGATAGAGAAAAGAAAAAGAAAGAAATCCTTTAGTCTAACCTCTTACATCTTGCTTAACAAGACCATGTAACAACTTGTAACCATTCCCCATAACAAAATCTAGGATCAAGAATTCACCCACCCCACCTTTTGGGAATGGGTTGTCTTTCTCTTAAAGTTTCTTCCTGCTGATTAGTGAAGCAGGAAACCTATTTGGGGGTGCAAATAAAATGGAAAAGTTGTTAAGCAATTTAATAGTAACATTTGTTGTCCAGTCTCTATGTGCTCAGCCATTTGAATGCCCTGAGCAATTTGTATTTCGAAGCTGGACTTTGGGTAGGAATGGCTTTATTGAAGTCCTGGCTAGAACAGTCTGTGAGGCTGGACCATCTCAGCAAGCTGTATGAAGTTGTTCTGGATGCAGATTTTGGAGGAAACAGCTGTGAGGCAGTCTGTGAGGATGGATCATTTGGGCTTCTTGTCTTCTTTGGTGTCTGGTCCCTTTGTTCTTAAAATACATAATTTCTCACAAGTAACATATAGTTCTGCAATTACCAAAAATGCCTTGGATGTTCAGGAGGCACAAATCAATTTAGAAATATTTTCTGTTCTTTGTATGAACAGACAAAAGACATTTCTAAGTCTCCATTCATGCCATATAAAAGGATAAGATGAAAGAGTATTACATATATATGCTATATAAAATCTAGTTTAAATTGAAAATACAGCATAAGACTGTATAGAGTTTAAGTATTCTCAATTACAGTTGACAGAAATTTATTATTTGTTTAAAACAGGTTTATTCTGTGTTGTTCTGGCTTTTTGTAGATTAGGTTGGCCTCACACTCAAAAGGAACCTATCTGTCTCTGTCTTTGTCTCCCATGTTGTGGGATCAAAGGCATGCATTTGTGTATTTTTCTTTCCTTTTCTTCTTTCTTTGGAGATTTAATTTCTATGTGGATGTATCTATCATTATTGAGATAGGGTTTCCCTTTGTATCTCGGGCTGTCTTGATTTGCTCTGTAGAGCTCTGTAGATTAGATTGGCCTTGAAAATAGAAGGAACCTGTTTTTTCTTTGTATAGCAAGTTTTGAGATCAAGGTATGAATCTAAATATTTGAATTAAATTTATTAAACAATAACATTAATTAAACCATTTTGTATTAGTTTGAATTCCAGCTCTCCCATGGAATCCCCATCCTTAAGTGTATTGGTGTAGAATAGCAAGGTATGATATTTTATGTTAAGTTTTCTTAACTCTTGGCTGTGGGAGGCATGCAGTTTGCAGGTTCTTCCCCAGCCTAACCTCGGATCCTTACATTGATTAACAGAATATATTTATTTATTTATTTCTCTCTCTCTCTCTCAACAGGATTTCTCTGTGTATCCTTGTCCTGGACTCACTTTGTGGATCAGGCTAGCCTTAAAGTCACAGAGATTAGCCTGCCTATGCCTCCCAAGTGCTAGGATTAAAGGCATGCACCAACACACCCAGCAATTAACATATCACTTTTAGGAGCAAAATGCCTCTTGAAACCAGTTCTTCTTGGGAGCCCCACATGTAAAGAGACTGGCCTGTGATCCTTTTTCTTTACCTAAGTGTTAGATCATGTGAATTTATCCATTAAACCAATAAGGACACTATTAAACTTAACATCAAGGAAAAAATGTGTCATTTTAAAATTTTAGACCATCTTTAGTAAGCAGCCATATCTTATAAGCAGGGTTCCCACCCTGTCTTCATTGTTTAAACCAGGCTGGTCTAGAATTCAGAGATCTGTCTGTTTCCTCCTCTATTGTGATGGGAATAAGGGTGTGTGCCAGTACCACCCTGCTCAAATGTTTCACCTAAATCCCACATATTAGTAACTCTGTAACCCAGAGAGCTTCGAACTGTAGTGACAATTTGAAATCTACACAAAATCTTCAAAAATCTCTTATGTTTTAGCAATGCCAAACCAGAAAAATTTTATACCTCCCTATACAGGAAAATCAAGACACCTAAACAAAAATCAAGCAAAGACACAAAATTCCAAATGCCTTGGTCTAACCATGCCATCCCATGTATCAATTAAAGCTCTGTTCATTATGCCTTGGAATCTACTTGTGACTGTAGTCATTGGTGGGCCTGTCCCAGAAAGTCCTGACAATTACCCAGTAGCCAGGGAGCTCTGAACTCCAGCTGCCATCAATTTTGATTTATCTATAGGGAAGGGCCTCCTTCCTTTCTCCATTATCATTGTTGACAATTTAGCACTGCATCTTAAATCATTTCATGTAAGCCTTTTCTAGCCTGAACTTTCTCAGAAACGATACACAGAACCAAAACTGTCAGGGTAAAAATCTTTTGCATGCTAAGAGAAACAAACTCAGTTAGAATCTAAATGTATTGAGGCATTATAAATTCCTCCATTTTTAATCTAGGCTGTTAATTCCAATCTCAAGATCTATTCAGAAGGCTGCTGTTTTTTTAGTACATAAGGAGAGTTAAGCTTTACACCTTTGCTACAAGCCAGTAGCTTTTGTTAAGAGAGCCTCTCCTTTAAAATATGTTAGGTTTCGGCACCCAGGTCTTTGGTAAGTTAACTACCTTTTCTCTGTGCCTTCTCAGGCTGTAAGCATGGATTCTAATTGCCATACATTGGCTGCCATTTGTAGAAAATGGGTAATGAAATTATTTACCAGTATTTAGATTATCATTAATTGAATGGTGATGGTGAATCCTTAACCAGCCATTATAAATGATCACACAGAAAGCACATGGATTTTAACAAGCCTTGGCCTGAAATTAGCATTCTTGACTAATCTAAGCTACCTCTTAATTCTTTTTCTGAATAAAGCCCCATATAATATACATATGTCTCCTTGGCTTTTTTTTTCTTGACACTATGCCAATGTTCTAGGTCATGTGGAATGAGGTTCTTTTCTCTAACTCATGACATGTGTCTTCCTTCTTGCTCTTTGTGTATTCTCTTTTTCTTCTACTGGAGGATTCTTCTACCCACTAAGTTAGCTGTGTAATATTCCATTGTGTCAATGTTCCACAAATTTTTATTCTTTGGGTGAAGGAAATCTGGGTTGTTTCCAGTTTCTAGCTATTACAAACAAACCTACTATCAACATAGTTAAGGAGATGTCCCTGTGGTATATTGAGGAATCTTTTGGATATATGCCCAGGAGTGGTATGGCTGGAAGTTGAGATAGATCTATCTATTCCAAGTTTTCTTAGATGTTGCCAGACTGATTTTCATAGTGGTTGTACAAGTTTGCCCTCCCAGCAGCAATTCAGGCATGTTCCCCTTTCTCTGCAGCCTTGCCAGCATATGCTGTCTTTTGAGTTTTTGATCTTAGTCATTCTGATAGGAGTAAGATGGAATCTCAGAGTCAACTTGAGTTGCATTTCTCTGATGATAAGGATGCTGAGCATTTCTTCAAGAATCTCCTAGCCATTTTAGATTCCTCTTCTGTGAATTCTCTGTTTAGATCTGTTCCCATTTTTTGATTGGGTTACTTGGTTTGTCAGTGTTTAATTTCTTGAGTTCTATATAAAATTTGAATATTAGCCCTCTATCAGATGTGGGGGTTGGTGAAGATGTTTTCCCAAGCTGTAGGCTGCTGTTTTGTTTTAATGGCAATGTCCTTTGCCTTACAGAAGCTTTTCAGTTTCATGAGGTCCCATTTATCGATTGTTGGTCTTAGGAACTGAGCTATTGGTGTTCTGTTCCAGAAATTGTCACTTTTGCCAATAAGTCCTGGTTTTCCCCACATTCTCTTTATTATATTTAGTGTTTCTGGTTTTATGTTAAGGTCTTTGATCCACTTGGACTTAAATTTTGTTCAAGGGGATAAATATGGGTCTATTTGCATTCTTTTACATGTTGACATTTAGTTAAACCAGCACCATTTGTTGAAGATGCTGTTCTTTTACCATTGTATGATTTTGGCTTCTTTGTCCAAAATTAAGTGACCACAGGTGTATGGGTATATTCTGGGTCTTCAATTCGATTTCATTGATCAACTTGCCTGTTTCTATACCAATACCATGCTGCCTTTATTACTATTGCTCTGTAGTATAGCTCAAAATCAGGGATGGTGATATCTCCAGATGTTGCTTTATTGTACATGGTGGATTTAACTATTCTTGTTTTTTTTGTTGTTGTTTTGTTTTGTTTTTCAATATAACATGGAGAATTATTCTTTTTTTTGAGTCTGTATATTGTTTTTGGTAGGATGGCCATTTTTATTATGTTGATCCTACCTATCCATGAACATGGACAATCTTTCCATATTCGGATATCCTCTTCAATTTGTTTCTTGAAGAACTTGACGTTCTTGGTTTGCTTAGAGTTACTCCCAGGTATTTGATATTATATTTGGCTATTGTGAAGGGTGTTGTTTCCATAATTTCATTCTCAGCCCATTTATCTTTTGTGTAAGACTTTTTTTAGTTAATTTTGAATCCAGCCACCTAGCTGAATGAGTCTGTCAGCTGTAGGAGTTATCTGGTGGAATTTTTGGGGTCACTGACATGTACTATCATATTGTTAGAGATTAATGAACTTCTTCCTTTCTGATTTGTATTCCCTTGATTTCCTTTAGTTGTCTTATTGCTCTGGTTAGAACTTCACTTACTGTGTTGAAGAGGTATGGCAAGAGTGGGCATCCTTGCCATGTCCCTGATTTTAGGGGAAATGCTTTACGTTTCTCTCCATTTAATTTGATGCTGGTTAATAGTTTTCTGTATATATCCCTTATTATTTCTATGTATGGTCCTTGTATACCAATTCTCTCCAAGACTTTTAGCATGAAGAGGTGTTGTTTTTTTGTCAAATGCTTTTTCTGCATCTAATGAGATGATCATGTGTTTTTTATTTTTCAGCTTGTTTATATAGTGGCTTATGATTATGGATTTTCCCTATGTTGAACCAGCACAGTATTCTTGGGATTAAGTCTACGTGATCAACATGTATGATACTTTTTATGTGTTCTTGGACTCAGCGTGCAAGTATTTTGTTGAGTATTTTAGCATCTGTAGATCTATGTAGTCCTATGTACTCCTATGTTGTCCTCCCTAGTCCTATGTAGTCCTGAGAGTGAGAGGCTTGGAATTAAGGGAGGCACAGGTCTTGAAGATGATGATTGGTGGCACTGCCTCCAGCTCAGAGCAGCTTGGAAGGTCGCAGGGCATTGGTAAGGGTGGATCAGTGGGGAGGGGGAGGGAAGGAGAGAACTACCCTAGGTGCTAGGGTTCAGGAAGACCCAAGGTGATGCAGGATCCAAAAGATGGTGCTGGATGTTCCTGGGGATTGAGGATTTGTCAGCTCAGAGGCCCAAGGAAGGTAAAGCACAGGTTGGGGCACAGCTCTCACCTCAGGAAAGCAGGATCTGTGGCCAAACTCTTGTGGCCCAGGGAATGTGGGGGCAGGGAAAGAGAAAAATCCTACATACGTAGTCCTGAGGGTGAAAGTCCTAGCATTGGGGGAGGCACAGTTCCAGAAGATTACAATTGGGGAGACTCTGAACTGCCCCCAGTTCAGAGTAGGTTGGATTGTCCCTGCTCATTGGGCAGGTCAAGATTATTTTTTTGACAAAAAAAGTTATGAAAATGTTTTTGTTACTCCCAGGTGTCAGGCTGCTTCAGTTAAGACCACAGGTGTAAACTATTGATTTCTAGGTGAACAGGAAGGGGCATGCCTTAGGCAGTTGGGAAAGTTTAACTCTGAAGACTTGAGAGAAAGAATAAAGCCAGAGCCCCAAGGAGAAGGGTGTACCTGCTGCAAAAAAGAAACACTGTGAAACTACAAAGAAGAAAGAGAGGGCCTCTACAAAAAAATAAAGAGTTGTTTCTCTTCATGCTGCTGGTCCTTCGTGCTGTTATTTCCTGGTTTGCTTGTTTGTGGGACTTCTGTATATTGTCACTAGTGAGATTTGTATTTCCTACAAATGAACCAAGGACCATAATAAGCAGGAAGTACCTCAGATGGACCTAAGTCCCTTTCCTGTTTACCCTTCCTTCTCTTCCACATAGAGTTAGGGGATTCGAAGCAACACAGGGTTTTCACAGAATAAAGTACATGTGTGTGTGTGATTGAACAATTATGGATAATGTTGTCTTTGCTTCTCTAGAGATACAAATATTTTCAAAAGTACAAATGCAGAAAGATATATAATAGGGATATATACATATATATGCATAAAGAAGATACATATCTGCATATACATATATTTATATACATATATATTTTTCAAAAGATGGACAGTTCAATAGATAGATACAAAGATAGTTGCCTGATGCTTGTCCTGATATATGGAAATCTGATAGAATGTGGGACATATTTACATATAAATTAAGATATGAACCCATGAATTCGGGGTTTGAAAGATGTATGAACAGACTGGAATAGGTGACTGAACTTGGCTATACAAACAAGCCATCCATGCACAGATGAAGGTAAAGAGTAAACAACTATATCTAAAAGCGAGTAAAGGAAAGGAAATGAAAAACAACAATGCTGAAAGACTCCAATTAAAATGGGTATATGGGCCGGGTGGTGGTGGCGAACACCTTTAATCCCAGCACTTGGGAGGCAGAGGCAGGCACATCTTTGCGAGTTCAAGGGCAGCCTGGTCTACAAAGTGAGTCCAGGACAGCCAGGGCTACACAGAGAAACCCTGTCTCAAAAAAACCAAAATAAAATAAAATAAAATGGGTATATGTGAAAGAATAGAAAAATTGAGTGAGAGAGGGAGAGGGAAGGGTGTAGGGAAAGAGATTAAGGGCATAAAAGAAAGGAGGACAAAACACCATCCACCAAAGGGTTTCAGAGAGAATCCCTCATCAGGGCAAGAGAATCTATCAGACAATAATGACCCCACCCTTGGGCATGCCCACTTCAAGGCACAATAATTCAAAGTCTTAGATCAGATGAGCAAAACATGATGGTAAACCAGAAGTATATACATTAATTTATACAAGAAGTTTTGAGAGACCCCAGATAGGATATAATGAGAAGAGAGTTATCACAGAAATTAAATGACAGAGAGACACAGAGATGGACTGAAAAACAAAGACAGACAGACAAAGAGAGGAAGAGAGAGAGACAGGAAGACAGAGAAACAAAGAGAAAGAGAGAGAGACAAAGAGAGACAAACTAAATGAGATTGAAAATGGGTCACTGGATAAGTCGTGAACTGAACAAACAAAGGCCCAATGTCAAAATCAAACTGGAAGGGTGTGGCAAGCCCTTTAGTCTATGCACCTGGGTGAAGAGCTCTGTGTACCTCATGTGTGGGCAGAAGAAACAAGGGAGAGACTGCCTCCTAGGAGGTGGAGCAGGCTTGCAAGATATGACCTCCAGACCCCCAGGGAGGGAAAACTGGTGACTAAGGAGGCTCAACTGGCTGAGGTCAGGTGATTGTCAACATTTTGTATTGTTTCCAAACAGTGATTAGTAATGATTCCACGCTTTTTTCCCCTACATGCTGTCCATGTGCTGTGCAAGTGGGTGAAGTTCACAGAATGTCCGGAGGCCAGAATTCCTCACCGATGTGCAGACTATCCCGAGAGCCAGAGGGAGGCACTCATACAAGATCCCTTTTCTGAGAGATCACA
>CAJQZJ010032158.1:3952460-3965632 GCA_907164525.1 Lophiomys imhausi
AGCCAGAGGGAGGCACTCATACAAGATCCCTTTTCTGAGAGATCACAATCCAGAAACTGGGCCAGGGAAGCAGCACAAAGACACTTGTGTCTCACTCAGTTTTATAAAGAGTCCACTAGACAGTTGCAAAGAGAACAGACCCTCTGCATCTTTTGAAACCTGCCTCTACTGTGATAGCTCTCCTTCTTCTCAGGATGTGCCCATGAAGCCACTGACCACAGCAAGATGAAAAGGAAAGGCACATGGAAAGCTGAGGCCCAGAACCCTGGAGACAAGGCACATTTAGGCCTCCAAACTCCAAGGATCTGAGTCCCAGAGTTGCTGTGAGTCCCACTCTAGAGAACCACTCCAGTTGCCAAGCCAGCTTCCCAGTAGATGTCTGGGAGAACACTACCTCCCACACTCACCCACAGGGGCGACTTTGGGAACACAGGATAAATTTTAAAATGACAGCAAATCTATTCAGGTCCCAGACCTGCCTCTCTCATTCAAAAATACAACCAAGAACTCCTGGCTGAGGTGCCTGCTGGCATCTGGGACTCTCATTGCCAAGCCACAGAGGAGAAGGAAGCTGAGCCTGGGCAGGTGGAGGAGGAGTCAGGGCAGGAGACCCACCAAGGCAAGCAACCCCACAGCCAAACTGAGACCCAGATACAACTGCAGCTGCAGGAGTCCCAAGAGCTGAGGCTGCAGGGCTGATAGTCCGCATTCAAAGCAAACGAGCCAGCAAGCCTTAGGCAGACAGACAAAATAAGATGATCTCCTTCTTCAGCCAGGACACCAGCCCAGGACACAGGGAAGAGTCTAGACTTTGAGGGCAGCCTCCTCTGAAAGGCACAGTCTCCCTGCAGCCTCTCTCCATCCCCTAGCCCAGAGGCCTTAGAGCCTATCCTCTGGGGTAATCTGCAACAAGAAGACCATGCCAAAGAGACCAGCCCCTCTCATGGATAAGACACTCAGGGATTATAAGAATAGGTACCTTCAAAGTTGAAAGGAGGATGGTCTCCACACAGAAAATGCAGGCCATGTCCACAAGAAGTGAACAGGCTTTGCAGATCTGGGACTCCAAGGACCCTAGCACTGGCTAAAGGCTACTCTCTCCAGATACCCCGTAAGAGGCTTCTATGCTTGCCCTCTCCACCCACATACCATCTCCTTCCATTCACACCTTGGGAATTCTCAAGGAAGGATTGATTGTTCCTGATTCCATTCCCATGCCAACCTTATTCCACAGTGATTGTTCCTTTCATGAACTCATCCTCTGACTGACACACTCAGATGAACCCTAGATACAAGAGTGAGGAAACTGGATTCCCACTGGATCTATTCCATCTTCCAATTGCACAACAGACACCCATTATTCATGGACACTTCTGCCATCAGTTTTTTGGCTTCCTAAACAAAGACAAGCACCAAGAACTTATATCTTTTGCTTTTTCTCCTACTGGGATGAGTCAGTGTCAGACAGACACACTGAAATTCTTCATTCATGCCTGGAAAATTCCCAAAGAAGGTGGATTTTCCCTATTGTGTCCCATCCCATTCTATTTCAGGACCAATGGTTCCTTTGCTAAACTCATCCTCTGACTGTCACACTTCTCACTTAGGCTCTGCCTCTGCTTAAACATGCCTTCTTTCCATAAGATCTTCACAAAGGACTGTTTTCTAAAGTCAGGGAAGAAAAATACCTTGAGTATGTACAGAATAACTGACATATGTGTGATTGAGTACTCATATAGTTGATATACATGTGCATATATAAACATATATAAATTTAGATAGATTGACAATTAGATAGGCAGATACATAGACAGTTAAAAACCTGTTAGATAGACAGAGAGATAAATAGATAGATAGGCAGATACACAGATAGTTGCCTGATGCTTGTCCTGATACATGGAAAGCTGATAGAATGTTGGATATACATACATTTTAATTCAGATATAAACTTATGAATTCAGAGACTCAGAGATGCATGGACAGACTTGAGTAAGTGATTGAACTTGGCCATACATACAAGCCACCCATGCACAGATGAAGGTACACAGTAAACAAGTGTATCTAAAAGTGAGTAAAGCAAAAGGAAATGAACAACAACAAACCAAATACTCCAAATAAACTGTGTATATGTGATAGAAAACAAAGCTTGAGTAAGAGAGGGAGAGGGGAGGATTTAGGGAGAGAGATTAAGGACATAAAGAAAAGGAGGACAACACAACATCCACCAAAGGGTTTGAGAAAAATGCCTCATCAGAGCAAGAGGATCCATCAGACAATAATGACTCCAACCTTAGACACTAACTCAGGGGCCCAACAATTCAAGGTCATAGAGAACACATGAGCAAAACCTGATGGCAAATAAGAAATATACATTAATTTATAAAAGGTTTTGAGAGAACCTATATAGGAAGTAAAGGGAGGAGAGATATGAGAGAAATAAAATGATGGGGAGATACAGAGACAGACTGAAAATGAGAGACAGACAAAGAGAGGAAGGGAGAGAGAGATGGGAAGACAGAGACATGGAGAGAATAAGAGAGAGAATGAGAGAGAAAAACAAAGAGAGAGAGAGAGAATGACAAAGAAAGAGAGACTAAATTAGAGTGAAAGGTGTCCCAGGATACTCTGCAACTGAAGAACCAAAGGCCCAATGTCAGAATCAAACAGGAAGATTTTGGCCAGCCCATTAGTCTATGTACCTGTGTGAACAGTTCTTGCAACTGGTGTGTGGGCAGAAGGATCAAGGGAGGGTCTGCCACCTAGGAGGTGTAGCAGCCTTGCAATTCATGACCCCTAGGCCCCCATGGATGGAAAACAGTTGCCTAAGGACACCCAACTTGCTGAGGTCAGATGATTGGGTCACCATTTTGTATTGTTTCCAAACAGCGATTAGTAATGTTCCATGCTTTTTTCCCCTTCATGCTGTCCACATGCTGTGCAAGTGGGTGCAGTTCACAGAATTTCCAGAGGCCAGAATTCCTCACCGATGTGCAGGCTATCCTGAGATCCAGAGGGAGGCACTCATACAAGATCCCTTTTCTTAGAGATCACATGTATGGAGGGAGTGGTCTGGAAGCCCTGGGATCTGTTGGGTTGAGGTTTGGGGGCAGAGAGGAAGGCTTGAGAACTGGAGGGTGGGCATGGATCACAGACATATATGAGTGGGAAAGGGAGAGAGAGTACATGGAGCCTTGGTGGTGGAATGAACAGTTGTGAGGCCAAAGCTTGTCCCAGCCACAAGTTGTTGACAAGTCTGAGGAGCAGCAGTGAGAAAAAACAGGCAGCAGACCCAGACAGCCAGTAGCTAGGAGCAGGCCAACCCAAACTCAGTGTTCTCTGACAGGAGACAGAGCCACATCCCCACACAGGGCATAAGCCCAGCCCAAGTGGCTGCTCCCTTCATCCCCTCCCGGGGTGCTAGAATTCTCAGCAGTGGAGATGGAGGACATCCAGTGCCCAGAAGACCTCCAGCAGCTAGCTGCATGTGTGTGCCTGTCCTTGGAAACCAACACAGGCTAGATCTGCAAAACCTTAAAGAAACTCTCTTCCTTACCCATCCTGTTGGACAGACTGGCAGAGATTGGCTTCAGGCAGACCAACAAGAGGTTGAGGAAAGTCCTAGTCCCCTTTGCCAAGGACTTGGTGGCCAGGTGGTCAGAGAGCTCCTTGCTGGGGATACAGCATGAACCTAACCAGGAGGACTAAGACTCCATGATGATCCTGAAGACAGAGTGCCCAAGAACTGCTCCACAAGAGAAGCTGGATGCCTCTGTGACATCCAGGGATGCCCAAGAGAATGGCAGAGGAGTCTTGGAGGTCAGCAGTGGCAGCACAGGCCTGAGCCTCAGCCCAATCCCTAGCTGGAGACCTAGCACAAAGAAAAGCATAAGCACAGCCACAAGCCCAGACGCCTTCAAGTCACAGGTTGAACTTGGAGCATGGAGCAAGAAGAAACCCCACAGGGTTCCTCTGGAACCCACTGCTAGCTACAGAGGGACAGGTACTGGTGGAAAAGCCTAGGGGAAGCCACGGACAACCTTGGCCTCCCCAAGGAGTGAAAACCCTCTCCAGAAAGCTAGAAACTGAGCCAGGGAAGCAGCCCAAGAAGCACCTGTCTTTCGAAAGAGTCCACTAGACACTTGCGAAGAAAGCAGGCCCTCTGCATCTTTTCAAGCCTGCCTCTACTGTGACAGCTCTCCTTCTTCTCAGGAGCTGCCCATGAAGCCACTGTCCCCAGCAAGATGAAAAGGAAAAGCACATGGAAATCTGAGGTACAGGCCCTGGAGGCAAGGCAAATCTAGGCGAATCTCCAAGCTCCAATGATCTGAGTCCCATAGTTGTTGTGACTACTTCCCAGCAGGAAGTAGTTATAGGAAAAATACATTACCCCATATCGTTTATCATCAACAGAAAGGCTGGGTTGTTAGGTTTCACACTCAGGACAAACAGGTAACTGTGGCGCCTATTTAACATATCACATCAGGCTCTGGCTGGCAGCTTTTCAGTAACTACCTGTTACTGGCTCATCCTCACTGGTATGCCCTACCTCCTACCTGTTCCAGCTCAGGTGAATGAAAAATGAAATAAAAGGAGGAGGACATGACTATTCCTAAAGTGTGGACAAGACTTTTATGGTAAATATAAGAGAAAGCAGCCAGAGGGAAGAGTCCAGGCTGAACATGACTGGTAAGATAAACTGGACCATGAGAGCAGGGAGGGAGAGCAAGAAAAGAGATGCTGAAAGAGGAAGTGTAGGCCAGGAGATCAAGATACTGGAGTACCCAAAATGATTGAATTATATAGGAATAAGGCTGGGGGAAAGGAAGGGAAGTGGAAGCCCCGCCTCTGGGAGGGAGAGGTTTAGGGCAGGGCCAGTATGAGAAGTCCTGGGAAGAGCTACAAGTACAAGGAATACTGGGAGAGCTAACCAGCTTCCTCTTTGAGATGTCAAAAAGCCACCCCAGTTAGCCATTTGTTACGGTTTCTGAGACCTAACACCAGGGACTGGGCTGAGCCCCTTGCCCCAGCTTCTCTTCCCTATATAATCCAGCCATGTTGGCTACCCTGGATTCTTAGCTCCCGGTTCCTGTTTCTTCCTCTCTTACCCACACCTGCTCTTCCACTCATGGTACAGTTCAGTCTGGACCCTTCCAGATGCCTTTGGATATGCTCTCCCTTTTATCTACAATAAATCTCCTCCACAATACCTAGAAGCATTCTTATTTCTTTTTTTTAATTCAGTTGTTAGTGGTGTGAAACTGGGAGAATGGAGCCTAAAAATGAGGCTGACTAAAGTCTCATGCAATAGCCAACTTTATTTAGAGCATCAGACAATTTATATTCTTAGGGTTAAGCAAGGTCATATGAGTAAATTCACATGTGTTCACTCTGTATAGAAATTCAAGGACAGGCAGTGCTTGGAAACATTTTTGAACAACAAGAGTAAGATAATAGGTGATCTGAAGTAAACCAACTCCTATTTACTACCCCTTGGAGGGAAATGAGGAAAGCACATCCCTTCTAATCCATATGAAAAAGAGCAGGTCACAAGCTCTTGTCTTGATTTCTTGGAGTTTTCTCACAAGCTCTCAGAATCCTCCTCACACAACTTATTCTTGGACCATGTTCTCACATTCACTCATATGCAGATCTATAATGAAAAACAGCACGCTGGGCAAAAGGAAATACAATATTCACAGTCTGAGGAGAAAATGACTGTGAGAACCCAAGTCCTGTGCTCAAAGAGATGAGAAGTGAAAAAAAAAGCCTAATGTTTAATGAAATAAAGGGACTGACATCCTCAGTTGGAGACCCACCCAGCTAATCTGCTAATCCTGCAGTTTGTGAAAGGAAAAGGCCCAAGGGATTTTCTCAGCCTAAAGAACAGAAAGCCTATGTAAATATAATTCATGGAAGAGTCTAGGTTCCAGCTCCAGAAGGCAGCAGAATTTAGGAGTATCACAATAATGTAGGTTCATATGTTTAAGTGTCTTGTCCTCAGTTGGTGGACTGTTTAGAAAGGACTAGGAGGTATAGTCTTGGAGGATGTGTGTCACTGAGGGAGGACTTTGATGTTTCAAAAGCCCATATCAGGCCCAGTTTTGGTTTCTCTGCCTCCTGCCTTTGAAACCGAATGTAAGCTCTGAGCTACTTTTTCAGGGGCTACCCTGCATTTTGTCATGCTTCCTGACATGCTGACATTGGACTTACCCCTTTAAAATAGTCTCATCTTGGTGAGAACTTCAAATGTTTTAGTCCAATCTCAGTGGAACCTCCAAATGTTATAGTCCAGGAATAGACTCATAAACCATTCAGTCACCCATCTCAGTTAGATATTGATGGTTTATTGAACGCACACCCCCAACAGCTGGTCATAGCCATCATGACTAGGGTCACAGAGGTCTCAGAGCCTAACTGTGATGTTGGTCTGCTTCCAAGGCAGGATTTTTATAAGAAAAACCACATCCAGGAACAACCAGGTAACCAGATATAGAAAGCAAGGGGATGACAGCACTATATAATTTTGACTAGTTAGACAAAGCATTTCTAACTGACCTTTAATTTGATTGGTCCCAAGTGGAGCTGTCATTATGCACTATTCAGAGTGTCAAGGTAACAAAGTAACCAATTATGAATAATTTCCTCTTATAACTAAAATGGAGACTGAAGACAAAAATGACTGCAGTTATGCTATGCAGGGCTCAACACCCACTGAAACTGTAAGTAAGCCCGAAATTAAATGCTTTATTCTGTTGCCTTGCTCATGGAATCTCTTTGTCATCTTTGTTCTGTATTGCCTGGTCCTGGTTAGGGCTGATGGGATGGGGGATGGAGGAGGTACACAAAACCACCAAGAGCGAGTGCACCTCAGTAAGGACTTAAGATACCAATTTCTGAGTTTCTGGCAGGCAGCTAAGTGTTACAGCTCAAAAAACAGATGGAGGAAAAAATCCTAATGTCATAAAGTGTTTCAGCTTTTAGTATAAGCTGTTTTGTTTTTTAAAGGTTTTATTTATTTATTATGTAAACAGTGTTCTGTCTACAGGTATACCTGCAGGCCAGAAAAGGGCAGATTTCATTGTGGATGGTTGTAAGCCAACACGTGGTTTCTGGGAATTAAACTCAGGACCTCTGGAAGAGCAGTCAGTGCTCTTAAACTCTGAGCCATCTCTCCAGCCCCATAAGCTGTTTATTGAAACAGTTAAAAGCCTAAATCAGACACTGGCAGTGGTGCAGCGAGGAGCAAGGGGCAGCAGGCACAATAGGCGGACTGTGGGCTGACCAAGCAGGAGAAGGAGCATGGTGGTGTTAGGCGTCAGTGTAGATAAATGGCTAATTAAATTATTTACTAATATTTATATTATATGTAATTGGTATGCAGGGTTAATCCTTAACCCACCTTTATAAATGAGCACATAGACACTACATGGATTTTAACGAGCCTTGGCCTGAATTGTGCAATCTTAGTCCATCTAAACTAGCTCTTAATTCTATTTCTCAAATATGACCCCATATATACATACGTCCCCTTGAACTGCTATTCTCCACACTATGCTGATGTTAAGGCCACATGGAATGATGTTCTTTTCTCTAACCCATGGCATGTGTCCTCCTTCTTCCTTCTCCTGGCTGTTTCTTCCAATCAACCTCTCTGCCTCTGAAGCCTGTGCAACTTAGTCCTGCCTATCTTTGTCTTTGCCCAATCTCAGGCCTTAGCATTTATTTAACCAATCAGAGACAATGTAAGTAACAGACAGCAAGCAGGACCAATTAACATTTAGAATGCATAACATCACCCCATCAATTCCCTCCTTTTGTCTAATAAAAAGGATAAATTTTTTAACTCATATAGTAAAAGTTACACATACAATGTTTAGCCTATTTGTATCAGGAAATCTTGAAGAAAAAAAATTTATCTATCTATGTGTGTCTAAAGTTCTGAACCTAAATATTTCTATTTCTATCATATCCTATATTTATAAACCTAAATATTTTATTTAGACTTGAAAATATCCTTTTAAATCTTAAACAACTCAAATTCAATTGAAATTTTATAACTATTATGCTTCAACCCCATCAAAGACATAAGGAAGGATAAAGTTTTTTGTTTTGTGTTGTTTGTTTTTTGAGACAGGGTTCCTCAGTGTAACAGCTCTGGCTGTCCTAGAACTCATTCTGTAGACCGGGCTGGCCTCGAACTCACAGTGATCTGCCTGCCTCTGCCTCCCAAGTGCTGAGATTAAAGGCGTGCACCACCATGCCTGGCAGGATAAAATTATTATTTAAGTGAATAGGAAACATAGTAGAGCAGCTTCCAGGATGTAAAAATGACAGTTTGCTGCCTAGACAGTCCCAAATATCTCTCGATACCATTGGAGCATCATCTTCAGCCTTCTGGCCAAGCATATCTCACAGACATAATTGTGCAGCAGGAAATAAGGAGGATTTTCCCAGTCTCTCTCTGAAGAATCAGACCATCAACTTTCCTGCATTTAAGCTCTGGTCCATCTTTGGACTGCATATAGTCTGTTGAGAAAGCAGGGGCATTTTTGCCCAGTAGGAATTATCTCCTGATGGAGATTTCTTTTTGATGCTCATTGTCTTCTTCCAAGTCAAATGGGAACTGTCAGGAGATGACTGTCTTAAGTCAAACAATTCTTAAGTAATAAAAACATCTTTAAATGCCATTTTCTGTATGCCTCTGAGGGTTTTGAAGACATCTATCAATTTATTTGTAAATCTATCTGTCTATCTATCATCTATCTATCTTTGAACAAACAAACTATATTTTTAACAATTATTATGTTTAACTTAGTGATAAATTAAGAATCGTACTCACATGATGGGGAGCTTGACCGGCCTGCAATCAACCTGTATTACCCAGACTCCTAAATAGATTGCAATAGCAACCCATAAAAAGATTGGAAGTAAACTTGTACTTTTAAATGAGTTGTATAGGCACAATACCTTATATAAGAGTTCAAATATGTAGAGAGCTGCGAAGTGCCGCGCCCTAAAGATGGCGCTGGTCTCCGCCTTCCACCAGCCCGACGGTGAGTGCTCTTTATGATAATAAGTTCATATTTGGCAAAGACTGCTGATCTGGCTTGCTTCCGCATACGTAGACCTCTAAGATAGCACCACTTGGCTTTACTTGACTGGCTGTTTAATTAGTATTTAGCCTGTGGGTTGGGTCTGCCTCAATATTTGGAAGACTGTTTTCAAGGGACCTGAATAAACTGCAGGAGAAGAGTTTTATGAGTTGCGTCATTCCTTGCTGGACAAGGGGGGACGCGACAAAGTGGTGGCCCGTACGGGGAACCAGAAAAGACTCAGAACTCCTGCAGTCAGGGGAAGCGCTTGGTAAGTTCCTGGGATAAATCAGGACAATAAAGTTTCATGGAAATAGTGAACACAAGGTAAAGTTTCGCGGAGATAGCGAACAAAAGATAAAGTTTCGCGGAGATAGTGAACAAGCAGTTAAGTTTTGCAGAAATAGCAAACAAAGGGTTAAGTTTCGCAGGCAGTTGCGAACAAAGGGTTAAGTTTTGCAGGCAGTTGCGAACAAAAGGTAAAGTTTCGCAGGAAGTTGCGAACCTAAAGTAAAATTTTTAAACATGGGATTGTCTCAGTCACATCCAATTTTTCTGGCTCTTCAGGAGCTACTTTTAGCTAGGAATTTGAAGATTAAGAAGTCTACCTTAGAGAGATTTCTGAATGAATGCGATTCTGTGGCTCCGTGGTTTGCGGTGTCCGGGAATCTTACAGTATCCTGCTGGGACAAATTAGGCAGGGACTTAGATTTTGCTTGGGAGCAGGGGACTCTGAAGCATGGAGTAAGACCGATTTGGAAAATGGTGAGGAGTTGTTTAGAAGATCAGAGGTGTTGTAATGCAATCAAAGAGGGAGAATCAGCTTTGGAACTGCTACAAGGGGAGAGATCTGAGCAGGCAGACAGTGAAAAGGGAAGTAACAAAGGCGAAAAATTTGAGCAGGCAGACAGTGAAAAGGAAGACAAAAAGAAAGTTCCTCTCTATCCCGATCTTAGAAATTTTAGAGATTTTAGAGATTTAGAGGACTCAGAGAGCACAGATTCTGAAGGAGAGCTACACGCTCTAATAGAACAGTTGGAGAGGACTGTTATTAGAAAAAAGGAAAAGAAAAAAGTAAAACAGAAGGGTGTATCGGCAGCAGTCAGTGTGGGAGGAGCTGTTGCCATGGCGTCTGACACGTCAGCAGCAGTCGGAGTGGGCGGAGTCGTCGCTACAGAGCCTTCAGCCACGCTGGCAGCAGCTGATGTAAACAAAGCCGTTGCCATGACGCCTTCGACTCCTCCTCCATATCCAGAAGCCGCTCAGACAGAACAGCCAGTTCAGTCCCTGAAAGTAGGGAGATCTTTCTGCCCGGGGATGTGGACACAAGTAAGAACAGAATTACAGTTTGCCTATCCAGTATACCAAGACCCACAAGGGAACAGGTACGAGGAACCGCTTGATTTTAAAGTAGTAAAATCTCTTGAAGAGTCGGTTCGTACCTATGGTACTACCGCTTCTTTTACAATAGCTCAAGTGGAAGCATTAAGCAGACATTGTATGACTCCGAGTGATTGGAGTGGTCTGGTCTGTGCCTGCTTAAGTCCAGGGCAATACTTAGACTGGAAAGCTTTCTTGATTGAGTATGCCACTGAGCAAGCAGCCATTAATCAGAGAGATGGAAATCCAGCCTGGGATAGAGACATGCTGCTTGGGCAGGGGAGATTTGCCAACCAGCAGATAAGATATCCTATTCAGATTTATGAGCAAATAAACAAGATAGCTATCAAGGCTTGGAGATCTCTCCCTAATAAAGGGAAGGTGAGTGGGAACTTAACTAAGATTCTACAGGGCCCTATGGAGCCTTTTTCAGATTTTGTGGCACGAATGGTGGAAGCAGCAGGGAAGATTTTTGGTGACCCAGATGCTGCTTTGCCACTAATAAAACAGATGGTCTATGAGCAATGTACCAAAGAATGTAGAGCTGCTATCACCCCTTATAAGAACAAAGGCCTAGAGGCTTGGATGAAGGTATGTAGAGAGCTTGGAGGGCCGTTAACTAATGCTGGTCTTGCTGCTGCAGTAATACAGTTGGCCAGAAAAGGTGGAGGAAGTTCAGGAGTTTGTTTTAAGTGTGGCAAGATGGGACACTTTAAAAGACAGTGCCTCAGGGGAAGGAGTACAGAAAGTACAGGAAGTGCACAATGCCCCAGGTGGCCGACGTTGTGCCCAAGATGTAAAAAAGGAAACCATTGGGTTAATGAATGCCGTTCAGTGATAGACATCCATGGCCATCCTTTAACTCAAGGTTATGGTAGCGCTCGTCCAAAAAACGGACAGCGGGGCCCACGACCTCAGGGCCCACAAATATATGGGGCAATAGAGAATCAGGACAAAGAACAGAATCAAGAGAGATGGCCAACCCTCCGCCATCTGAGAGACCGCGGAGAGCCACTGCAGGCTCAGCAGGATTGGACCTCTGCTCCACCACCAGACTCGTATTAACACCCCAAATGGGGGTCCAGTTAATTGAAACAGATTTTAAAGGACCCCTGGAACCTGGTACAGTTGGTTTGTTGTTAGGTAGGTCATCATCAGCCTTGAGAGGACTTATTGTCTATCCTGGAGTTATAGATCCAGATTACACAGGAGTGGTTAAGATCATGGTAGCCTCCCCCCGTGGTATAACGGCTATCTCTCCTGGAGATAGAATTGCTCAATTGATTATGTTACCGAGCTTACATGACCACTATGCAGCAAAGGATAGAGAGAGAGGAAAAGATGGTTTTGGGTCCACAGGCACGGATCTGACTTTTCTCTCCCTGGATTTGGACCAACGCCCTGTCTTAGAGTTAAAAGTTGATGGTAAAAAGATCCTGGGCCTTTTGGATACTGGGGCTGATAGGAGTATTATAGCAAAGAAAGACTGGCCTTCAGGTTGGCCCGTACAAGCCTCTTCTCAAACACTTCAAGGCCTGGGTTATGCTAAGACTCCAGATATGAGTGCAAGTTTATTAAAGTGGCAGGACCAAGAAAACCACCCAGGAGAAATGCAGCCATATGTACTTGAGCTCCCTATCTCCCTTTGGGGAAGAGACCTTTTAAAGGATATGGGATTTAAATTAGGTAATGACTATTCTGATTCAGCCCAACGTATGATGCAAGATATGGGATATGCTCCAGGTTTTGGAATAGGAAAATATTTGCAAGGACGAAAGAGTCCCATACCTATGCAGCAAAGACAAAAGAAACAGGGCCTGGGTTTTTCCTAGGGGCCACTGAGGAGGGCATTCCCATAACTTGGAAGACGGAGGATCCAGTATGGGTTCCTCAGTGGCCACTTTCCTCTGTAAAATTAAATGCAGCCAAAGATTTGGTGGATGAACAGATGTCTTTAAAGCATATAAAACCATCTGTATCTCCCTGGAATACACCTATCTTTGTCATTAAAAAGAAATCTGGAAAATGGAGATTATTGCATGATCTGCGTGCCATAAATCAACAAATGCAGATCATGGGCCCAGTGCAGCGCGGCTTGGCGCTTTTATCATCTTTGCCAGCCTCATGGCCCATTATAGTTATAGATATAAGAGATTGTTTTTTCTCCATCCCTTTGTGTGCCAAAGATAGTGAGAGATTTGCATTTACTGTTCCATCCTGTAACCATGAGGAACCTGATCAGAGGTTTGAATGGGTAGTATTATCCCAGGGCATGGCAAACAGCCCCACTATGTGCCAACTATATGTGGGGGAAGCCATTGCTCCCTTGAGAAAGAATTTTCCAGATTTGAGATGTGTTCATTATATGGATGATATCTTACTAGCAGCTAAGAGTGAACAAATGTTAGATCGGGCCTATGAAGAATTAGTTCAATTATTAAAAAAGAAAAGGTTGTTTATTGCTCCTGATAAGGTTCAAAAGGAAAATGTGGTTAATTATTTAGGAGCGAAGGTTGGACCTGAAAAGATAATACCTCAAAAGATTGAGATAAGAAAAGATAATTTAAAGACTTTAAATGATTTTCAAAGGTTGTTAGGAGATATCAATTGGGTAAGAGGCTATTTAAAGCTACCAAATTATGAAATAAGACCTCTATATGATATTTTGAAAGGTGATTCAGCACTTAATTCTCCTAGGCA
>CAJQZJ010032158.1:3975632-3988340 GCA_907164525.1 Lophiomys imhausi
CTCTGCCTCCCAAGTGCTGGGATTAAAGGCGTGCGCCACCACCGCCCGAAAGTATTACCTTTCAATCCGGATTAAAGGAGAAATTATTTTGATATTTTGGAGCTAAACAAACCTTTAGTGTATATATTTTGATATCTCAAAGGACAATTTGTTTGAATTGCAGCCTGCCTTTTGTAAGTAGCTTTTAAACTTAAATCATTCCAAATCCTATGTGCCTGTTTCTGCATTCTAAGTTTTGGGATCAAAGGCATGTGGTTCCCAACTGATGGGATTAAAGATGTGCTCCTCTACCCCTGGATCAAAGTTTTTCTCTGTTTAGAGCTTGTTTTGTATCAGGCTGACCTTGAGCTCTGAGAACAACCTGTTTCTGTGTCTACTGTGTTGGGATTAAGGGTGTATTCTTCTCCAATGATGGAACTAAGGGTGTGCACCATCACCATCCTATTTCTTGTAACTCTAGAATTATAAGACAACTAACTCCATAGTCATCCTCTTGTCTCTGCTGGAGGTAAAGGCATGGGCTAACACCATGCATTATTTTACCTTAGCTCTAAGTTTTTTCAACTCTTGGAGGTTTGTAAAACCAGGTTGAACAGCTGTCACCTTTAATTTATTTACAGTGTTTTAAACCTGTTACCTGCTTTTTAATGCCAAACCATGGATAAAACCTATACCTCTACAAAAAAAAAAAAAAAAAAAAAAGAACTTTTAAGCTGCTATCAAGTTTGTGTAATCTCTGTGGCCACCTGCAGTCTAACATTCTAATCTGAAATTAAGGCTATTTTCCTTTCATGCCAGTAAGGCAATTATACCTTTGGTAAATTATAGTTTGAAATTTTTATATTGTATTTTTATTATATTTTTAAGCTTATTAACTCTTTTCTTAAAAAAGTATTATTTACTTCTAGAACATAGTTTCCTCCCTCCTCCCCTCCTGGCCCCTCCCTTCCTCTCTCCTTCCCTCCCTCTCTCTCCTTGTTCCTCTACTTGGTACTCTCCTTCTCCTCAGACGAGGTGGGCCCTCACATATGATACTTCCTCAGATCTTGCGTCATGTGAGGGCCAAGAGCTTCCACTTGTACTGGAGATTGATAAGGCACACCATCTAGGGTGTAGTGTTCCACTAACCTGCAGCAGATTCCATGACTCACTGGTGGGTAGAATTTTTCCTAGGATAGATACGCTAGGTTCCTATCTATTTGGGTGTGTGGATTTTAGGATAGTTATCCTCTGGTGTATGGTTAATATCCATTTGTAAGGGAATACATACCATGTTTATCTTTCTGGGACTGCATCAGCTCACTTAAAATGAGCTTTTCTAGCTCCATCCATTTGGTTTCTAATTGCATGATTTCCTCATTTCTGATACCTGTATAGTATTCCATTGTGTAAATGTACCACAGTTTTTTTTTATCCATTCTTCAATTGGTGGACATCTGGGTTGTTTTCAGTTTCTGGCTATTACAAATAAAGCTGCTATGAACATTGTTGAGGCAATGTCCTTGTGGTTTGGTTTAGAATCTTTTGGATATATGCCCAAGAGGGGTATGGCTGGGTCTTGAGGTAGATTTATTCCCAATTTTCTAAGACATCTCCAGATTGATTTCCAAAGTGGTTGCACAAGTTTGCAGTTCCACCAGCAAAGGGGTAGTGTTCCCCTTTCTTCACATCCTTGCCAGCATGTGCTATCATTTGAGTTTTTGATCTTAGCCATTCTGACAGGTGTGAGATGGAATCTCAGAGTTGTTTTAAGTTGCATTTCCCTGATGACCAAAGATGTTGAACATTTCCTCAAATGCCTCTCAGCCTTTAGAGATTCCTCATCTGTGAATTCTCGGTTTAGCTCTGTACCCCATTTATTGATGGGGTTATTTGATTTTTTTTGGTGTTTAATTTCTTGTTCTTTATATATTTTGGATATTAGCCCTCTGTCAGATGTTGGATTGGTGAAGATCCTTTCCCAGTCTGTAGGCTGCCGTTTTCTTCTAAGGACAGTGTCCTTTGCCTTACAGAAGCTTTTCAATTTTATAAGGTCCCATTTATTGATTGTTTGTTTTAGTGCCCGAGCTATTGGTGTTCTATTCAGGAAGTTGCTACCAGTGCCAATGAGTTCAAGGCTTTTCCCCACTTTCTCTTCTATTAATGTTAGTGTGTCTGGATTTATGTTGAGGTCCTTGATCCACTTAGACTTAAATTTTGTACAGGGTGATAAGTATGGATCTATTTGCATTCTTCTACATGTTGACATCCAGTTAGACCAGCATCATTTATTGAAGATGCTTTCCTTCTTCCATTGTATGTTTTTGGCTTCTTTATCAAAAATTAAGTGACTGTAGGTGTGTGGGTTTATTTCTGGGTCTTCAATTCGATTCCATTGGTCAACTGGTCTGTTTCTATACCAGTACCATGCTGTTTTTATTACTAATGCCCTGTAGTACAGCTTGAAATCTGGGACGGTGATACCTCCAGATGTTCTGTTATTGTACATGAGTGATTTAGCTATTCTGGGTCATTTGTTATTCCATATGAAGCTGAGAATTGTTTTTCCAGATCTGTAAAAAATTTAATTGGTATTTGGATAGGAATCGCATTGAATCTGTATGTTGCTTTTGGTAAGATTGCCATTTTTATTATGTTGATCCTACCTATCCATGAACAAGGGAGATATTTCCATCTTCTGATATCTTCTTCAATTTCTTTCTTCAGGGACTTGAAGTTCTTATCATACAGGTCTTTCACTTGCTTGGTTAGAGTTACCCCCAGGTATTTTATATTATTTGTGGCTATTGTGAATGGTGTTGATTCCTTTATTTCTTTGTCAGTCCATTTATCTTTTGTGTAAAGAAGGGCTACTGATTTTTTTGAATTGATTTTGTATCCGGCCACCTTGCTGAAGGAGTTTATCAGCTGTAGAAGTTCTCTGGTGGAATTTTTGGGGTCACTGGTGTATACTATCATATCATCTGCAAATAGGGATACTTTGACTTCTTCCTTTCCAATTTGTATCCCCTTGATGTCTTTTAGTTGTCTTATTGCTCTAGCTAAAACTTCAAGTACTATGTTGAAGAGATATGGAGAGTGGTCAGCCTTGCCTTGTCCCTGATTTTAGAGGAAATGCTTTAAGTTTCTCTCCATTTAGTTTGATGTTGGCTATTGGCTTGCTGTAAATTGCCTTTATTATGTTTAAATATGGTCCTTGTACGCCTGATCTCTCTAAGACTTTTATCATGAAAGGGTGCTGTATTTGTCAAAAGTTTTTCAGCATCCAATGAGATGATCATGTGGTTCTTTTCTTTCAGCTTGTTTATGTGGTGGATTACATTGATGGATTTTCTAATGTTGAACCACCCCTGCATCCCTGGGATGAAGCCTACTTGATCATGGTGTATGATACTTTTGATGTGATCTTGGATCCGGTTTGCAAGTATTTTATTAAATATCTTTGCATCCATGTTCATAAGGGAAATTGGTCTGAAATTTTCTTTCTCCGTTGGGTCTTTGTGAGGTTTAGGTATCAGGGTAACTGTGGCCTCATAGAATGTGTTTGGCAGTATTCCTTCTGTTTCTATGTTGTGGAAGAGTTTGAAGAATATTGTTGTTAGCTCTTCTTTGAATGTCTGGTAGAATTCTGTGCTGAAACCATATGGTCCTGGGCTTTTTTTGGTTGGAAGACTTCTAATGACTTCTTCTATTTCTTTAAGGGTTATAGGACTGTTTAATTTGTTTACCTCTTCTTGCTTTAACCTTGGTAGGTGAAATCTATCAAGAAAATCGTCCATTTCATTGAGATTTTCCAATTTTGTGGAGTACAAGTTTTTGAAGTAGGACCTAAAGATTCTTTGGATTTCCTCAATGTCTGTTGTTATTTCCGCCTTTTCATTTCTGATTTTGTTGATTTGGGTATTTTCCCTCTGCCTTTTAGTTAGTTTAGCTAAGGGCTTGTCTATTTTGTTGATTTTCTCAAAGAACCAGCTCTTGGTTTTGTCGATTCTTTGTATTGTTCTTTTTGTTTCTAAGTTGTTGGTTTCAGCCCTGAGTTTGAAAATTTCCTCTCGTCTGCTCCTCTTGGGAGTGTTTGCTTCTTTTTGTTCTAGCTCTTTCAGATGTGCTTTTAGGTGGCTAGTATAGGAACTCTCCAGTTTCTTTTTGAAGGCACTTAGTGCTATAAACTTTCCTCTTAGCACTGCTTTCAATGTGTCCCATAAGTTTGGGTATGTTGTGCCTTCATTTTCATTGAGTTCTAAGAAGACTTTAATTTCTTTTTTTTTATTTCTTCCCTGATCCAGAGGTCATTGAGGAGAGAGTTGTTCAGTTTCCATGTTTTTGCAGGCACTCTGTTGTTTTGGTTATTGTTGCAGCCTAGCTTTATTCCATGATGGTCTGTTAAGTTACAAGGAGTGATTTCAATTTTCCTGTATCTGTTGAGGCTTGCTTTGTGACAGACTATATGGTCGATTTTGGAGAAGGTTCCATGAGGTGCCAAGAAGAAAGTGTATTCTTTTGTTTTTGGGTGAAATGTTCTGTAGATATCAATTAGGTCCATTTGATTCATGACATCTGTGAGGTTCATTATTTCTCTGTTTGGTTTCTGCATTGTTGATCTGTCCAGTGGTGAGAGTGGTGTGTTGAAGTCTCCCACTATTAATGTGTGAGGTTCAATGTGGGATTTGAGCTTCAGTAGTGTTTCTTTAATGAATGTGGGTGGTCTCACATTTGGGGCATAGATGTTTAGTATTGAAATTTCATCTTGGTGGATTTTTCCTTTGATGAGTATGTAGTGTTCTTCCCCATCTCTTTTGATTAATGTCGGTTGAAAGTCCAATTTGTTGCATACTAGAATTGCTACTCCAGCTTTTTTCTTGGGTCCATTTGCTTGGTATATCTTTTTCCAGCCCTTTACTTGGAGATAATGTCTATCTTTTTTGCTGAGGTGAGTTTCTTGTTAGCAGCAGAATGTGGGATTCTGTTTTCACATCCATTCTGCTAGCCTGTGCCTTTTTATTGGGGAATTGAGTCCATTGATGTTGAGAGCTATTAATGACCAGTGATTGTTACTTCCTGCCATCTTGATGTTGGTGGAAATGGTGTGTGAGTGAGATTCTTTTCTTTTGGTTTTGCTGCAGGCATACTATTTGCTTCCTGTGCTTTCTTGTGTGTAGTTAACCTCTTTGGGTTGAAGTTTTCCTTCCAACATCTTCTGTAGAGCTGGATTTGTGTATAGATATTGTATGAATTTAGCTTTGTCATGGAATATCTTGTTTTCTCCATCTATGATGATTGACAATTTTGCAGGGAATAGTAGTCTGGCCTGGCATTTGTGGTTTTTTTAGGGTCTGCCGGCCTTTCTGACTTTTAGAGTCTCTGAAGAAAAGTCAGGTGTGATTCTCATAGGTTTGCCATTATGTGTTACTTGACCCTTTTCCCTAGCAACTTTTAATATTCTTTCTTTGTTCAGTACATTTAGTGTTTTGATTATTATATGGCAGGAAGATTTTCTTTTCTGGTCTAATCTATTTGGGGTTCGGTAAGCTTCTTGTACAGTTACAGGCACCTCTTTTTTTAGATTTGGGAAATTCTCTTCAATGATTTTGTTGAAGATATTTTCTGGCCCATGGAGGTGGGACTCTTCTCTTTCTTCTATTCCTATTATTCTGAGATTTCGTCTTTTCATTGTGTTCTTGATTTCCTGAAGGTTTTGTGTCAGGACTATTTTAGATTTGACTTTTTCTTTGACAGATGTATCAATTTCTTCAATTTTATCCTCTGAGCCTGAAATTCTTTCTTCCATCTCTTGTATTCTGTTGGTGATGCTAGTGTCTGTAGTTCCGATTCTTTTCTTAAGGTTTTCCAGTTCTATGGATGTCTCGGATTGGATTTTCTTCATTGCTTCAACTTCCCTTTTCAGGTCTTCCATTCCTTTAAGTGCTTTATTCATTTCCATCACCTCCTTTGCAGTACTTTGTTGTTGCTCTCTGAGGTATTTTATTTCCTCCCTTAGGCCTTCTATTATTAATATAAGCATTGGATTAAGGTCATTTTCCTTTGTTTCAATTGTGTTAGGCTGTCCAGAGTTGTCTGTAGCATTATTGCTAGGATCTTGAGACATCCTATTGTTTTGGGTTTTTTTTTTTTTTTACCATGTTCTTGTGCTGACCTTTTGTCATCCGATTGACCCAGGAGTTATCTGTTTGTTTCTTTTGTCAGTTGTCCTTGGTGCTCAGGACAACTCCCTGCCCTGGGGGTTGGCTGATCCTGAGATCCTGGTGTTTACCTCCAGATGGCCGGCAGGTTCCTGTAATAGACTGACTGGCTCTCGGAGAGGAGGGTGGCTGCTGCTCTCCTCAACTGCTTGTGACCCAATTGGACCAATATAGAGGGGATTGGAGTGGGGAGAGGGCTAGCCTCTGAGGACCTTGGAGCTGACAGGTCTCCTCAGAAAGGCAGGTAGAGCTGTGGTTGGGTCTGTGTTCTCCTCTCACTGACCCAGTCATTCTGGCTCCCCAGCTAGGCTGACTATGCAGGCAGAGAGCTCCACCCACAATGGGTGCCGGCCTTAGTGTGCCTGTTGCTGACTGCCTCAGATGCTTGGGTGCTAGGGTGAGTGACCCACCTGCCCCAGTATTTGTGGAGAACACACAGTTGCGGGCTCTGTTTGTGGGCAGTCTTGGCTCCTAATTGCTTTGCTCTGAGTGGGTTAGGTCTTTGCCTTTCTGCTACAGTGCACACTGTGCCACCATGTTGGAAACTCCAGAAAAAAAATCTCACTTACCTTTGCTCTTTAGGTGCGGCTGTTTTTCCCTCTTACGTGTACAGGTCCAAGTGCAGGCTGGATATCAGGCAGACAGGCGGGGCCGCTGGCCTGTGGCTGGAGCTGTGGGCTGGATCTGCTCCTGGGCTAGATCTCCTCTAGCCAGAGTTCCTCTCCAGACTGGTGACGGAAATGGCTGATTTCAGGGTGGTGTTCCCGTGAACTGCGTAGGTTGTTTTACCTGGTGACCGGTCTCAATGTTCACCATGGGAATTCAGACACCGTCTGTGTTTCACTGTCAGCTAGGGGACCTCACATTCACTCCACAGTGACTAATCTCATTCACCTACTACTCAGATGCACTGCTCTATGGTCCGCGCCATCTTGGATCCTCGAGGCTGGACCATCTTAACAAACCATTTAGAAGTTGTTCTGGATGCAGAATTTGGAGGAAACAGCTATTGAGGCAGACTATGAGGCTGGATCATTTGGGTTTGTCTTGTCTTCTTTGGTGTCTGTCTGGACCTTTTGTTCTGAAAATATATAATTTCTTACAAGTAACATCTCTCTCTATATATATATATGTATATATATGTGTGTGTATATATATATATATATATATATATATATATTTCAAGACAGGATTTCTTTGTGTATTCTTGTCCTGGATTCACGTTTTAGAACAGGCTGACCTTGAATTCAGAGATCCACCTGTCTCTGCCTCCCAAGTGCTAGGATTAAAGGTGTGCACCATCATGCTTGGCTCCTAGCATACCTCTTTTAGGAGCAAAATGCCTTTTGAAACCAGTTTTCCCATGGGAGCTGAATACTTAAGGAGACTGGTTTGTGACCCCTTTTTCTTTATGCAAATTTAAGAATATGTCTATTTATCCATTAGATCAGTAAGGACATTATTAAACTTAACATCAAGGAAAAAATGTGTCATTTTTAAATTCTAGACTGTCTTCAGTAAGCAGCCTTATCTTATCAGCAGAGGCTCCACCCTGACTTCATTGTTTAGACAAGGCTGGTCTAGAATTCAGAGATCAGCCTGTTTCTGCCTCCAATTTGATGGGATTAAGGGCGTGTGCTATTAACACCCTGCTTAAACATTTTACTTAAATCCCAGATAATAGTAACTCTGTAACCCAGAGAGAAACCTTGAATTGCATTGATAATTCCCAATCTGCCAAAATCCTTAAAAATCTCTCATATTTTAGTATTGCCAAACCATAAAAATATCCCTTTTACCTCCCGCCGATATAGGGAAATCAAAGACATCTAAACAAAAATCAAGCAAAGAAGTAAGAACATTTCAAAAGCCTTAGTCTAACTCTGCCATCCCTTGCTTCAATTAAAGCTCTGTTCACTATTCCCTGGAATTTAATTGTGAATGTAAATCATGGGTGGGCCTGTCCCAGAGAGACCTGACAAGCACCTAGTAGCCAGGGTACTCTGAGCTCCAGCTGCTATAAATTTTGTCTTATATATCAAGGAAGGGCCTCCCTCCTTCCCCCATTGTTATTATTGTTAACTTAGCATTCCATCTGTAAATTCTTTCCTTTAAGCCTATCTCAGTTCAATCTTTCTCAAAAGCAATACATAGAACCACAATTGTCAGTGTAAAAATCATCTGCATGCTAAGAGAAACAAACTTAATTGGAATTCAAATGTATTGAGACATTATGAATGTCTCCATTTTCAATCTAAGTGGTTAATTTCATTCCTAAGCTTGTGTCGAAGGCTGACAGATTTTTAGTACATAAGGACAGCCTTACCTCTCCAGCTATTGAGGCAGTCTATGAGGCTGGATCATTTGGGCTTGTCTTGTCTTCTTTGGTGTCTGTCTGGTCCTTTTGTTCTGAAAATATATAATTTCTCCCAAGTAACATCTCTCTCTCTCTCTCTCTCTCTCTCTCTCTCTCTATATATATATATATATTCAAGATAGGATTTTGCAAGGCAGTAGCTTTTGTTAAGGGAGCTGCACCTTTGAAATGCATTTGGGTTCAGTTCCCCAATCTTTGGCTAGGAAACCATCTTTCACCCAGGCCTTCTCAGGCTGTAAGCATGGATTCTAATTGCCCCACTTTAGGTGCCATATGTAGAAAGATGGCTAATTAAATTATTTATTAGTATTTAAATTGTATTTAATTGGTCAGTGGGTGTTAATCCTTAAACCACCATTATAAATGAGCACCCAGACACATGATGGATTTTATAAGCCTTGGCTCATAATTCTAGTTCCTAAATACAACCCTATATATACATATGTCCCTTTGGACTGCTATTCTCCACGTTATGCCAATGTTTCAGGCCACGTGGAATGATTTTCTTTAATCTACCCCATCGTGTGTCTCCTTCTTGTTCCTTGATTCTACTCTTGGAGCCTTCTTCTTCCCAAGATGCTCTTTGTCTCAGAACCCTACGCACATTAGTCCCACCTACCTCTGTCTTTGCCCAATCTCAGGCCTCAGCATTTATTTAACCAATCAGAGACAATGTACATAACGGAAAGCAAGCAGGACCAATTAATTAACATTTAGAATACATAACGTCACCCCATCACATATGTGCGGGCTGAACCACCCTGTGGGGCAGCTTCTCTGTTAGGTTAGGGACAGCAGTGGTAGCAGCAGGCACCAGCTGAGGGAAGAGCAGAGATTATGGCGGTGGCTAGAGATGAGAGTAAATCCTGACAAAACAGGTATTGGTGGGTCCACCATTCTTTAAAATAAAGGCAGCCCTCAGTCCTTATTTGGTAAAAATAAATGGTGACTTTTATTTAGTGAATTATGGAAGACTATATAGTAGATAGTAGTAGATTCTTTGGAAGTGGGCTCAGGATTGGTCAAATTCTGATGCTCTGTTTGCATGAAAGGGAGAGAACAGTGGTACCTATCTATGTTATTTTTCACCTGTAGCCAAAGCTCAGGCTGTTTACATGGCTTAGGGCTGGTGAAAACCAGGGAGAGAACATTCTCACATGCCTGCCAACCTCGGCTGGGGCCTGAATTTTGCTTAATCTCAACCTGGTTGGTCAGGTCCCATGGGTCCAAAATCCTACACTGCATGGCAAACAGGAAAGGCATGATCCACAAGTCCCCATATCTCTTCATAGCAATAGAACTGTGACTAAGACAGGGGTGCTTCAGCTGCCCTTCCAGGAGCAACGTATCTCATCAGCTGTTTTTAACAGTGTCCTTTTATCCCTTAACCTCTGGAACTCTTCACATCAACAGCAAGGCAGGGATGAAAGTCTCCTGACAGGGTAGGAACGTTCATATCAGCTAGCAGGCAAGTCTGTGCAAAAGCCAACAATAAGAAACACTACAGAGAATAGCAAAGTATTTCTGCGGTATTGCATCATTCTGAGGTTGATAAGTGTCTTCAATGTGGAACTCAGAGTACAAGAAACGTCCATAAAAGTTGAGCAAGATGTAGGCCAGAATGAGAAATAGCTTAGATAAAAAGCTTTAAAGGAGAGAGATAAGAGAAAAGAAAGGGAACATATTTCCCAAGACAGTGGGCAACCAACTCCCATGGTTGCTTCAGAGGCTCCCCGTGCTGTTCAATATGTCACCCCTGCCCTGATTAAGGAGAGATGAACAATGCAAGAGAACTCTAATTCCTAATTCCTCAGTTTAAGTTACTATCTTTTCTGGCAGGAACCTTTTCTTTCTTTCTTGTTTGTTCTTTTTTTTTTTCCTTTCTTCCCTTTTTATTTTATTTTTTAAAGATTGATTGTTTATATACAGTATTTGGCCTGTATGTATGCCTGCAGACTAGAAGAGGGCACCAGATCTCATTATGGATGGTTGTGAAACACCATGTGGTTGCGGGGAATTGAACTCAGGACCTCTGGAAGAGCACCTGGTGCTCTTAACCTCTGAGCCATTTCTCCACCACCACCCCTTTTTATTGTTGAAGGCAGGGTTTTGTTGTCTAGCCCTAGATATTCTGGAACTTACTCTGTAGACCAGGCTGGCTTTGAACTAAGAGAAAGTCCTCCTGCCTCTGCGTCCTTAGTTCAGGGATTAAAGACATGCCCCACCACTGCCAACTAGAAACCTATTTTTCTGAATAAAACTACCACACAAGGCTACTAAGGTTCTAAATTAGGACTAATCGCTTTAACATGCTAATTACCAAGGGTCTTAAATCCAGCTAACACAGAAGATCCTAGAGCACTCTGATTTCATCCCATGGGTCAAAATGGTGTCATGGATTTAGTTCCATCAACAGCTTGTGCCTGGGAGCTGAGTGGAGATAAAAACAAGATCTAGTTGACAGTGCTTGGCACCCACAGTTACAAGTTGGATGACAAGATGTATAGACCCATCTTTCTTATAATGCTTCTTGTTTCTTTAACTTGATATTTTGGGCCTACATGCTAACCTAACTTGGGTGTCTTTTTATTTTTTTTTAATACTTTATTTTTTTATTTCTTCAAGTTACATCTCAGTCACAATCCCTTCTCTATTTCCCCTTCCTGTCCCACCCTTCCACCCTCTTCCCCCCCACAGCTTCCCCTTTCAGTCCAACGAATGGTTCCCCTCTCTTATAACAGTAAATACTATACAAAACAACAGAAATAAATATGCCACATTTATGAGAGTGAGAGTTAGATGGCCCAGTATACATTCCCAATGTCTAGTTCATCCATATTTGGCCCCTGAGGGTTATATGGCTTAGCGTACATTCCCAATGTCCAGTCCATATGTATTTGGTACCTGACTTTAACATTCTACCATCTAACCATCTCCATGAGTTTAAAGTTCTATAACTGACTCAGCTTTCATACTAACTTGCATCACTATTAAAAACATCTTCTTAGATCTAGAACGCCCTCTTGATTCCTAAACAACTCAAAATTTACCTATGAGACTCTAGCTGTCTATTCTTCAACCACCTCAGAGACCTGAGAGGGATAAATATATCTGATTATATAGGAAGTGCAGGGCCTGCAGCTTCCAAAACTAAGAAATGACATACCAGTGACTGCCTGGACAGGTCCCATTTTCTCTCCATATATTCCATCATCAGTCTTCAGCCTTTTGGTCCTGTTTCTCTGACAGACATTTACTGTAGAGCAGGGATTATGAAGGACTTACCTACCCTGTCTTGGCAGAGCTAGGCTGTCGACTTCCCTGCTACCAAGTTTTGTCCTTTTTGGACAGCAGTCTGTCTGCAGTTGAAGCAAGGAGTTTTTTCATGCCATGAGATAGGCTTGCCACTAATTCAACCATTTCACACTGGAGATTCTTCGATGCTTATCTTCTACTTGGAGTAGAATAGGGGATGCTGTCAGGAGCTGATACATCTCAATATCAAACAAAAATCTTAATTTAAGACAACATCTTTGAATGTCATGTTCTGCAGATCTCTTGGGGTTTTTGAAGATGCCCTATCTATCTCTTGTATTTAGATAAGCAAATATTGCTTGTCTCTTAACAATTTGATTTCTGAGTAGCTTAGAGAATATCTGTGATAGACTGTCATAGTAGCTAACAAAGTGACATGCTTACATGACTAGGAGTTTGTTTATCTTAACTATCCTAAACAGTTTAAGATGGTTGGTATCAAGAGGCCAGAGCTTCACATTTCATTTTTAAGTATCTCTAGGCACAATACCATTAGGAAGCGTTACCTTTAATTTTGTATTAATATACAAAGGTCTATTCAAATGTGGCTAAATATACTCTTAATTTTGTATCAATATACAAAGATCAATGCCTATGTAGCCCAATACAATCTTAATATTACGTCAATATACCAGGGTCAATACCATTGTGGCCAACAATAATCTTAATTTTGTATCAAAATACAAAGATCAATACCGATGTAGTCCAATACAATCTTAATTTTGCACAATAAACAATGGTCAATACCACTTTAGCCAAATATACTACCAATTTTGTATCAATATACAAAGGTATAAGGGCATATTCAATAATCTG
>CAJQZJ010032158.1:3993340-4010419 GCA_907164525.1 Lophiomys imhausi
TGCCTAGGAGAATTAAGTGCTGAATCACCTTTCAAAATATCATATAGGGGTCTTATTTCATAATTTGGTAGCTTCAAATAGCCTCTTACCCAATTGATATCTCCTAACAACCTTTGAAAATCATTTAGAGTCTTTAAATTATCTTTTCTTATCTCAATCTTTTGAGGTATTATCTTTTCAGGTCCAACCTTCACTCCTAAATAATTAACCACATTTTCCTTTTGAACCTTATCAGGAGCTATAAACAACCTTTTCTTTTTTAATAATTGAACTAATTCTTCATAGGCCTGATCTAACATTTGTTCACTCTTAGCTGCCAGTAAGATATCATCCATATAATGAACAGATCTCAAATCTGGAAAATTCTTTCTCAAGGGAGCAATGGCTTCCCCCACATACAGTTGGCACATAGTGGGGCTGTTTGCCATGCCCTGAGGTAATACTACCAATTCAAACCGCTGATCAGGTTCCTCATGGTTACAGGATGGAACAGTAAATGCAAATCTCTCACTATCTTTGGCACACAAAGATATGGAGAAAAAAAATCCCTTATATCTATAACTATTATGGGCCATGAGGCTGGCAAAGATGATAAAAGCGGCAAGCCGCGTTGCACTGGGCCCATGATCTGCATTTGTTGATTTATGGCACGCAGGTCATGCAACAATCTCCATTTTCCTGATTTCTTTTTAATGACAAAGATAGGTGTATTCCAGGGATATACAGATGGTTTTATATGCTTTAAAGACATCTGTTCATCCACCAACTCTTTGGCCGCATTCAATTTTACAGAGGAAAGTGGCCACTGAGGAACCCATACTGGGTCCTCCGTCTTCCAAGTTATGGGAATGCCCTCCTCAGTGGCCCCTAGGATAAACCCAGGCCCTGTCTCTTTTGTCTTTGCTTCATAGATATGGGACTCTTCCGCCCCTGCAAATATTTTCCTATTCCAAAGCCTGGAGCATATCCCATATCTTGCATCATACGTTGGGCTGAATCAGAATAATCATTACTCAATTTAAATCCCATATCCTTTAAAAGGTCTCTTCCCCAAAGGGAGATAGGGAGCTCAAGTACATATGGCTGCATTTCTCCTGAGTGGTTTTCTTGGTCCTGCCACTTTAATAATCTTGCACTCATATCTGGAGTCTTAGCATAACCCAGGCCTTGAAGTGTTGAGAAGAGGCTTGTACGGGCCAACCTGAAGGCCAGTCTTTCTTTGCTATGATACTTCTATCAGCCCCAGTATCCAAAAGGCCCAGGATCTTTTTACCATCAACTTTTAACTCCAAGACGGGGCGTTGGTCCAAATCCAAGGAGAGAAAAGTCAGATCCGTGGCCGTGGACCCAAAACCATCTTTTCCTCTCTCTCGATCCTTTGCTGCATAGCGATCATGTAAGCTCGGCAACATGATCAATTGAGCAATTCTATCTCCAGGAGAGATAGCTGTTATACCACGGGGGGAGGCTACCATGACCTTAACCACTCCTGTATAATCTGGATCTATAACCCCAGGATGGACAATAAGTCCTATCAAGGCTGATGATGACCTCCCTAACAGCAAACCAACTGTACCAGGTTCAAGGGGTCCTTTAAAATTTGTTTCAATTAACTGGACCCCCATTTGGGGCGTTAATACGAGTCTGGTGGTGGAGCAGAGGTCCAATCCTGCTGAGCTTGCAATGGCTCTCCGTGGTCTCTCGGATGGCAGAGGGTTGGCCATCTCTCTTGATTCTGTTCTTTGTCCTGATTCTCTACTGCCCCATATATTTGTGGGCCCTGGGGTCGTGGGCCCTGCTGTCCGTTTTTTTGACGAGCGCCACCATAACCTTGAGTTAAAGGCTGGCCATGGATGTCTGTCACTGAACGGCATTCATTAGCCCAATGGTTCCCTTTTTTACATTTTGGGCATAACCCCAGCCGCCTGGGGCGTTGTGCACTTCCTGTACTTCCTGTACTCCTTCCCCCGGGGCACTGTCTTTTAAAGTGTCCCATCTTGCCACACTTAAAACAAACTCCTGAACTTCCTCCACCTTTTCTGGTCAACTGTACTACTGCGGCAGCAAGACCAGCATTAGTTAACGGCCCTCCAAGTTCTCTACACACTTTCATCCAGGCTTCTAGCCCTTTGTTCTTGTAAGGGGTGATAGCGGCTCTACACTCTTTGGTGCATTGCTCATAGACCAACTGTTTTATTAGTGGCATAGCAGCATCCAGGTCACCAAAAATCTTCCCTGCCGCTTCCACCAATCGTGCCACAAAGTCTGAAAAGGGCTCCATAGGGCCCTGTAGAATCTTAGTTAAGTTCCCACTCACCTCCCCTTTGTTAGGAAGGGATTTCCAAGCCTTGATAGCTGTCTGGTTTATTTGTTCATAAACCGGATTGGGATATCCTGTCTGCTGGGTGGCAAATCACCCCTGCCCAAGCAGCATATCTCTATCCCAGGCTGGATTTCCATTTCTCTGATTAATGGCTGCTTGCTCAGTGGCATACTCAATCAAGAAAGCTTTCCAGTCTAAGTATTGCCCTGGACTTAAGCAGGCGTGGGCCAGGCCACTACAATCACTCAGAGTCATACAATGTCTGCTTAATGCTTCTACTTGAGCCAATGTAAAAGAAGCGGTAATGCCATAGGTATGAACCGACTCTGCAAGGGATTTAAGTACTTTAAAATCAAGCGGTTCCTCGTACCTGTTCCCTTGTGGGTCTTGGTATACCGGATAGGCAAACTGTAATTCTGTTCTTACTTGTGTCCACATCCCCAGGCAGAAATATCTCCCTACTTTCAGGGACTGAATAGGCTGATCTATCTGAACGGCTTCTGGGTATGGAGGGGGAGTTGAAGGCGCCATGGCAACGGCTTCACTTACACCGACTGCCGCTAACGTGTCTTTCTCTTTTACCTTTTTCTTTTCTCTTTTTCTAATAGCAGTCCTCTTCAACTGTTCTATTAGAGTGTATAGCTCCCCTTCAGAATCCGTGCCCTCTGAGTCCTCAAAATCTCTAAAATCTCTAAGATCGGGATAGAGAGGGACCTTCTTTTTGCTTCCCTTTTCACTGTCTGCCTGCTCGGATCTTTCGCCTTTGTTACTTCCCTTTTCACTGTCTGCCTGCTCAGATCTTTCCCCTTGCAGCAGTTCCAAGGCTGATTCTCCCTCCTTGATTGCGTTACAGCATCTCTGATCTTCTAAACAACTCCTCACCATCTTCCAAATCGGTCTTACTCCATGCTTCAGAGTACCTTGCTCCCAAGCAAAATCCAAGTCTCTGCCTAATTTGTCCCAGCAGGATACCGTAAGATTCCCGGACACCGCAAACCACAGAGCCACAGAGTCGCATTCATTCAAAAATCTCTCTAGGGTTGACATCTTAAGTTTCAAATTCCTAGCTAAAAGTAGCTCCTGAAGAGCCAGAAAAATTGGATGTGACTGAGACAATCCCATGATTAAAAATTTACTTTCGGTTTGCAGTTTCCCACGAAACTTTACCTTTTGTTCACTATTTCCTTGAAAGTTTATTGTCCCAATTTACCCCGGGAACTTACCAGTGCACTACCCCTGACTGCAGGAGTTCTGAGTCTTTTCTGGTTCCCCGTACGGGCCACCACTTGTCGCGTCCCCCTCGACCAGCAAGGACGACGCAACTTGCAAAAGCTCTTCTCCAGCAGTTTATTCAGGTCCCTTGAAAACAGTCTTCCGAATGCCCGGGCAGACCCAACCCACAGGCTAAATACTATATGAATAGCCTATCAAGTAAAGCCACGTGGTGCTATCTTAGAGGCCCACGTATGCGGAAGCAAGCCAGATCAGCAGTCTTAGCCAAATATGGACTTGTTTACCACAGAGAGCGCTCACCATCAGGCTGGTGGAAGGCAGAAACCGGCGCCATTTTTAGGGCACGGCACGTCGCAGCTCTCTACAGTTTAGATGTCCTAAGGAGTCTGTAGGCAGAAGCTGATCTTCCAGGCTTTACTGAAGTTCTAGCTGGGGCAGTGTGTAAAGCTGAATGGTCTTAGCGATTTTGAGTTGTTGTGGTTGTAGACTTTTGATGGAAACAGCTATTGAGGGAGTCTGTAAGGCTGGATCATCTGGGTCACTCGTTTTCTTTGGTGTCTGATTGTGTTTTCTGCTGAGGTTTCCGTTGTCCAGTTGTCCCTGGGTTCCTTGAATGGATGCTTTGAATCTCCTGGAAAGATAAGAACAGAACCCTGCCCCAATCCTAACTCTGGGACAATTACCCTCTTTTTGGGGGTTGGGGGGTTAGGTAATATTTCTCCTGAAGCAAGTTTGGTTTTTTGGCAATATATAAAGAATTATCTTTCAATCTGGGTTAAAGAAGAATTTATTTTGTTATTTTGGAGCTAAACCAGCTTTAGTGTATATATTTTGAGATCTCAAAGGACAATTTGTTTGTATTGAGTAGGCCTTTTGTAAGTAGCTTTTAAACTTAGGTCCTTCCAAATCCTATGTGTGTGTCTCTGCATTCTAATTATTGGGATTAAAGACCTGTGGTTCCCATCTGAAGGGATTAAAGATGTGTTCCACCACCCCTGGATCGAAGTTTTTCTCTATTTAGAGTTTGTTTTGTATCAGGCTGACCTTGAGCTCTGAGATCTGCCTGTTTCTGTCTCTAGTGTGTTGGGATTAAGGGTGTACTCTTCTTGAATGATGGGATTAAGGGTGTGCACCCTCACCACCCTGTTCCATGTAACTCTAGAATTTATAAGACCACTAACTCTATAGTGCTTCTCCCGTCTCTGCTGAAGTTAAAGGCATAGGTTAACACCACAATTCTCATGTATTTTACCTTAGCTCTAAGTTTTTTCGACTCTTGGAGGTTTATAAAACCAGGTTGAATGGCTGTAACCTTTATTGTATTTACAGTGTTTTAACATTGTTACCTGCTTTTTTTAATTAATAATTTTATGTGTTTGTTGCTTCAGGTTACATTCCTGTCATATTGTCCTCTTTTCCCGCTTCCCAGCCCCACCCTCTCATCCTCTACCCCCTAACCCTTCCGTCTTGCTCCTCTTGGGTGGAGTGTCCCTGCATAACAGTCCCTCACCACAGCTCAGGAGTCATATGAGGGCCAAGAGCCTCTTCATACAACGGGGGCCTATGAGGCAGTACCGCCAGTGAAAGGTGTCTCCTTGCTATGGGGGGAAAACTAAAAAAAGACCAACAAACACACAAACCCACAAAAACAAAGAACAACAACAAAAAAGAGAGGAAAAAGAAAAAGGAAAAAGAAAAAAAAAAGTCTATGTCCATGTTCCTTTTGGTGTGTTGGTTGTAGTACAGATATCCTGTACGATATAGCTAAAATCCTACTATAAGTGAATAGATGCCATGTGCATCCTTCTGAGTCTGGGTTAGCTCACTCAGGATGAGCTTCTCTAGTTCCATCCATTTGGTTGCAAATTGCATGATTTCATTGTTTCTGATAGCTGAGTAATATTCCATTGCATAGATGTACCACAGTTTTTAAATCCATTCTTCAGTTGAGGGACATCTGGATTGTTTCCAATTTCTAGCTATTACAAACACGGCTGCTATGAACATAGATGAGGAGACTTCCCTATGACTCCATAAGGAGTCCTTTGGGTGTATACCCAGAAGTGGTAAGGCTGGGTCCTGAGGCAAAGTTATTCCAAGATTTCTAAGATATTGCCAGACTGACCTCCCTAGTGGTTGCACAAGCCTGCACTCCCACCAGCAATGGAGTAGGGTTCCCCTTTCTCCACACCCTCGCCAGCATGTGCTGTTATTTGAGCTCTTTATCTTAGCCATTCTGACAGGTGTGAGGTGGAATCTCAGAGTCGTCTTGAGTTGCATTTCTCTGATGGTTAAGGATGTTGAACATTTCTTCAGGTGTCTCTCAGCCATTAGGGATTCCTCCTTTGTGAATTCTCTATTTAGCTCCGTCTCCCATTTTTTTGATTGGATTATTTGGTTTCTTGGCATTTAGTTTCTTGAGTTCTTTGTAGATTTTAGATAATAGCCCTCTATCAGATGTGGGGTTGGTGAAGATTTTCTCCCAGTCTGTTGGTTGCCGTTTTGTTCGAATGACAGTGTCTTTTGCCTTACAGAACCTTTTCAGTTTCATGAGGTCCCATTTATTGATTGTTGATCTCAGGTCCTGAGCTGTTGGTGTTCTGTTCAGGAAGTTGTCACCTGTGCCAATGAGTTCAAGGGTTTCTCCTACTTTTTCTTCTAGTATATTTAGTGTGGCCGGCCTTATGTTAAGGTCTTTGATCCACCTGGATTTAAGTTTTGTACAAGGTGATAGGTATGGGTCTAATTTCATTCTTTTGCAAGTGGACCTCCAGTTGGACCAGCATCATTTGTTGAAGATGCTGTCCTTCTTCCATTGCGCGGTTTTGGATTCTTTGTCAAAGATTAGTTGGCCATAGGTGTGTGGGTCCATGTTTGGGTCTTCAATTCGATTCCATTGATCCACTGGTGTGTTTCTATACCAGTACCATGCTGTTTTTATTACTATTGCTCTGTAGTACAGCTTGAAATCTGGGATGGTGATACCTCCAGATGTTTTTTTATTGTACAGGATTGATTTAGCTATTCTTGGCTTTTTGTTGTTCCATATGAAGTTGAGAATAGCTTTTTCCAGGTCTATAAAGAATTATGTTGGTATTTTGATAGGAATTGCATTAAATCTATATATTGCTTTTGGTAGGATAGCCATTTTTATTATGTTGATCCTACCTATCCATGAGCATGGGAGATCTTTCCATCTTCTGCAGGCCTCTTCCATTTCTTTCTTCAGGGGCTTGAAGTTCTTGTTGTATAGGTCCTTTATTTGCTTGGTTAGAGTTACCCCCAGGTATTTTATATTGTTTGTGGCTATTGTGAAGTGGATTGTTTCCCTTATTTCTTTCTTGGTACATTTGTTTGTTGTATAAAGAAGAGCTTCTGATTTTTTTGAGTTAATTTTGTATCCGGCCAACTTGCTGAAGTTGTTTATCAGCTGTAAGAGTTCTTTGGTGGAGTTTTTGGGGTCGCTTATGTATACTAACATATCATCTGCAAATAGGGATAATTTGACTTCTTTTTTTCCAATATTTATCCCTTTGATCTCCTTAGTTGTCTTATTGCTCTAGCAAGGACTTCAAGTACTATATTGAAGAGATATGGTGAGAGTGGACATCCTTGTCTTGTCCCTGAGTTTAGAGGAAATGCTTCAAGCTTCTCTCCATTTAATTTGATGTTGGCCACTGGCTTGCTGTATATTGCCTTTATTATTTCTAGGTATGGTCCTTGTATGCCCGTTCTCTCCAGAACTTTTAGCATGAAGGGGTGTTGGATTTTGTCAAATGCTTTTTCTGCATCTAGCGAGATTATCATGTGGTTTTTTTCTTTCATCTTTTTTATATGGTGAATTACATTGATAGACTTTCATATATTGAACCATCCCTGCATTCCTGGGAAGAAGCCTACTTGATCATGATGTATGATACTTTTGATGTGTTCTTGAATTCGGTTTGCTAGTATTTTATTAAGTATTTTTGCATCTATGTTTATGAGGCAGATTGGTCTGAAGTTCTCTTTCTTTGTTGGGTCTTTGTGTGGTTTAGGAATCAGAGTGACAGTGGCCTCATAGAATGAGTTTGGCAGTGTTCTTTCTGCTTCTATGTGGTGGAAGAGTTTGAAGAGTAATGGTGTTAGTTCCTCTTTGAAGGTCCGGTAGAATTCCGTGCTAAAGCCATCTGGCCCTGGGCTTTTTTTGGTTGGGAGATTATAAATGACTGTTTCTATTTCCTTAGGGGTTATTGGGCTGTTTAAGATGTTAATCTGATTTTGATTTAGTTTTGGTAGGTGGAATCTATCGAGGAAATTTTCCATTTCGCTTAGGTTTTCAAATTTGGTAGAATATAGATTTTTAAAGTAGAACCCAAAAATTTTCTGGATCTCCTCAATGTCTGCTGTTATTTCTCCCTTTTCATTTCTGATTTTGATGATTTGTGTTCTTTCCCTTTGTCTTTTAGTTAATTTGGCTAGGGGTCTGTCTATTTTGTTGATTTTCTCGAAGAGCCAACTCTTGGTTTCATTGATTCTTTGTATAGTTCTTTTTGATTCTAAGTTGTTGATTTCTAAGTTTGATGATTTCCTGTCTTCTGCTCCTCTTGGGAGTGTTTGCTTCTTTTTTTCCAATTCACCCAGCTTAGCTGTTAGTTCACTAATATGAGCTGTCACAATTTTCTTTTTGAAAGCACTTAGTGCTATGAACTTTCCTCGTAGCACAGCTTTCAATGTATCCCATAGGTTTGGGTATGTTGTGTCTTCATTGTCGTTGGATTTTAAGAAGTCTTTGATTTCCTTCCTTATTTCTTCCCTGACCCAGTGGTCATCCAGTAAGGAGCTGTTCAATTTCCATGTGTGTGTAGGCTTTCTGTTGATTCTTTTACTGTTGAAGACCAGCTTTATTCCGTGGTGGTCTGATAAGATACAAGGTGTTATTTCAATTTTCTTGTATCTACTGAGACTATCTTTGTGACCAATTATGTGGTTGATTTTGGAGAAGGTTCCGTGGGGTGCTGAGAAAAAGGTGTATTCCTTTGTGTTTGGGTGAAACGTTCTGTAGATATCTGTTAGGTCCATTTGTTTCATGATCACTGTTAGACTCAATATTTCTCTGTTTGTCTTCTGTCTTGATGATCTGTCCTTTGTTGTGAGTGGGGTGTTGAAGTCTCCCACTACTAATGTGTTGTGATCGACGTGCGCTTTAAGTTTTAGAAGTGTTTCTTTTACGAAAGTAGGTGCCTTTGTATTTGGGGCAGATGTTCAGTATTGAAATTTCCTCTTGATGAATATTCCCTTTAATGAGTATATAGTGCCCTTCTTTGTCTTTCTTCATTAACTTCAGTTGGAAGTCTGTTTTGTTTGATATTAGGATGGCTTCTCCAGCTTGCTTCCTGGGTCCATTTGCTTGGAAAACCTTTTCCCAGCCCTTTACTCTGAGGTAGTGTCTCTCCTTGGTAGTGAGATGTGTTTCTTGTAATCAGCAAAAGGACGGGTCTTGCTTGCGGATCCACTCTCTAAACCTGTGTCTTTTTATTCGGGAGTTGAGTCCATTTATGCTGATGGATATTAGTGACCTGGGGTTGTTATTTCCCATTAGTTTGGTATGGGTGATGGTCCTGTGCCTCTTTTGGTTTAGTTACTGAGGGGTTTTCTATTCCCTTTGTTTTCCTGGGTGAACTTTTCTTCTCTGGGTTGGAATTTTCCTTCTAGGATATTCTGTAGGGCTGGGTTTGTGGGTAGATATTGTTTAAATTTGATTTTTTTTTCATGGAATATCTTGTTTTCTCCTTCTATGTTGATAGAGAGTTTTGCTGGGTATAGTAGTCTGGCTGGGCACCTATGTTCTCTCAGGACTTATAGGATATCTGCCCAGGCCCTTCTAGCTTTTAAAGTTTCTGAGGAGAAGTCAGGTGTAATTCTGATGGGTCTGCCACTGTATGTGACTTGACCTTTTTCTCTTACAGCTTTTAATATTCTTTCTTTTTTCTGTACATTTGGTGTTTCTATTATTATGTGGCGAGAGGAGTTTCTTTTCTGATCTAATCTCTTTGGTGTTCTGTAAGGCTCTTGGATTTTTATTGGCATCTCTTTTTTCAGGTTTGGGAAGTTTTCTTCTATGATTTTGTTGAAGATATTTCCTGGACCTTGGAGTCAGGAGTCTTCTCTTTCCTCTATGCCTATAATTTTTAGGTTCTGTCTTTTCATTGAGTCCTTGATTTCTTGGATGTTGTGGGTGAGAGATTTTTTTTAGCCTTCTCATTTTCTTTTGATGTTGTACTGATTTCTTCCATCGAATCTTCCATGCCTGAGATCCTGTCTTCCATCTCTTGCATCCTATTTTTGATACTCACATTCGTAGTTCCTGTTCTCTTCCCTTGATTCTCCACTTCCTCTTTTAACTCTTACTGTTTTCTTTATTGTTTCTATTTCTATTTTCATGTCTTGTATGGTATTGTTCGTTCTGTACATTTCCTTCTCCAGTTTGCTTGTTTTTGTCTGGACATGTTTCATTGCTTTGTCCTTTTCCTGTTCAAGCTGGGTCACCTTGGCTTGGAGCTCTTTAATGGTGTTGTTCGTTGTTTTGACTTGTAAAATTGTGGCTTCTTTGAATTCCTTCATAGATTTAAGTTCTTCTTGAAGGGACTTTATCACTTTCCATAATGCAGAATTGTCATCGTTTTCATGTGTTTCTGTTGGTTTGAGGTCATCTGAATTGGATGAGCTAGGATAATTCTGCGTTGTTGGCGTCATATTTCCTTGATTTCTATTTTTTCTTGGACCTTTGGCCATATGGATGTGTTTAGCTGTCTATTTTCATCGTTTTCTGGGCTTGGATCCACAGGGGATGCTTTGGTGTAGGAGTCGAATTGCTTGGCTATCTGTCGTTGCTTACAGGGGGATCTCAGGGTCACTGTGGTTCTAATAGCCTGAAGCACTGTGAGCTGGTGCAGCCTATTCCCAGGTAGTAATGGTCTGGGATTGTTTCACTGCTCCCAATTCAGACTTCTCTGTGTTGCACACTGAGTGATCAGCCTGTAATGGTTCTGATGGTATGGACGTGTTTGCCCAGGCACAGATTCCGTGGGCTTTGGTTGTTGTCACGGAGACTGACAGGGCCTGGCTCCACACCTAATATGTCTGGGTTTTCCAGAATACATCTATGGTCCCCTGGCTTCTTGTTTCCCACTAGGCTCCTCTGCCGCAGGCGTGGCCCCTCAGCCCCGCCCACCTGTGCTGGCTTCCTGCCCCAGCTCCTCAGCTGCGGGAGCGTGGAGCCTCAATCCAGCCCGCCTGTGCCTGCTTCCCTCCCTGGCTGCTTTGCCTGGTGTGGGCGGAGCTTCAGCCTCACGCACCTGTGCCTGCTTCCCACCCTGGCTGCTTTGCTGCCGGCTTGGCGCTTCTGCCCTGCCCGCCGGCTTCCTGCTCGCTTGCGTCCTCCACGGCTCAAGCGGCTGCGGACCTCCCACCATGTGCCCTGTTTCTGCCTTGCTAAGAGTTCAAATAGCCCGCAAAGTTTCATAAATAGCTATAAGGTCCTCCTGAAGTGTGGGGGGCCTAGTAGGCTAGTGAGTGATTGCCATGTGGGTTCTGATTCTGCCTGCTGTGTATTGGGGTTGATCTTACCAGGCGCCTCTCCAAATGGGAGTTCCCGAGTCCCAGATTTAGTGGCTTCCATGTCTGAGAGAGATGGGGGGAGAGCCTTGCCCTGGGACTTTTAACAGTCCCTTGGGAGCTGTGAGTGTTCCCAGAGGGTCTGGCCCCTCCAGTTTTTGCACAATGTCCAATAACTCTGTGCTTTTTATGGCTCTTTTCTCCCATGTTCAAAATGCATCAGTGCAGGTTGCCGCCATCTTGGACGGGTTTCTTTTCAAAGGTCCACATCTAATCATAAGTTGTGTGAATTTCATTGAGACTTATGCTCAGATGGGGGATGGACTCATTTGATCATGGAGCTGAGCTCACCATAAACAGAAAGTAATCATGTGATTTGTTTCCATGTTGGTTGCTGATCTGATCAAGACCCAAGCAACCATATGACTTGACCACCACCTTGAATGGTGATGTTATCAAACTGGAGAATGTCATATGAAACAGCATCTTCTTAATTAATGATATCGTAAAGATGGTGTAAGCCATGTAACCTCACTGCCATCTTTGTTAATAGAACCACATGCCATGAACAAAATGGTGGCCCCCATAAAACTTTCCAGTGCAGTTGAGCCTTTAAGAAATCACTGTACCACCTTTTATATCAGACTGGTATTTTCTTTCTTTTTAAGATTTTTTTGTTTTGTTTTAATAGAGGGGATTAAAGAGTTTCCCAGTCATTGCCTCTGACACTTTGAATTGGCTAGACTTGGAAAGTTCATGTGGATTTATCAGTACAATGTCATAGAAAGGCTAAGGCAATGAACAGCCTGATATTCTTTTTCAGGCTCCTTTATGTTATATTGCTTTCTTAGTTCTGTATTCTTTATATTGCAGGTACTTAATCCAAGACTGCGTATGGTAAGAATTTGGCTTCTCTAGTCTAGGTATGTTGACATGTGTTGACATTGTCATTGTTCCTGTCTTGTTTATGGAGCCATTTATATGAGACTTTTCTTCAGCAGACTTCCTGGAATTCTGTCTCTTACAATCTTTCTGCCCTCTCTTCTGTGATGTTCACTGAGCTATAGTTGTGGAATTTATGATTCATAAGTGTCCATTAGGGTTGGGCTCCTCACAATCTGTACATCTCTGTATTGTGTCCAGGTGTGGATTTCTGTGATGGTCTCCATTCTCAGTAAAGAGAAACTTCTTCAATGAAGGGTAATAACTACACCACATCATTTCTAGAAAAGACTCTGGCTATCCAAAGCAATTCTGAGCAAAACCAATAATACTGGAAGGATTGTCAGTCTAGATTTTAAGATGTATTGTAGAGCTATGGTGATAAAAACAATATGGTACTGGTACAAAAACAGATGTATAGACCAATGGAATAAATAAAAGACACAAAAATAAGTACTCAACTAGAGTGTGCACTCGCTCTTGGTGGTTCTGTGTACCTACTCCATCCCCCATCCCATCAGCCCTAACCAGGGGCAATCCAGGACAGAGACGACAAAGAGACATCATGAGAAAGGCAACGGAATAAAGCACTTAATGTGGGGCTTGCTTACAGTGGGTGTTGAGACATGTGTAACAAGGTGGCTTTTACTTATTTTTGTACTGTATTAATTATACACTTTATTTTACTGTGTTTAATTTATTGTACTTAATACTTCTACCTCCCTTCCACCCCTCATTCCCTTCAACCCTCCAACTCTAGGTGGGAGAAAAAGAAGGTTAGAGGGAGAAGGGATATAGGTCTCTTTGAACTACTTCCTGCTGATTAGGGTTGTTGGATTCTTTCGGAGTAATACCAGTCTCATTAGAAGTCCAGCAAACCAGGAGACAGTAAACCAAGAGACATCAGCAGGAAGAACAAGCAGCAGTTTGTGGGAGCACCAGCCACTGGGAGAGCACCAACTGCTTTCTACCTTGTAGCCCTTTCTCTGTAGATCCTTTTCTCTTACTTCTTTGTAGAGCCTCTTTAATCTTACTACTTTGTAATGCCCATTCTCTTTTACTTCTTTGTGGAGCTCCTTTCTTTTCTCTTTGTAGCCCCTTTCTCCTCAGGGCTCTGGGTTTTTATCCCTCCTTTGTAGAGCCCCCTATCTTCATGGGACACTGATTTTTTATTCTACCTTCTACAGACCCCCTCTCCTCAGGGTTCTGGCTTTTTTCCTCCTCCTTTATAGAGTCCCCTTCTCCTCCAGGCTCTGGCTTTTTATTCTTCTCTCCCAGGTCCTCAGAGTTAAACTTGCTCAGCTGGTTAAGCCATGCCCCTGCTAGCTCACAAAACCATTACTACTTTATACCTGTGTGATGGGGTGATGTTAAGCATTCTAAATGTTGATTGGTCCTGTTTTCTCTGATTGGTTAAATAAATGCTGAGGCCTGGAGGTTGGGCAAAGACAGAGATAGGCAGGAGTAAGGTGCATTGGCTTTTACAGAGAGATGGAGAGCATCTTGAGAGAAGAAGGTTGCTGGAGGAAAGTCAGGAGTAAACAAGGAAGACACGCCATGGGGTAGATTAAAAAAGATCCTTCCACATGGCCTGGAACATTGGCTTAATGTGGAGAATAATACTCCAAAGGGACATATGTATATATGGGGTTATATTTGGGTAATAGAATTATGAGCTAGCTTAGATGGGCTAGGATTGTAGAACCCAGGCCTAGGCTTGTTAAGATCCACCTGGTGTCTGTGTGTATTCATTTATAATGGCAGGTTAAGGAATAACACTGCTGAACCAATGAAAGATAATATAAATACTGGTTAAATCATTTAATTAGCTATTTTTTTCTACACCTGTGTCTTAAGCAGCCCACCTGGGATTAAACAAAAACATTTTCACAATTGGTTTTAATAAACTCCTACCACAGACTTGCGTAGCCATTTTTTGTCTCCAGTCTCCATTTTAGTTATAAGATGAAATTACTCATAATTGGTTACTTTGTTACCTTGAAACTCTGAAGAATCCCCAAATACAGCTCCACTTGGAACCAATCAAATTAAAAGTCAGTTAGAAATACTTTGTCTAGCTAGTCAATCTAGCTAACAAATTGATGTGTCTAAGATCTCTTTCAGTGTGTGATTGGTATAGTAAGGCTACTGATTTTTGAATTTGATTTTGTACCCTGCTACTTTGCTGAAATTGTTGGTTATTTCTACAAGTTTTCTGGTTAAACATATGGGATCTCTTATGAATAATATCACATCATCTGTACATAGGGATAAGTTGACTTCTTCCTCTCCACTTGTATCCCTTTACTTTCTTTCTCTTTCCTCACTGCTATGACTAGTGCTTCCAGCATGATATTGGAAAGGAATGGAGCTAGTCCTATCTTGTTCCTTATTTTAATGAGTTTTTCTCCACTTAGGATAAAGTTGACTGTGCATTTTTCTTATATAGTCTATGTTATGTTGAAGTCTCACTCTTTCTAGGACTTTTATCATGAGATCCTGTTGGATTTTGTTAAAGGCCTTTTCTGCATCTATTGAGATGATGGCGTGAATGTTGTCATTAAGTCTAGTATATGGTTTATTATATGAATAATAATGTAAATAATGCATTTCTTGTATAAAACCAACTTGCTTATGGTAGATGTTATTTTTTGTTTGCTTTCTCTTTCTTTTCTTTTTCATTTCTCTTTCTTTTTTGTGATAAAGTTTCTCTTTGTAACAGCTCTTGCTGTCCTGGAACTCACTTTGTAGACCAGGCTGACCTTGAACTCACAGAGATCTGCCTGCCTCTGCCTCCCCAGTGCTGAGATTAAAGGTATGCACCACCACTGCCCGGCAGTAGACAGTATTTTTGATATGTGCCTACAGTTAGTTTACTAGTATTTTATTGAGATTTTTGTGTTTGTTCATCAGGGATATTGGTCTGTAGTTCTTTTTGTTTTTGTTTTGTCTTTACTGGTTTGGGTATTAGAATAATATCGACTTTATAGAACTAGTTCATAGTGATCCTTCTGTGTGTGACTGTGTGTATATGCACCTGCCCATGTGTGTTTTTGTGTGTGTGTGCTCCTAACCCATCTGAGAAAAGGAACATCATGAGACTTCTGAAGGAGGCTTGCAGCTATTTTATTATTTATTTGTGTGTGTGTGTTATTTACTTTATGTGGGTGGCACATGCCTTAAATCCCAGAACTCAGGACGCAGGGGCAGGCAGATCTCTTTGAGTTCAAGGCTAGCCTGGTCTACAAAATGAGTACAGGACAGACAGGGATACACAGAGAAACTCTGTTTCGAAAAAACAAAAAAAATTTTTTTAAATTTATGTGCATGTGTGTTTCCAAAGAGGTAAGGAGGATGATCTGGGACCCGAGACTGAATAAAAAGGAGAAAGCAAGTGGAACATGGGTATTCATTGTGCTCTAATTCCTGATTGTAGGCACACTATAGCTAGTCATGTTGTTTTGCCTGGTTCTTGAGACCCCAAAGACCACCCAGGAGCCAACTCCAATGTAAAAACATGAGGGTTGTTTATTCAAGCTCAAGCTTGGGCTCTCAATTTGAACCGCTGTGTCACTGAGTGTTCGGAGTCCAAGCTTGAGCTTGAATAAACAACCCTCATGTTTTTACATTGGAGTTGGCTCCTGGGTGGTCTTTGAGGTCTCAAGAACTGGGCAGAACATTTGGGGGCTCTTCTGGAATCCCCAACATCACCAGAACTTCTGCCTAAAGGGCTCAAATCGCTAGTATGTTACTGTGTGTGTCTGTCTATGTACTTGTGAAAGCTAGGGCGCCAACCTGAATTTCCAATAGACCTGCATTGGCATTTACCTAAGTGGACAAACTGGTGAGTCGTTAGTCCAGGGTCTTGGAAGATGTCCCAAACCTCGACCTGTGAGAGGGCACAAAGTGCCCCTTCAGCCTCTGAATGAACATGGCAGGTTGCTACCATGGAGTCCTACTTTCAGTTTTGCCTCCCCTCAGCTGGAGGAAGTTTGTGTCTGACTTTGTTCTTTCTGTTTTTCTTCTTTCTCTATGACTTATTTCTTGACTGAGATGATCCCCCCTTTCTTTTCCCTCCTTCCCAGCTCTGCATTTCCCTTCAGCAGTGGTCCCACAGCTCTGGACACCATCCTATGGCTTATCTCCTTTGTGATAAAGAAGTGGCTCAGGCAGTGGAGCCCTTCCTGAGCCATGCTTGGCTTCAAGGCCATCCTGGGACAGGAGCCGCTGCCTTCAAGCAAAAGGGCCAGAACCCCCTGTGGTGGGGTAGCTTCGGAACTCCAGCGGCCTGGCCTTTGAGGAGCAATGGGGAGAGGGGCCACTTGGGCCATATGGCACAGGGAGCGAGATGGGAAAATGCTTGGTCTCCCTGCCCCACTCCTCAGGTTTATGGCGGGGAGTGATGGAGGGATCCACCAGGATAAGTGGCACAGGGTTGAGTTCTTTCCCTGTTGATGGTTTTTCACCCTCTTGAGCTCTCTCATGGGGGTTCTTAAATACTGGTCTTAATTTGTCACGGGAATTTGCTTTCTGGGTTGATCAAATAATGGAAAAGAGGGTCTGATCTGATGACTTCATTAATATGGATCTTTGTGTGTTGATGCAAGGTTAGAGTATGCTTATGCAAGTGAGAGTTTGGTCATGAAAATGTATGTGTGTCAGAGAGGAATTAACTTGGATTTAATTATACTTTGTACTTGGGAATTGAGAATTTTTTCAGAATGTCTGATGTCTGAGGACATCTGGGTTGTTAATCATTTGGACAGAAAAATATATGAAAAGAGAGAGGGGGAAACAGAGACAGATGGAAGATGGAAATGCAAGAGAGAGGGGTAAACAAAGACAGATAAAAAAGAGAGAGAGACAGGGACTGATAAAGAAAAGAGAAAAAGAGACATGGAAGTCAGAGATCTTTGTGGTCCCTACTGGAAAGAAAGAAAGGAAGGAAGGAAGGAAGGAAGGAAGGAAGGAAGGAAGGAAGGAAG
>CAJQZJ010032158.1:4098468-4116670 GCA_907164525.1 Lophiomys imhausi
GGGGATTGTGATTGAGATGTAACTTGAAGAAATAAAAAATAAATTATAAAAATAAAAAAAAGAAAATTTAAAAAAATTATAGAAAAAGACTAACATAACTCCTTAGTAGCAGAAATAGCTGAAAAATATTCTTTAAACTTAAAACAGAACAATGAGCAAGCCATGAAAAACATTTGATAAATCATTTTAACTATTCAAAAGAAAGTTGAAACAGATTTAGAATGAGGTCATTTCACTTTTAGAAAGATGCACTGTCTTAGACTCTTGGATGGCTTTTCAAAGGAACCAGAATAAAATCTGTTGTCAGTGGTGCACGAACCTACATGATCTGTACTGTGGTCCAAAGCCTTCCGCCTACTATGTCCTCAGACTCACCACCCAGTCTGGATAGTGAGGCCTCTATCATGGTGGTCATCCTCTGGGGAGGGCTCTACCAGTCCTTCTCTTCTACAGTGCACTTGGGCTTCTCCCTATGGAGCCTCCAGGCCCAGTCCTGGAATCACACTCTAAGCACTTCAAGCTGTCAGTATTTCATTTGGCTCTGTATTCTCAGTTCCTAGATCAATGGTGCTGGACTGCTTTAAACACTTAACCTAGTGACCTCAAAGGTGCAGTTTTAGAACATATCCAAGGCAGTTTTCACCCTATACATTAAGTTTGGCTTCACTAAGCAAAAATTCAGATGTTAAAACCCCTCCACTATTAGAAAGGGAAAAAAACAAATTAGAAACTTACCGTGCTTACGTGTAAAGTTGAGAAACTCCTCAATTTCTGCTAAGGCCTGCACAGACTGTAATTTGGCAAGTCTGCTTCTGTATAAGAGGATATCAATACTAGAATAATTCTAGAAAAAAAAGGAAGTTAGCCTTGTTATAAAGGCAATATACTATTTAAAACTTTCAATATAGTTTTTAAAAACATGATATAGCAACTACCCTATAAATATAAGAATCATTCAGTGTGTCTCAGAGTGCTTAATAATTATGCCTTGGAAACAATTATTAAATGGATTAAATTTTTAAAAAATTTCAGATTTAAGCTACATCTTGGTTCAATTATATCAATCAGATCAGTATAATCTGGCTATCATATCTTTGTTCTATCTATCAACTATCTACCTATTCTCCTACTGAGGATCCACTCCAGGCCTGCTTACATGGTAGGCAAACACTCTTCTACAAGTTACATTCCTAGTCTGCACTAAATTTTAAAAGCCACAGTATCTTATAATACAAAATTATAAAGCACAGAAGCCAAGTCTTTTTATTTATCTTTTTTGTTTTTAAGTGAGGGTGGAGACATGCTAGGATACAAGTGTGGAGGTCAGAGGACAACCTTGGGTGTCAGTCCTCACCTTCCTCTCTTATTGGCTGCTGTATACACCAGGTTAGCTGGATTGTCCTAGTTTGCTTATGTGTTGCTGCAATAAAATACCATGCCCCAAAGCAACTCCAGGAGGAGAAAGGATTTATGTGGCTTACAGGTCATAGTCCATCACCAAAGAAAGCCACGGAACTCAACGCAGGTACTTAGAAGCTGAAACTGAGGCAGAGATCATGGAAGAATGAATGCTGCTTGCTGGCTTGCTTCCCATAGGATGCTCAGCCCCACAGATATCCCCATAGACCAATCTGACTGAGGCAAATTTCTCATTTCAGATTCCCTCTAACCAGCACATAGAGTGAGAGCTTCTAGGGATTTTCCTCCAACTCCTACTTCATTAGATTGTGCTAAAATTACAGATATGTGCTACTATGCCTAGTTTTACATGGTTCCTGGGAATCTTAAATGGATCCTCATGCTCCATTGAGACATCTCTCCAGGCCTGAAACCAAGTCTTTCTAGTTAGTTTACTAATTTACTTTAAGAGGATAAAAACAAAATGAAAACAATAAATGCCTATGTTTCTAGGATTAATTTTGTCAGTAGACTCTTAGTGGTTCACAAAGGAACAGACCAACTCACAGCTGTGAAAACAAAAAAAGAAGAAAGGGCAGAAAATGAATAGGGCATGTGATCTGGTTTCTCAGTCAAATTCTGCAGTGTTAAGTCTTACATTCCTTTAACTAGTCCTTCCAAAGTAAAAGGAATATACCTTAAAACAACTAAGTAGCACATTTACAACAGGGGGGTAAAAAGACTGAGAAAAGGATGAGTGAAGAGCACTATTAGACGAATCCAAAAAAAGAACAGGCTGTATATGAGAGCACATAGAAGGCTTTGCTTGGTCTTGTGTGTGTGTGTGTGTGTGTGTGTGTGTGTGTGTGTCAGACAGACAGAGACAGAGAGTTACTGACACTTAAAACTATTATAAAAACAGTATACATCATATAGATTCTTACCTGCATAAAAATCTGAATGCCATTTTTAATGTAGTATGTGGCTCTGTCAATATCATCTTGCAAGATGTAAAGGAGACTCAGCTCCCGACTATAATGAAGCTCTAGGATTGTTTGCTGCAGCTCCTTGTGCATGGCTTCATCCACAAATGTAAGCAGAGACTGGTTGCCTTCTCCTTGCAGCAGGAGCTTCAGCTTGCTGCGGATCACATATGGCAGATACGTCTCCTGTAGAACAGCAACAACCCACTATTGACTTAGAAAGCCAATCTGAGTGAATGCAATTATTTTCTACCCGAAATATTCTTGGAAATGATTTTATAGTTTAGGATTGAAAACCAAAATAATGATATTTGATGTCATAATATAAAACTACAACTTTAAACAGGTATATCTAACATGGAGTTTTCTAACCACAACTACTTTCTATAAAAGAACAGGATGTACTTGACGTTGGGAGGCACTATGCACACACTGAAGAATTACAGCATAGGAAGGTAGCAGCATGGGTACCCAGAATGCAGACAGCCTTCTCAGTAGCACAAGAGACAACAGAAAGTATTCTTCCATGTAGTCATACACAGACTTAAATATCCACTGTAAAACACTCCCATTTATTTTGAAATGGCTAGCTAAAAAGTGATGTGAAATTTAACATGAAGGAATCTGAATATCAAAATGCTTCAAAACTATCTTAATCTTGGGAATTTTAAAGTAGTTTTATTAACTGGGAAGCACATGACCATCTAAAATATGTACTTCAGTTACTGAAGCATAAATGTCCATACCTGGTAAAATGGTTCAGTGCACATTTTACTTAGGTCCAGAGGGTTCTCGCTGCCCACAGCAGCTGTACAACAGTACTCAAGCGCTTTCCATTCACAGAGGTTGTTGTAACAGTCAAGGGATGCCAGCTCCCAAAACTCCTTCTCAGCCTCTGTGGGTTCACCATCTACCCACTCCTGTTTGTTTAAAGCCTGGCAGGAAAAAAAGTTAGGATTACTTTATGGAGCTGAAAGTAACATAGATGTAAATACGTTTTTTAAAAGAGTATACTATAGCATACATACTAAAGACAATCAATCACTTCAGACTTATGGCAAACTAAGAGAAATGGGAAATATTCAAAATAACAGTGAATGAAAGAAAAAAACCAAAAAACAAAAACAAAAGAACTGTATAGTAACAAATGAAGTCAGGTGTAGTGGCACACACGTGTGATTCTAACACTCAGGAGGTATAAGCAAGAAGATCTCTGTGAGTTCCAGGACCGCCAGGACTACAAAGCTAGACCTTTGTAGTTAGTCAAAAACCAAACCAAACCAAAAAGATCTTAATGAGAAGAAAATCATCTTGCTGAGAAACTTACCAGGAAAGCCAATTAAGTGATGCATAATTTGCTTTTAACACTGTGTGTTATTTAATACTTAACAAGTTCTTAGATTGAAAAAATAAAGTTAAAGACATTTGCAGGCTGTTGCAGGTTTCAAAGCTGAGATCACTCACTCAAAATCTTACAGGATATAGATCCTAAAGTTTGACATCTACTATCTTTGCCAACTTGAAATGAAATAAAACATACAAAACCAACTTACAGTCATAACACAGTCTATTTCACTTTATCATATTTTTTTCCTAAGTGAAAGAAAACAAACTCAAATAGAAATTGTAAAAATAACAGCAGTCATAGGAATAATACTGTATAGTGTTATGTACTTGGTAATTTATGAAATGCTTTTTTTCAATGTTTCCTTAAAAAGAACAAGACACCAACAATTATGTCACAGATGGTCATTATAAAATCACGGTTAGTTACAACTCTTTAACACTAAAGCTAACAGCTCTATTTTACATGCACAGAGCCAAGGTATTTAAGCAACTGACACATTTGCCAGAGACTGATTTTACCTCATTGTACAACTTAGCAGCTTGCGAGTAATCACTTCTGGCTTCTGCTAATAGTGCAGTCTGAGTGTCCTGCTTTGTTCCTAATTCACTGCTAAAAATGCCATGGAGGACATCATACTCCCCAATTGATCGGTATAGTCTTAAAAAAAAAAAAAAAAAAAAGTCTAGATCAGCGAGTATCACATTTAAAAAGGTATTTATATAATTTTCATTAATGTTGAATGAAAAAGCCACATATTTACCAAAGATGACATACAAATAGCATTTTTCTAGAAATAAAAGTAAATGGTTCTGAAGTTCCCTTTAACTTTTACTTCTTTAATTAACCCCAAAGCCCAAGTTGTTCTATCTGGAAAGCTGAGTGGTAAGTGGGTCACTAATTTGAGACCAGTCTACACTACACTGTGAAACTCTGTCTGGAAAATAGGAAATGTTCATAATTTAATAAATTTAGAATTTAATAGTTCAATAAATTTAGAAACAAACATGCCAAATTTAAGCCTGTAAGTTATATTGCCTGCCTATCTATTGATACATCCATCTATCTACCTATGTACCTTTCCCTCTCTCCCTCCCTACTGACCTACTGATCTACCTACTTACTACCTATTGTCTGTTTACTGGGGATGGAAGTGGAAGCCAGGAACTGAAGCATAACAGATAAATGTTCTGCAATGGAGCTAAATCCTTATCCAGTCCTTCCCACTGGGGAATAAACAGAATAGTCTCAACTGGTCTTGAACTTACGGAGATCATCTTGCCTCAGTTTTCAACATGCTAGTTTTACACGTTTCATTCTGCCCATTTCCATGTGTGTGTGCGTGCATGTGTGCATATGTATGTGTGTTCTTATTTCCTGAAAACAGTGACACAAGGTGTCACCTACTGTTCAGTCACACATCTGAAGCTGTGGGATAAAAACGTTCCTGCCAGGAAGCATTCTCTGGATGGTCCTGGTCCTCTGTCCCTCCCATCTCAGAATTCTCCTTGTCCTACTTGATGTTCTGGTTAATTATGTTTACAAGGATATACATTTTCTGTGGGGCTCTTCGTTTTTTGCAGTATCAGGGATTGAACCTAGGGATCCACCCATGGCAAACAAGTGCTGTCCTACTGAGTTAAAACCTTGAGACCTTTAGTTTTTAAAGTCTATGAGTAACGCCTCGTCCTATTTCCCTTCTTCTGTGCCTGGCATAGAGATTCACAAAGTCACAGTGAGCACGTAAACAATGACTGATGACAATGATGAAAGGTAAGGAATGTGCTTTTATTTTTACTGTCTTTTCATGAAAGTTGACCAACTGTCTTAAAATTTTTATTTTGTGTGTGTGTGTTGGGGGTGGCATGCATGTGAAGGGCACAAGACAACTCTTAGGGCATCTCTCTGTCAGAAGTGAGGATTGAACTAGAGTCCTCAGGCTTCTATGACTGTAGCAAGTACTTTTATTCCCTGGCCCTGTGAACTTTAATAACCTTCCCTGGAATAGGCTGGGCTTTCAGATGCTAAAACCAAGGAAAAGGAAGAATCAGACATCATGGACAACAGTATACTACAAAGCAGAATTTATATTCCCAGATTCAGTAATTGGATTAGACTTTCTGTGATTTTGAGTCCTGTTGAAAATAATGAGTCATCCTTCATTCATCTCAGCAAAACTTTAAAAGCACCAGGAGCCATTAGGAACTATACATTACACACACTGAACAGGAAGGTAAGTGTGACAGATAATACTGAGTCTAGACAACTATGTAACAGATTTAAATAATGGGGTTAATCAGTGTTTCTTCTTTAAGCAAAATATTTCTTTTCATGGCCATTCTTGACACAAGGACTAAAAAATTTCAGCCTGAAATGTTTTTATTAGCCCATTAAAAAAAAAAATAGATTATTTGAGTGTCTGCCTGCCTGCCTGCCTGCCTGTCTGTTGCCCAGAAGAGTGTTGGATACCCTAGAGCTGGAGTTATAGGTGATTGTGAACTGTTCAACATGGGTACTAGGAATCCAAACTTGAATCTTCTCTGAGAACAAGTTCTAAACACTGAGCCATCTCTCCAGCCTCCTTACCAGCTGACTTTTCATAAAAGTAAAGCCAAGGGTTTATTGTGCTACTTTGGTTGATTTACTGTTCTCCCAAGAATGGTTCATCCCAAGCTTACTTAGCAAGTTCCATCCACCGGAGAACATCAGGAGGCAAACAAGTCTTGCCCCGGACACGTTTGGTAGGTGGTTCTTTGGGCATCAGGTGGAGGAGGGCCTCTTCCAGAAGACGGATACCTCCAGGCTGCTGCAGACTGGCCAGGCAGCCTACTCGAACAGCGGCTGGGTCAAGACTCAGGAAGTCTGGGTGTTGGCAACTGATTTCCTATAAAACCACATATAGCTATGGGATTTGGATGGCATCATCACAAGTGATTGTTTCATTTTATTAAACATAAGAGAAACAACTCTGACCTAAATAGTAGTAGTAGACAACAGGGATATCACAAAAACATCTCTGTGCTTATTACCATATAAGAATTATTATTATTATAAGAAATATTACCAAAATTCTTATCTACGTCTGCAAAGGGAAAAATAACCCTTTAATGTTACATTTCCAATCCCAGCATTAATTTATATCAAGAAAAACACTGTTAAAATTAAAGACACAGTTTTCAATTATACACGTGCTCCTTCATATATCTAAGTAACTGCAATTTACAGGAACATTACACATTTAGCTTTAGCTGTTAAGAAAAGCAGCTGAAAAACAGATTTTATATTTATATATGAAAACTGTGGGTATACTGACCTGCCTATTAGTCTTTCCTATCAAGAGGCTAACTTACTTAATGATATTTGACCTATGAACATCAAAATAATAAAAAATAACCTCAACCCATTATCCAGAAGAATGTCTACTGTGATAGCATTGCAAACAGACTAGAGTTCACATACATACATATCTCTACACACGCATCTGGACTGTAGAGCTCCCTAAGAACTCAGCCTCAAGCTCCCTTGACATTGTAACACATATACCCGTCACTGTCCATGTGGCTGCTAAGACTAAAGACCAAAACTGAAGACTATAAATTCTCCAAAGCAATCAAATAAAAATGTATTTCATCCTTAGAAAGGGCTAATAGGACAAAAAAAAAAAAACCCCAAGTAAAATTGTACTTCAGTCGATACATTTCTGTGATTCAGGCATAGAAAATATTCATATGCTGATGATAACCAACAGGGGGGAAAATCATGCCTGGCATTGGAAACTTATCCTTATAGCCACAGATAAGTATAGCTACCATTCCTCATGAAGGAAGTTTCTCTTTACAGAATATGGAGACCATCACAGAAAAATCACAGCTGAATATAATTCAGAGGTCAATGGGGGGGGGGGGGGGGGGAGTCCAGCACCAATTGATACATATATATCATAAATCCTACATGGTTCAGGGAAGATTCCTGAAGAAGGGACATGGAAATTATAGAGCCCAGAATACCAGAAATCTGCTGTGAAAGTCTCTTCTAGAAATGGCTGCATAAGCATGACCAGAACAATGTCAATGTTAACAGACATACTAACGTGGAAGTGGGTAATTTCCTGAGGTCCATCCCTAGCCAAAGAACTGGCTAGGGAGAGTTAGCCTCTCCCAGAGATAAGCTCCCTTACTGGTTATCTGATACAAAGTGGTCAGCCCCAAAACAATATATACACACACAATACAGACTCAGCGGATTGTACTGATACATTTATGCATATGAATACATATGCTATATATGTAATTTGACAATAATAATCAAAGAAAAAGAAACTTTCAATTTCAGACTTGGGGAGGGGGAGGAATGGGATGGGCTATAGGGAGGTAAAGAAAGGAGGAAGGAGGCATAATTCCATTTTAATAAAAAACAATAAAGGTGGAAAAATGCAAAAATTTAAAGAGATTTGTTCTTATTTTACTACATATGTCTGCGTGAGTGTATGTCGTTTGTTTCTGGGTACCCATGGAGGCCAGAAGTAGGTGTTGAATCTTCTAGAGTTGTAGTTACAGGCAGTTGTGAGCCACCCTCTGTGGCTGCTGGAAACTAAATTCAGGTCCTCTGGAAGAGCAGGAAGCACTATTAAGTGCTAAGCCAGCTCTCTATCTCCTAAAATCACTTTCAAGATTTAAAAAATAATATTTATTTATATGTGTTGTGTATGCATGTGTATACATAAATGGACAAATGTGTAGCATGCACACTCATGTGGGAGTTAGAGGACAACCTGTGGGGGTCAAGTTTCTCCTCTGTCATGTGTGTCCTGGTGACCAAACTCAAATGATCAGGTTTGGTGGAAGTGCCTTTGTTCACTGAATTTTCATGCTGGCTCAGAAGACATTCATTCATTAAATATGATAATCTGGTGACTGTATTTAGGCAATAAATAAAAGTGTATTCATGCTGAGTTCTCTGCCGCAACTGAGTCTCCTTAGAGAAAACTTCTCTGACCCATGACTAGGTATCTGCAAAGACAACCATACCTGGCCCATATCTAACCTGCCTGGTTACTGCCCTACATGATTTTAAAGGTTCCACATCACTCAAGCACTACAGCACATTACCACTTCATTCTTTGTTTTATGTTTGCCAGTGACACTTGTGAAGAATAAAAGTTTGGGGTGGCATGGATTTTGTCTCTTCATGGCCATGGCCCCATCACTTGAACAAAGCTAGGCATATGCTCAGTCATTACCTCAAGGCAGGAAAGAATTTGCTGAAATACAACCAAAGGAAAAACAACTAAAGAAAATAGAGGGTTAGGGCTTCAGGAAATGGGCAAGCTGTTAAATTCCATACCATGCAAAAATGAACACTTGAGTTCAGATGACTAGGACCTGTGTAAAGTGCTGAGTACACCTAATACTCCAGCCCTGGGAGGCAGAGGAGAATCGAGAGCTTGCTTGACAGCCAATCTAGCTAAGTCAGTGAGCTCCAGGCTCAGAAAGAAACACAGAAATGCACACATTTGATACAGGCATACTGAAAAAGGGGACCTTTGAAATTCTACTGCCCTGACTCTCTACCAACCACCCATTGTCACTACTAGAAAATGACCTAAATTCCAGGAAGGACTCCAGGGTCCCCTGGAATGAACAAACAGCTACCCAACCCTAGAATTAAGATGCCCCCCATGGGCAAGCACCCTCAGCAGACAAAGGATCAAAGTTCCCTGGTCCCCAGGACAAGACTCCTCCTCCAGGAAGCTGTTATCCAACTCCATCCGGAGATTTTGCCCCATCTGGTCTCTTATTGGGGGTTGCGCCCAGTAATAAGGCAGGAGCCCCTCAGGGTGAGCCTAACAATACAAACATTCATTTATTCATACACACACACACATAGTTTAATCAAAACACTAAGGAGACTGGCTAATTACAAGACACAAGTTTGAATTCAAATTACTGTCATATACAAGGATACGTTTGGGAAGCAAAAAAGAACAAAAACCAAATAAATTAGATGTTCCCACTTAGAAGAGATAACCTAAATAATATATTTACTGTTACACAGGTTTTAACTTGGGAAACAAAAGTGATAGCATTAGGCGTGTGCTGTCAGAGCAGAGCAGCACATAACCAAAGGGAAGTGTGTGCAGACTTTTACCTGGATGCAAGAGACAAAGGGTGGAAAGAATAAGAAAGTGGTATTGAGGAAGCGGTTGAAGTCTTGGAGCAGATTTTGAGTGATGTTATTTTCAGATGTTGTCCTAAATTTATTCATTTCTTTCAAAATTCCAGAAAACAAGCTGCTGAAGAGTTGTTTTGCAATTATTGGGTCTTTCTGTTAAGAACAAAAAAAACAAACATAAATTATACCTGATAAAGGTGTTATATTTCACCAGCACCATTTGAGAGCTTTACTTTAAATACTAAAGGTTAAAAACATATTCATTACATGTCTAAATTCAGTTTACGAAGTTTTAACAGTCAATTACACAAGGGGAGAGGCACCTGGAATTTAGTCAAATACTTCTGGCGTGATGTAGATAGCTTGTGATTAAGTACACAAATCATCTTCCAAGTTGAAGCTAGGATCCCAGTGCTCCATGTTTTAGGGAAACTAGCCAGAGTACACTGTCAAGGGTTTGGTGCCATGCGTGCAAAGTTCTTAGAATAATGACTTGAACATAGTTCCACGCCATAGGAGCACTGTCCTCGATGTGTGCAGGTAACATTTGCACAGTGAACATTTCATGGACATTTCCTAGCGATCTATTCTTGTTTAGTGAAGGTACACATACAAGAATAAAAATGAAAAAGTATTCTATTTTATAAAAGCAACATCAAAGTCATATAAATATGATTTGTCCTTTAAGTAAAAAGTCTTGTTTAAACAGTTACTAACGTCACTATACAAAGATTTAGAAAGTAATTAAAATGAAAATAAGTGTGACTTACAGTTCAACCACATGGAAGTCACTGCTAGGTGGCATGTTGCCAGCCTGCATGCTCTTCACCTTCTACTATCTGCTTCACAGCCTGTTGCTTTCATTCAGCATGCTGTCAGCAGACTTGCTAAACTGACTCCTGACAGCTATGTACAAATTCCTTCATTTGTTGGAGAACTCTAAATACTCATTGGTTAGACCAACTACAAGTGGTGACCCAGTAAAAACGTCCCCACCACGGCATGGTGGCACACACCTTTAATCCCAGCACTAGGAGGCAGAGGTAGGTAGATCTCTGTGAATTTGAGGCTACTCTGGTTTACATAATGGGTTCTAAGACAGCCAGGACTATGTGGAGAGACCATGTCTCCAAAAAAAAAAAAAAATCATATTAAATTAACTAATTTTAATAAATTTTTTAAAAACCTCAGCAGCAGGCAACACTGCCTCCTGGTCCTGTGACAAATAGTAGACTTTGCTGTTTCTTACAGGCATGACTCCTAATCAGAGAGAAAGACAAGACAGATCAGTTTAGCTTCATCTGGCTCACCCAATACTGAACCCTAGCACTAAAACCAGTTTCTGGCAAGTAGCAGGTACTCCATAAATAAACATTTGTTAAATAAAGAACTAGAACTAGAAGTAGAAAAATAAAGTACTGGAACATCTCTCCTGAAAGAACAGAAGAAAAAAAAGGCACCAGTTTTGCTTTCTAAGCACAAAGGGGATGACTGAGTTTGACACAATCTTAGGTCTGTAACTTGCAAATAGCATTATTTGTCACAGTGCCCTCTGGCTTATACAGGACACAATGGAGAGCAGATGTCCACTGTGCACCAGAAGCAGCAATCAGGCAGGGCTCTAGAGAGCTGAGAATGGAGAGCACATGCAGACAGGTGTTTCATTCTTGCCCCACACTTAGAGGCACCTGTAGTACCTCTAGCCATATACTCCAAGCATTTCTTTTTTTCTTTTTTTTTTTTGAGACAGGGTTTCTATATGAAGCCCTGGCTGTCCTGGACTCACTTTGTAGACCAGGCTGGCCTGGAACTTGCAAAGATCCACCTGCCTCTGCCTCCCAAGTGCTGGGATTAAAGGCGTGCGCCACCACCGCCCAGCTTCCAAGCATTTCTAACCTCCAGTCTTTATCTCCTCAATGGCCCAAGACCATTTCCAGAATCTGATGTAAGCATGTGAAGGTACATCATGATAACAAGAATCCCAACTTACATGACTATGCATGAACCAAGTTCCACATGTGAACACATGGGAAGTCAGGATACTTGCTGCATCTATGCCAAGGTCTCACATTTTACTATAGTCACATGAGCTCTCGCTGGAGGAAGCTTGGCAAAGATATAGGTACAATACAGTTTAAAATATTGTCAATTCAAAATTATTTAGATCAAATGAAAAGCATACAAGACAGTTATCTAAATGACTTATTCAGCTATGCTGATTTTTTCCCCCATTATTTCATTCTGACACTGGGTAAGAAATATAAATGTCAACCTGATTTTAAAGACCTTCTTGTGGTGAGAGCACATTTGCCTGACAAGGTCACCCAGTGATAGTGGCCGACCACTCTAGTTAATTCTACATTAGGGACTCCTCACGGGTCAAGAAATCATAGAACTAGGAAACGGGAATTAGGACAGTCTTTAAATCTACCATTTATGGGAAATCACCACCTCTGTATGAGCATTCTTTTCTAGAAGTAGACCTCTAACCACACGGAGAGCTCTAATGTGAACATAAAGCAGACCTGGGCCACAGCCTGCAAGGGGGTGATCAGACTGCTGTGTTGGATCTGGATGTCAGGAAGGTCACCATGACGATAACTTCTGTACAGAACAACCTGGGCATCCTGCTTCGTTTTTAACTCACTCTTGACATCCTACAATCACAAGAAGTGAAGAATGAGAATGGAGATTTCATGTAAGAAAACCAAGTGTGCCAAGTGTGGTGGTACATGCTTAGGAGGTACAAGAAGGACAGGGAATTCATAGTCATCCTTGGTTACATATCAAGTTTCAGGCTTGCCTGGGCTATTCTGCCTCAAATCAACCAACTAAAAAAAAAAAACAACCAATCAACTAACCAACCAACCACACAAACAGTCAACCAAACAAAAGAAAATCAAGCATGTATGCAAAATGAAACTGCCAGAATACATCTTTAGTACAAAGAAGTAATAATTACATTCATACTACAGTTTGGTTAGTACTCATACTGACCAAAGAAAAATCTGAATATCCACAAAAATTATAAATCTGAGAGCTGAGTTCCTTTCCAATACCACAAATAGTAAGCCTTGTCTAAAGGTTCACAGCAGTGCCATTCACTCACACGCATATTCCTTAGTCACTTCAAACACCTTCCCTGGTGTGTTCTCAGCTTTTCCTTCACCAGTGGTTCCAATCTCAATGTTCTCTCTCTAGAGGCTCTCTGTAGATGTGTTCATAGTTTAATTCAGATAGGACACTTTACAATCTCAACTTGTCTTTTTGTGTGTCATGTACTGGACTTGGCTCTACGATCCAATTATCTCCTCGTGGCTAGCACTTACTATGATGTCTGACACTGAGTATAATGCTTCAGACACATTTATACAATGGATGCAAATATAAACACATAAATTTCTAATGTCTAATTATCAAGAAATCCTTCCTAATTATTGCCTGGCATCTTCCCAGCTGAGTGTTGGTTTCACAGAAGCAGACTGATCTGTGCTTCAATATCCTGCCACATAAACTGTAGCTTCTTGTTTTTTGTATATAGGGGCCTTGAACCTGCCGACTAGCTCTTTTCTTAACAAGTATCATCAACATCCTTTATCCCAGTAATGTCAGAAGGGAACTACACAGTGCTGCTCCTGAAATTTTGTAGACCAATATTGGACAGAACTCATTTCTTTAGTATACTGTCTGTGATGTAAAATAGGTATTGAATCCCCGAAGATACACACCTTCTCTAGTTTTTGTTCCATGAGGACCCTCTTGGCATGGAGCAAACTGAGTTTTTCTTTGTCCTTTAAGAATCGTCTGCGCAATCTTAGAATGTCTGCCCGGCTGTGAGTATCTGAGGAACATAAAGCAGCTTGGGTACTCATGGTCAAACATGTGTAACTGACTTCTATTCTTTCCCAGGATCCCAAAGGTGAAAATGTGTGCTTATCTCTACTTTTAAATTGTAATTTAGTTATTTGTAAAGGACACAAACCAATAAGGAACAGCAGAGACGGCAGCAGAGCAATTCTGAACTCGAAAGGACACGAGCGTACTAACTGTCTCAGTGAATGCCAGTTAAGGGGTAGACAACGCATGGACCCAGTGTTGGTAGAGCCAAAACCTCAGGGTCTGCTGTGACCAGAACCTCCCAAGGAGAAAGCAAGGACACTGCAGCAGGTCTGGTGTGAAGCATGAGATGGAAAAGGCTAGCCCCCCAAATACTGCTGAGAGGATTCTGAAACCTGCATCTGCCCTTCTCTAGTGGTGGCTAAATAGTAATCAACAAGGTGGAATTAGGATCACAAAAGGTAAGATGGAATGAGGAGAGTCTCCATACCATGGTCAGGAAGGAAGCTGGAAAAAGGGAAGGCCTGTAGGAACCTTAATACAAAATACCAACTGCAGGATGACTCAATTGGTAAAGGGCTTGCTGCCACCCCTGATGACCTTACTTTGATGCCCCAGACCCACATAATAAAGAGAATAGACTCCTGAAGTTGTCTTTTGACCAAGAACCATGACACTGAGTGTCACTCCCCCCCACTCCAAACACACAGAGGCACACACATGCAAATGTAACAATTTTTAAAAATAAGACAAAAGACTTATGTTGGGACACAGTAAAATATCGAAGTATAATTCAGGGAAATTTGTTGATTAACATGTAAAGATCAAACCATGTAAACCAAAATGATTATCAATGTCCAGGAAAAAAATGATCATATACAAAGTGACCCAATCACAAGAATGATTTTGTTAAAGTAAACACTGAGCACTGAGGAGACAGATATCGAGACAAAATTACACAAAGGATGAGACTTCAGGCCATGACCAGGTATAAATGTGTCATAATGAGGGTAAGGACAACAGACAAACCTCAAATGTCAGTCCTGTGAAGCCAGAAGATAATGAACAATAACGCAGGAAAAAGTAGCAGTATAAAACCACAGCTGGGGGCTTGAGAGACGGCTTAAGAGTGCTTGCTGCAACTGCCACAAACTGTTTAGGAGAACTAAGAAATGGAAACTAACAGCCATTCAAACATGCCATTTTGTTAGGTACTAGCATAGTGTGTCACAAATGTTTTCTAAGTTAATCAGAAATCAAGTTGCTAAGTAAGAGACAAGCAACATTTGCTTATCCAAATATATGGAGATAGATAGATGGTCTTCAAAAACCTCAAGAGATCTATAGAATATGGTATTCAAAGATATTTTCTTAACTTAAGATTTTTTGATATTGATAATGTCAGCTCCTGACAGCACCCCCATTCAAATCCAAGTAGATGATGAGTATCAAAGAATCTCCATTTGGAGATGGCTGCATTAGTGGCAAGCTTATCTCACTGGGCAATAGAAAACCCTTGCTTCAACTGTAGATAGAATGCTGTCTGATCAGGACAAAACTTGGAAGCAGTTAAGTAGACAACCTAGCTCTGCCAAGACAGGGTAGGAAAGTTCTTCATAATTCCTGCCTTTACAATTAATGTCTATCAGAGATACTGGGCCAAAAGGCTGAAGACAGATGCTCCAATGCATTGAGAGAAACTGGGGACTATCCAGGCTGCCGGTTGTCTGTCATTTCTTAGTTTTGGAAGCTGCTGGCTCTGCACTTCCTGTTTATTCAGACATATTTATTCTTCTCAGGCCTCTGATGTGGTTAAAGACTAGATAGTTATAGTATCACAGTTAAATTTTAAGTTGTTCAGGAATTAAAAGGATGTTCTAGGTCTAAGGAGATGGTTTTTAAGTTGGTAATGCAAGTAAGGATGAAAACTGAGTTAGGTATAGAACTTTAAACTCATGGACACAGATAGATAATAGAATAATATCAGTTGCCAAAAAAATGCATGGACTGGACATTGGGAATATATGTTATACCATATAGTTTTCAAAATTGTGGCCTAATATTTCTTATTGTTTTGTATTATATTTATTGTTATAAGAAAAAGTGCCTTTTATTGGACTAAAAGGGGGAACTGTTCGGGGGAAAAAGATACACCTTACATTAAAAAAAGTTCTCCTCATACTTGCTCCCATACAATGTCTTTCAGAGAACCTGAGTCCTTGTCACTAATCTACTCCATCAGGTGGCAGCTTCCTTAAGTGTAACCTTCATCTTTCCTTTACAAGATCCTTCACAACTCCCAGTGTTTCCCAGGACACCAATCCAGCCAGACTACACAGGATCCTCAGCATGGATTCTGCCCTCCACAACCTCTGCTAGACTAATTTTGAGTCTCTTCCACTCAACAAAAATATCAGTTACCTTTCTATCTTCATCCTTTTTGTCATTTCTCTTCCTGCATCCTAGGCTGCAAGGCTCATCTAAAATACCCTTCCTCTATCTAGTCTTTCCAAATGCTTGTTCCACATTCTGTCTGGATTTAAATTCTCACCCCTGACACTGGCTTACTGCTGGCTTACCTACTCTAAATGTTCCAGAAAGTCATTAAACAAATAGACTCGTCACACCTAAACATGTTTTCAGCAATTACTGAATTGAATTTTAAAGATTCTCATTACAGTTTGGGGGAAATATGGACAGTCAGGAATACGCTCTGCCCATCTGAGCTTCTGCACAACAGGGCAATGCATTCTAAACATGCTTTAGCATTTCACTTACCACTTTTTACTTGGTTATCTACCTCGTCACCAGGAAGGCCCAACTTTTTTATTCCAAAGTCAGGTCCTACTGGCTTCCAGGATATTCTTTGTGACTTTTCACTTCTCTTGTGGGCAAACAGCAAGGAGGAAGACAAGGATTCTGAAGGTAAGACTGTGTGATCTGCCAATAGGTCAATGCTGCTCCCAGTTAGCCAATCGAATGAGCTCCTTTCAACTATAACACACAGGATGAGAACAATGAGGATGCTATTGCCATGCAGCACAGCACTCAGTGTAGCAAAACCTGTTGGGAAACACCTGCAGTACTCATTCTCTGCAATCACCTATAATAATGGGCTGAGGCCAAGGGCACTTGGTATATGATCCGAAACAGACCAGGCACCCAAGCCATAGTACCCTCCAGCAGCTGTAATCATCATAGTAATAGCATTTATGCTTACTGTGAGTGTCAAAGAATTTCCATTAAGATTATTCAAATTAGTGCTACCTTCAGAAACAATAGAATGTGAAACAAATTATATAAAGAAAACTGATGAAGTGTTTATATAAAACAACTAAGGGGGCTGGAGAGGTGGCTCAGTATCTAAGAGAACTTACTGACCCTGTAGAGGACCTGGGTTCAGTTCTCAATACTCACATGGTAGTTAACAACCATTTGTAAATCCAGTTTCAGGGGATCTAGCCCACCTCTAGCCTCTGCTGGCATCAGGTATGTACATGCATATATGTAGGTAAAACATTCAAACACATAAAACAAAAATAAACCTTTTATAAATAGATTAAGATACTTTACTCTGTACTTTACACTTTGCATATAAAGCAAAGATTTAATCCACTTAGAAAAGAACAGTTTAGTAAACTACTAACATCAGCAAATGAATCTGGTTTAATGCTACTCTCTTGAGAGAAGATACTTTAAACATGACATATTACATAGTTTTATGTCAAACCAAAAAAGCATGTCTAGCTACAATCAGATTATTTTTTTTCTAAATTAATCTTTTTCTCCCACTTAAAAACATGTGGAAGTGATCAAGATGTAACTTGAACAACTAAATAAATGTTTTTAAAAAATTAAAAAAAAAAAACATGTGGAAAAACAAATAGTAACACTTTCCACTTCAACCATTTTAAATGATTCAACAGCATCAAGTCCATTCATGCCACCTCCATCCAGAACCCTTTCCTCTGTCTCCAATTGCTCACCTCCATCTCTACAGCCTCCACCAAGCCCCTGACAGCTGCTACTCTCTTTGAGGATCTGACTACTGGAGAATCTCCATCTTACTCTCATTTGACTGACATATCTTCCTTATGCTCTTTGTGACTTATGTTATCACTTTATTTCTCTTAAAAAAAAAAAAATCTACGCTCTTGCAACAGATGTTGTTATCAAAGCCAGAGTGTCTGGTTGTGCGTTACCTGTAGTTTGTGTTGGGGTGAAATCATGCTGCTGTTGGGTGGCCCGAACTTGCCCAGACTTCTGCCTTTGGTCTGAGGAGGACCTTTCCTGGGTTTGGGTGTGGAGAGTACTTGTAGAGGCCTGGGTCTCAATAAACAATGGAGTGAGAACAGTACTTCGAAAACGCCAGTCAGGATCTATGGTATATTCCTATATAAAGAAAAGTTTCTTTTATTTTCCCAAGAGGGGAGGAGGGAGGAAACTATGTTCTAGAAATAAATAATAC